>JAJLTM010000040.1:0-87306 GCA_030568175.1 Zygosaccharomyces lentus
GGGGGGGATAGCCGCCTGGAGTCGGGGCACGTGATCGCTTGCGCGTATGGCCGGGTGACGGGCTCAAAATTTCGTCGGCGGGTGGGGGACCCGTTGAAATAAACAACGGCGAGCGATTGCAACCACGGAACCGGCCAGCACAGGCGCTGCAAACCGCATCCAAGAGTTTTAGTCAGCCATTGAGAGGTGCCATGTCCGAGTATTCATCCTACACCGTCGTGCAATTGAGAGAGATGCTCAAGCAGAGGAATTTGTCGCCGCAGGGGCTGAAGAACGAGCTGGTGGAGAGACTGGACAAGAGCGACGAGGCAGAGCCAGAGGCAAAGGCAGAGCCAGAGCCAGAGCAGGAGCAGGAGCCGCCAGCAGAGGAGGCTCCCGTGGAGGAGGCTCCCGCGGGGGAGACTCCCGTGGAGGAGACTCCCGTGGAGGAGACTCCGAAGGTGGCAGAGACTCATCCTCAGGAGCCTCCTTCGGAGGCTCCCGAGGAGCCGGCGCCGGAGGCCGCCCCCGCGGACGCTCCGGAGCCGCCCCGCCAGCCCGACGTCAAGCAGATGGCCATTGAACTGCTGCAAAAGAAGCTGCACAGGGCCCGCAAGTTTGGCCAGGAACAGCAGCAGATTGACGCGCTCGAGAAATTGCTGGTTCGCATCGAGAAATTCGGCCTCGATATGAACATGCCGCTCGCCAGGGAGCTGGGAGTGGCGCCCCCCGGCGGCCAGCGGCCCCCCAAGCCTTCCAAAAGGCCCAGACAGCGCTTCCACAGCAAGTCCGCCAGACATACGTGAGGGCAACGGGGGGTGGGGAGGAGGCAGAGCGCGGCCCACGAGACAAGCCGAGTCACGTGTGTTTTCGTTACCCGACCCCTAAGCCTCTCTCTGTGTGTGTCGCTCCCTCTCTCTCTCCCTCCTTCTCTGTGTGAGCGTGCGTGCGTGTGTGTGTGTGTGTGTGTGTCGTGTAGGCCGTGTAGGCCGTGGAGACCCGTATTCACACTAACACACACACACACACACAGAGAGAGAGCAACGGCTCACGGGTGCTCCTCTACATCCCACTTTTAAAGGTTATCCCCCTGGACCGCGGATCCACTGCATCACACTCTCATTGGGAAGGCACCGCGATGAACAACAACCAAGGAAGGAGCCCAGCAGCGTATGATCCGGCTCAGAGGGGGCTGTTGCTCAGAATCGACAACTTACCCCCCGGTAAGTCCTGGAAGGAGGTCCGCTACCTCATCGGCGGGATCATCCACCACTCCAACGTGCTCCAGGTGAAAATGCTACCACTGATGTCGTCGATTGTGCCACCTTTTGTCCCCTTCCAGAGTTGTTTGGTGACTTTGAAGGCATCGATAGACGGCGACTCGCTCAGCGACTTGCTTGTGAGCTTAAACACGTACCAGTGGGACTACTACAACTTGTATGCGTACACATTGCCCCCCATGGACGTAATACACCAGTTCATGCCTGCTGGCCCCCCGCCGATGGTGGATGGCCTGGGCAGCATGCACACGCGCACCGACGGTAGCCCGACTTCTAGCGGCGCCAGCGGCGCCAGCTGTGTCAGCGGTGTCAGCGGTGTCAGCGGCGCCAACGGTGCCGGCGGTGCCAGCGGTGTCAGCAGTGCAAGCAATACCCCCACCATGCTGTACCCAACGCCACTACCGGGGCACACTCCGGGTTCTGCCGCAGCGGCGGCGATGTTGGGTCCACCACTTCCGGGGACCACTGGCATGCCACCGCTGCCGCATCCCTCGCTCATGAGTATGGGGCCCGGACCACCGAGACGCCAGTACTACGAGTCCCAGATTTACAGCCCTCGCAAGTTTGGTTCCGTCATGGGACCCCAGATCGGTGGTGTGGGTCCAAGTACCGGTGGTAGTCGAAATTGCTACAGAAGTGGCGGCAACTTCGCTTCCGAGAGGTACCTAATGGTGGGTGGTTCCCAAGATTTGGTGGACCACACCCCCAGGGGCCCGCATCTTAACGGCAACAACTCGAGGCGGTTGAAACAGATCTTCAACGAAAAAACTTTTAGAAAGCAAATGACGGGCAGGGGCATGTCGCAATTGCAACTGTCCAATTTCCCACCTTTCCTCAAATTGGACTCCCTGGAGCCCATCGATGCAGAGAACTACACGCTGCTCAAGGAAAGGGGCATGCAACTGATGGAGACAGACCAGCCGGAAAAATACAGCCGACTACGGTGGACGGTGTTGAAGGATTACATAAAGCTGAAGTGCCCCGGACTGCTGAACCAGCAGCAGCAACCACAGCAGCAGCCACAGCAGCAGCAGGAGGAGGGGGCCACTTCGGCGCGGCCGCAGGACGGCAGCGGCGTGATGGCATCGGATTCCGAGTCTCCTCCAACCAAAATTGGCAACAACACTCGAGAGTTTTACGTTGGTGTTTACGAGGACCACGAGGAGCCGATCGATCTCAAAATCCTCCCCGCGGCCTTGTCGTCAACGTCGTCGTCCAACGCCCCCCAGGAACCTCAGTACTGCGTTGCTCCTGCCACTGTATATAAGGCCATCGTGGGGTTTAACAACAACGAGCTCTGCGAGAGGTGTATGGAGGCGCTCAACGGCCAAGAGTATTCCCTGGGCTACCAATTAAAAGTCCGTGAGCTGCCACCTTACGAGGAGGAGCAGCGGAGTCTATAAGTGGGCGGCGGTGGTCGGCTGCGGAGGATCTAGAATGCGAAGGGTGGTTTACTATGTACTGAATGCTGACTATGCGATTAAATAAGACGAAGACGAAGACGACGACTCTGCCTACAATAGCGGTTGGAACACCGGTTGTGGCAAGTTACCGTTTTGGAAAAACTTTTTATTGGAGGACCCTACGGTGACTGGAGGTGGTGACTCCCCGCTGAGAAGCTCCGACTGGGGCCTCGTTGGCACGGGGGATCTGCTCCCGATCCTATTGATGATGTTGTCCAGCGCCGTTTGCGACGAAGACGCCGGCGAAAGCGGCGGTAGCGGTGTGCTCAGCTCTTTCTTCACCTGCAGCGATGCGGCACTCAACATCTTCAACCCGTCCAGTTCCGCAGGTCTCGACGGTGCCGGCGCATGCATAGGTGAAGGTGAACTCAACTCTTTGACCTCCAAGACAATGGTATCCCTAGAGAAACTGCTGAACAGACGTGCGAGTTCTGAATCCTCGTGGAGCAACGTATCCTCGTGATACAGGACCAGCGGCTTACTCTGGGACACTATCTGGAACAGCTGTTTGCAGTTCTCGAGGACCTCGCCCACGGTGGGCGGCCCGTTGCTGAGCAGGTGGAAGGTGAAGGACTGTTCCCTCTCTTTGAACCTAATAACGACTTTCCTGTTGACGTCTTTGTTAGCCGCCTGGGGCTTCATCGACAGAGACGACAGCACCGCAGTGCGCTGGCTGTAAGTGGTAGAGTTGTGCGGCGGTGAGCTGTCGCTGGTGAGCAGCGGGTACTGCAACATGACCAGATGGTGGATGGTCTCGCTCAAGGGATATAGGCAGGGGTCAAATCCGAAATCCTTGACGAGACCGCCCATCACGAGGTACAGCGTCTTCAACTGCACCTGCTGTTGTGGAAGGTTAGCCAAATTGCGCTTCGTGGCGGGGCCAAATAGCCTGGTGGAGAGCAGCGAGAATGACTCCAGCGAGGAGCTCTTGGTCGTAATATACTCCATGGATGAGGGCATGAGGTTGGAGAAGAATCTTTCGATGACAAAGGCCACCGCTGATCGCGTGGCCATCTCCCCCAACGACTCGACGTTGGAGTACATCTCCACGGATCCCTGAGAACAGGCCATCTCGAAGCAGGAGCGAGAGCGCTGCACCTGCAGTAAGATCCCCTCCCTGAGGAAGTAGGGCAGCGATCCCGACGACTGAGAAGGTGACTGATTTTTCAAACCGAGAGAGAGCAGATTTCGGTCGTTCGAGGAGAGCGCAAAATCCGTGAGGTTGGGGCAGTCCGTGTCTGCCTGCGACTGCTGGGTGAGCGGGACCGCGTTGTTGACGAGGTCGGAGATGATCGATTTGACGATGTCGTTGTACATCTGCTGCGACCGGACCACTGGTATTCGTGCTGGTTGCGGCGCCGGGGCAAGTGCGACCGGCACCGCTGGTACCGATGGTACCGCTGGCACCGCTGGCACCGCTGGCACCGCTGGCACCACTGGCACCACTGGCGCTGGCACCGACATCTGTGGCGTCGTTGCACCTTGGCATGGCGAGCTCATCCGTGTAGTCTCCTCGTCGCTGGTCCCGGACCCACTCCCGCCTCTCTTCTTGCTCCTCTTGCGATTCCTCCTCACACTCTGCACCGCAGCGGTGACCAGTTTCTCGAACTCTGCGGCTGAGTTGAGAGGGTACCCGAACTCCGTCCGCAGGATCGTAGCGATCTGCCTTATATTGTCGTCCTGCTCGCTGGCCTTCCTCTCGCTGAGCCCGAACTTATCGATGAGCTCTAATCGACGGCCTGAAAACTCTTTCCACTTCTTTTCATCTGAAAAATTCAGCTGTTCTCTGATGCGGTGAGTGGTACCGTTGCCAATGGGCTTGCCCACTCTGTAAGGGGGCGTTGAACGCATCTGTGGTGGGCCTGGCCTCCCTTGTGCGAAACGAGCAATGTTGAAGATATATATATATATATATATATATATGTATGTGTGTATGTATATGTATACGTATACGTATGATCAAGGCATCATTTGAGGTAAAATGCCTTACGACTCTGAGTCGCGTGTGGGTGCAAAGAGTCAACGCCGAGTGAGAGGCGAATGAGAGGCGTCGTGGACTTAACGGGCAGCAACAGCTCGTTCAACTGTTGAAGCGGCTGCATCGCAGTCTGCCGCACTTTGTACGTTTTAGGCTGCATCTCGAGAAACGGAAACAGGTGGTTAGTTAAAAGTATGTGTCACAAGTTATACAATTACCACCGCTACAAGTGCGACTTGAACTGCTCCTCCGTGACGCCCTTGCCCATGGCTGCGGTGGACGCCACGCCTCCCTGCGCGAGCTTCAACAGGCTGTCCACGTAGTTTGCGCCTGACCACTGCTGGTGCTTCAGCACGTCCACGCCGGTGTCCATCTCTGCCCTCTGCACTCCCTGCGCATACGCCTCCATGCCCCGCAGCGCGTAGTCACGTGCAAAGCTGTCTACGGCAAGTGCCGTCGTGTGCAGCCCGGCCAGCGTGATGAACTGCCAGCAGTAGCCCAGACGGCCCAGGCGGTTGATGAATGTGCCCTGTTCGCTGACCGACATCGCAGTGGTCCAGTTGAAAGAGGGAGACAAGTTATAAGCGAGCATCTTGCCCGGGAACTCGGCCCGGACGCCCTCGGCAAACTGCTTCGCCTGCTCGTAGTCGGGGTAGTTGGACTCCATCCAGACAAGGTCTGCCAGGGGCGCAAACGCCCTCGCGCGCATGACTGCGCACTCGGTGCCACCTTGGTAGCGGTAGAGGCCCTCACGTACGCGGCACACGTCCCAGTCGAAGTAGATGTGGTGACCCAGCAGCTCGTAGGCGAGACGCCGCTGCTCGCGGATCGAGGTGCCCGTGTAGGGCCCCACTTTGGCGTAGAACTTGTCGAGGATGGCCTTCTTGTTGGCCAGGCCGGATTTTTCCACCTCGTCGCGGAACGCCTCGTGGAAAAGCTTGAGCCCTGCGGTGCGGATCCACTGCTGCTCGAGCGCCTGCAACTCCGGGCCCGAGCGGCCCTCGAGCACGCCGCGGTTCACCGCCTCGGCAAACGGCTCGTCCGCCACGGCAGGGTTGGTGGCCCCCACGATGTAGTAGTGGTCACGCGGGTCGATCGACGAGCTCAGCAGCGTCGCGGCCTCCGAGTCGGTGCGGGCCACGATGACCAGGTCTGACCGCATGATGTCTGCGCACATGCGCACCGTGTTGAGCCGGTTCACGTGCTCCTGGACGGGCACCACGCAGCGCCCGGCCATGTGACCGCATTTCTTGTTGGTCGAGGTCTGGTCCTCTATGTGGATGCCCGCAGCCCCACGCTCGATGAACATCTTGGTCAGCTTGAAAACTGCCGTGAGCCCGCCGTGTCCGGCGTCGCCGTCGGCCACAAGGGGTGTCATGTAGTCCACGGGTGCGCCCATGGCGTCCAGCTGCTTCTGGTCACGTGCATTTGCACGTGCCTCCAGCTGCTTGCGATCGTGGAACTGCTGTGCCTTGAACAGGTGCTCCACCTTGTTGGGCACCGTATCCATTGGGTAGTCCGCCAGGTCTGGGCCGGGCTCGTTCGACGTCGAAGACGTCGACGAGCACTGCCAGCCAGAGACGTAGATCGTGTCGAGGTACCGCGCCATCTGGGTCACGTGTATAGGGTCCAGTGCGCCAAACGTGCGTGCCGTGGTGCTGTCGCGGTTGTGCCGTTGCAGCACGGCGTAGAGTTTGCGGGCCTGCACCGACGAGGGGTACTCGGTCTTGGCGAAAGTGCCGCTGCGCACCGCGATGTCACGTGCCGTGTAGGTGCGCTTGGTGTGGGTCCAGCGCGGGTGCGACCACCACTTGTCGAGCTGGGCGGCCTGGCTGCTGATCTCGTCTTGGAGGAGGTTGAAGTCGGTGAATTTCGAGACGTCGATGTGGGACATGGCGTGGCTGTTCTGGGGGGGTGGGGAGATGTGGAGGAGGAGGAACCTTGCGTTATTGTGTTAGCGGTGGGTTGCAGTGGGCGCCTTTATAGCCAGCGGCGCCCGCCGCTGGCCCCATTGCTGCGGCGACGTGCTGTTGTCCCAGGGTCAGCAGGGCGTTGGTCCTTGTGTATTGGTCCGGGGGAGGGTAAAGGTCCGTCCGTGTTCGCGCGGGCGCTCGCGCCCGGAAGCACGGCTGAGCGTGGCAGGTCACTACGTCCGGGGTAGCGGTCACGCTAAAATCGACGGTCTGGTGAAATAACGCGCGGATTTGAGCGAGCATCAGTTACTCTCTCTCTCTTGAGCGTTGTAACCATCGCAATTGATTAGTTTTCACATTTCTGCTACCAAAAGCACGTTGTGAGCTCTAAAATGTAAAACAAATTCTGCGGTTTTCGGAGATTGTCCATTTCGCATAGGAGTCTTACGGCGGAATATGGTTGCACCTTCGTTCTTTCCCCTCCGTGGACTGGCTTCACGTCTCCGGGCAGCATTGGCGCCCCTTGCCCTCTAAGCCCGTTAGCAAGTCGCCTATATTCTGAGTTTCAACGGGGCGTCACGTGATACGTTCGCTCCGCGGCTGAGGCTGCGTTCTTTTTGCGAAAAGAACCAAAAAGCGTGGCGCTGCGCGGCAAGCACGTGACACACTCGCAACCCAAGTTCTCTCGACCTCTACAGCCAGCGAGAGCCTCTTGATGGAATACGAACAAGTATCTGAGGCGATCGGAGTCGACGTCGTTGACCTACTATGAACCAGGCCACTCGGAATGGGTCTAGGCTATTTCCCCCCGTGCGGCGATTGCCGTCTGCAATTCCCGGCGGCAACTCAGGGGGGAAAAGCGCGCGGCTGCGATGCAGGCTCGCCCGCCCAAGGTGTCATGCCCGCAAACGGCAAGCCATGTGACCAAATAATGGGGTTCTGCTTCGATGCAGTTAAGCTGTCCTACTGCACAAAGGGCCCCACGCGCCCCGCTCCGCGTACTCATATCGATCTGCCCGTGGGCAAAGGGACCTCTTCTGCGCATCCAGCGAGTATGCGCCGTCTTCCATGTGCAAAGTGGGTTTCCTGCTAAACAATCCTCGAGGTCATACTAATCCTAACTATAACTCGGCGACAGGGATAGGAAATCCTGCAGGAAAACGAAATAACCCATGGCAATCTCAAAAAGCAGGGAGAGAAGGGAATTGATATGTGCAGTTGGCGAACTTGTATTAATCCGACGATCCTCTTCACCACATAAGCGATTACTAGCAATATACATGGGCCCAGTAAAAATAATGGGTAAAGTAAATGACAACGCATACGACCCAGCGATGCCTGGCAATCGTAGATATCTTGTTAGTAAGGTCCAATGACTAAAGAAAAACCGCTCAGGACAAAATGTGTCAACCGACGGAACGAACTAACCGATATCATCGCATGTGCGGCTTGTTGCTCGGGGCCCAGCACCTGGGCGGCTATAGCGGGACGGCATCCGAGGGCGCGGAAGGATCGTGCGAAATGATAGCGGTGTCCGCCCTGATCTGCGCGGGTGCGAACTGATCATAATCCCCATAGGGATGGCGGTATATACTGACGAAGGCCTTTAACGCACCGGCGGGCGCAAATACTGGAATTATCGATCTGGCGTCATCACTATCGTACACTAACCGAATCTAGTGGAGCGGTAGGGTAGGGAAGCTAGGGGGCCAGAATAACAGTGACCATAAACATAATCTCCATTGCAGCTGAATCTACTCAAGCCAAGTAAATTATGGAGAAATAAGATTGATCAATCACAATACGATCGGGGTTTAAAGATTTTCATTACCGTCTGCCTAAAGAGCCGGTTTGTTCCGAATGTAACTGACGACTATCGGTCCAAGGAACCACACGTGATATACTCACAGGTGCACGAACCGTGGTAGCGCCGCAAAAAAGGGGTCGGTCACAGAGCACGTGATGCAGCGCTCTCCGGCGAGCGACAATGGCGGCTCGCGAAGCCTTGTAGCCTAAAGGCGCAAAGAAGAAAAAGTCTACCAGGGGTGTATTATACGCATGTAGAGCCCGGAAGTCATTATAAGACCAAACGAGCATTCTATCACATTGAGCTAGAATAAATTAAAATGTCTGGAAGTGACGGCAGTGCTTCACAGAGCCTTGTACTGCATTTATGTAATGTCCTCATTACGTGTGGCCTATAGGGAAGCGCCATATATCGGCCGTCTGACCGGCGCCAATGACACTTCCGCCCCCGGGGTCGCTACAGGTTAGCCGCCGTGCCAATCTCCACTACCCCGAAAAGGCGGTCTGCACACGCGCACAGCCCCCTGTACTGCCCACCCCGCTCTCCCGCCCTCAGCCGCGCGGACGTTTCTGAGTAAAAAGGTATCCCCGAACAGCTGGTACAGCTAGTTGGTTTAATTGGCACCATCATCAGTCGCTTCACCTGCCCACTTCGCGACGATTTCCTATACTAATGCAATCAACAAAGTCAGGCCGCACCCCGGACCCCTGGGACACACCACTTCCACTCGCTTTACCCGGTTTGCTGGCAAGCGATCGATAAAAGAAAAAAGAGAGGCGAAAAAAAAAGTAATTAGTCTGCAGTTTGGACAGGCCATACAGGAGCGAATGCGTTATGAATGACGAGAAGCTGACAGAGAATGGCGAAGGTGCCGCCGCAGGTGGCAATGTGGGCGGCCCCAACAGCAGCGATAATCATCACCACCACAACAACAACAACAATCACAACGGCACGGGTGTCACAAATGGCAGCAGCGGTGGTGGCCGTGGCAATGCAGTCACTGGTGCTAACGCGCCAGTGACTGCCGGACGGCCCTCGCGACAGGATTCCATCTCCATGTTTACCAATTTCAACCAGCCGAGGTTCTCCACTTCGCTTTCCTCATTCTTGAACATGTCGGAAAGACCCTCGCTCAGCAGTGGATCAGGCATGAACGGCGCCACAGGGCCCGTAGATTTGGCACAAATCGGGCGTGGTTTTAGCATCGTAAACAACCTCTGGCAGCCCACGCAGCAGCAGCAACAGCAACACCAGCAACACCAGCAGCAGCAGCAGCAACAACAACAACAACAGCAGCAGCAACCGCTACAGCAGCAGCAGCAGCCGGCATCGCAGCCGGCATCGCAGCCACAGGGCGATCCCTTCATGCCGCCGCGGTTCAAGACCCCGATATTCTCACCCAAGCCAAGCAACAGCAGCGCCAACAACATCACCCACAATCCCAGCAACACCTCTTCGCAGCCCTCTTCGAAGCGGAATTCGCTCTACTTTGGGTCGCAAGACGCTCCGGATTTGGATTTTTTCCAGAACAGTAGTAACCATGGCGGTAAGAGAGACTCGGTCGGGACAATGAAACCGCCGGTTATAGTGCCCCTAGGATCTGGATCCGGCAGCGCGGGTAAGCAGCAGGGGAACGACTTCGATTCGCTCTTTGCGCAACCGAATAATCCGCTGCTCTCATCCTCCTCCCGCAACAACTCGTTGAAATTCACCGCTGAGGATTTCGAATTCCCCTTCAAGAGGCGAGATTCCTCTGTGAGAGCTTCCATAGATGCCCAAAATTACACTCTGGGGCCTCGCATGTATCCACAGGGGTCTGGAGCCAGTTCCGCAGAGCTGACCCCTGACCCGACAGAGGTGGTGGACGAAGGCCCGCGATCGGCAGCGGCGGCGTCGGAGGCGGCGGGGTTGACGAAGAAGGGCAGCAGAGTCAAGCGGCAGAAGATATCCAAAGAAAACGAAGGTGGTGTGGTGATAAACTCTACACACGACGCTCTGAGCAAGCTGCCAAGCGGTATCCTGGATCCCGGTGTGGAGACACCGCTGGATGATTCAAAACCGCTGCTGGGCGTTACTAAGATTGATCAGCTCATGCTGATGATCCAGGCCCGCAAAAAGGGAGTCACGGAAAAGATAATGACCTCCTCCGATGGCAGGTTGCTGCTCGATGAGAATTCGGAGATTTTACCGCCTTCTTCGCAACTTGTCGGCGGTGTCGAGAAGCCCAAGGGATCCCATGGGGTCAAACAGCACGAGTGCCCCTACTGCCACCGGTTCTTTACGCAGAGCACCCATTTGGAGGTACACGTACGCTCCCACATTGGCTATAAGCCGTTCCTGTGCGAGTACTGCGGTAAAAGGTTCACGCAGGGCGGCAACTTACGTACCCACCAGCGCCTCCACACGGGTGAAAAACCTTACGAATGCGAATTGTGCGGTAAAAGGTTCTCGAGAAAGGGCAATTTGGCGGCCCATGTAGTGACGCACCAGAAGTTGAAACCGTTTGTGTGCAAATTAGACGGTTGTAACAAGACGTTTACGCAGTTGGGGAACATGAAGGCGCATCAGAATCGATTCCACCTAAGTACGCTGAACGAACTGACTCAAAGATTGGCAGAGATGGACCCGAACGAGGACATATCTGCAGCGGAGCGGGAACTGCTGGATTATTTTGCCTCACTCTACAAAAACTCGAACAAGGGCATCAAGGGAAGAGGTAAGGGAAGCACCCGCGTGGCACCAGCGGACATACAGTGGCAACATTCTGCCTCTCCTTCCGCCATATCTGAGGGCACTCCGCAGCCTTCCAACGGTCTAATGCCTGCCAAACAACAACAACAACAGCAACAGCAACAACAACAGCAACAACAACATCAACAACAACATCAACAGCAGCAACAGCTGCAACAGCTGCAACGACAACAGATTCACAACGCTTCGCAGCAGCAAAATTTGCGGTCGTCACAGCATTCACAGGACGATGTGAGTGCCGCTGCAGCTGCAGCCGCGCAATTCGGCAACTCCCTAGCGGCTAGACCGCTAGGTTCGAACAAGTTGCATGCGACCTCTCAGGCGTCAAACGATCCAGTGATTAATTACGGGTATCCGCCGCCGCAGCAGCAGCAGCAGACTGCTCAGCGGGTGGCAGACCCGACGGGTGCGGGGGCCCTGCCACCGATGCCTCTGCAACCGCCCTTATCAGCTTCGTCAGCGGCACCTACAAGTGGGTTCTCCTTTTCCTTGGATCAACCCGGTGATTCTGCCAGTGCCAACGGATATCCAAAGCAAATGCAGGGGCAGGTCCATTTTAAGAATATCAATTACAAGGGCTAGTCCCATGGATGGCTTCTCCATCAATAATATCCGAGTATTTTTATTTTTTTTTTCCCTTTATATATATGCATATATATATATAAGGGTGGAGCCTTCGCTCACGCGTATCCTCGAGTTACTTAATGGGTAACATCAGGTTCGATCCAAAAGAAGCCGGCAAAGAGCGATCCATGCGCTGCACTCCTGCCATAAGGGCCTCATTGTCCCCAATTGTGTATATGACTAAACGATCTTTCGAGAAACAGCTGAATACTTTACCGGCAACTGCCTTCCATTATTACTGCCAACTACAACTGGATCACCCAACCCAAAATGATCCACAGTTCAGAAAATTCATGCGTGGGGAGTGGGAGATGCTCTCGGTAACCAAGAAGAGACTCTATTATGCCTTTTACTTCCATTTCAAAGGCATTAACCATAGACTTATGAACAAGTTTGAGTTCGCCAGGTTCCTAGAATTCCCCACACCGGCCAGCAGCGAATACATGCTATTCAGGAATACTTTCAAGTATAAATTTGACAACGCATGGATCGAGGGTTTGAAAAGGCAGCGGGCCACAGGGAGGGGGCAACTTGTCAAGCACGCCTCGATCGCTGGCGGTCATCGACTAACGGTGTACGCACAATTGGATCGCCGCCAACTACAGGACAAGGCCACAAACTACACCAGACGGTTCCAGCAGATGTGCAGAGAGTGCCGACGTGTCTGGAAGGAAAAATTGACCCTGGGGCAGAAAACGGTTATTCGAGCAAAATGGGAAGAACAAAGGCAGGCCTTTGAAGATCGGATTATGCTTGAGATCGAGGCCCTAGACGTCAATCTACGCAGGCTGATGCAGGTGGAACTCCGAAAAGACTGCTTTATGGTCGATAACCCCTGCACAGAGTCTCTCAAAAAGAAATGAAATCTCAGTCAACACTTACAACTACATAGACCTTGTGTTTCCATCCCCTTATGTACATCAGCATATCCAAAAGATACGCCATCATTGCGCGGTGACTTGAACGTGGAAACTGACTCCCTTGCCAAAGGAAGTCCGCGGTTTCTCGTCAGGTCTATCCACGTAGGACGCTAAACATATCACGTCTTCAGAGGCATATCCTAGGGACGCCAAGACGCCCCTAATGACACCCACGGCGATCTCCAAGAACGGTTTTACCATTTGGAGCTCTTTTTCGCTAGATTCGTCGTCTAAGGCAAACGACTGGATAGGTTGGTATTCGTAGTCAAATAGATAAAAGGTTCCCCTATGGTTGGTCTTCAGATTATCAACTTGTTTATTAAACATTTGCTTCCACACGTCCCTACAAATGAATTTCATCACTGACAATAGGTCCATGTCTTTGAATTGTACATTCGGATTATTACTAAACACCAACAGTTCTGTGATCTTATTGCCGATTTGGAATCCAATGTTTCTAAGCCTATCCAAAACCTTATTGTGCATCTCCTCATCTGCCTCATACAGCTCTCGGCAAAGTAGATGAGATGGTAGTCCCAGCGGTGGGTTTATATGAAGCTTTTGCAGTTCTTCCTCCGTATGGGCAACCTCATCACCATCGTCTTCATCTAAGTTCGAGGTTAAATCGCCACGCTTCTTCTCCACTGCCATTGAAAGGGGCACAATTTCATTTAGCAACATCATATACAAGATCTGGCTCACTTTAGGTAGTGAATTTTGGAATATTTGTAGCTGGTGTTGCAACTTCTGCTGTTCCGTCATTTCTTGCTTGGGTGCCGGCGATTGGCTGCCATTTGCTGCAGGCGCTTTATCCATCTTTTTGAGCGATAGTGCTGGTTACTCTTTGCACTTGGGAAGTCCGCTTTTCTCTGTTCTTTAAATGTGATTAGCCTTGTAATCTGAGCTGAGATGTCATTTTCGACTGAAGCTATTTGAAACTAGTATCGAAACAATAAATCAACACAGATTTATTTTATTAGAGCAGTAAAACGGTGACCCAACGTTTTAGTACTTTCAAGGACCTTCATAAATGAGTGCCCAATTATCAATTGGCAACGAACTCAATGATTCGTTCAAGGAAACTCACAAGTGGGTGCACAACAACCTCAGATGGCTAAAGGACATTGAACAATTCTACAGAGATAGGGCCAAGCTCGAACATGAGTACAGCGAAAAGCTAAGTGCAATGACCAGAGAATATTTCAACAAGAAAAGTAATCATTCTGTTCCGCTGAGCGTGGGTGACTTTCCGGCTATGACACCAGGATCTGTGGAAACTGCGGCTGTAGTGGCTTGGAATGAAGTGCTGACACAGACAGAGTTGATTTCTAAGGACCACTGGGCATTTTCCCGCGATCTTGAAGGCCAAGTGGCTAATAAGATCTCCCAGATTCATGGTACGATGGAAACTACTTTTAACCAGATCTGCAGTTTCAATGGTGAAATAGTAAACAAGCGAGAAAAGGCTTACTCTGAAGTGAATAAGGCTAAGAAAAACTACGACGATGCTTGTGCCGCAATGGAGAATGCTAGAAATAAACAAACAAAGTCTCCAGGTGTTCGTAACAAACAAAAATTGGAGGAAAGGGAGGCTGACATGCACATTGCCAAAAACGAATACTTAATTAGAATCAACCAGGCCAATAGAATTAAAGACAAGTTTCATTTCCAAGACACTCCAGAAGTATTGGACTTGCTGCAAGACTTAAACGAGTGCCGTGTTCTTTTCTTGAATGACATCTGGAAAACTGCTGGTGTTGTTGAGAGGGCAGCTGGTGAGAGAATTCTTCAGAAATTGGATGCAGCTGATTCTGTAATTAACGAAAATAAACCTTCTTTGGCTACTGCGATGTTCATCAAACACAATGTTAAACAATGGAACGAACCTAAGGATTTTTACTTCCAGCCGGCGCCGCTATGGCAGGATGATGATAACTTTGTCATATCGACGGACTCAGACGTGTCCGACCTGAGAATAAAATTAGCTCAAGCGGAGCAGGATTACAATAAGTACCAAGAGATGACTCAAAATGAGATGTCTCGGTTATCCTCCCTCAATGACGAGAGAGAAAGCGTTAAATCCAAAGAAACTGAACTGGAGGGTGAAGTATACTATGAGGTAGTGAAGGCATACTTGAATGCTGTAATGCCCTTTACAGACCATGAAACGTTGAAATTGCGCGCAGAGGTACAAATTGAAAGTATTCAGAACAACGTGCCGGCAGACTTTGACCTCAACACGGACTCAGTGGATCTTTCTAAAGTCAAAAAAAAACCTGGTATCTTCAGAAAGTTGAAGAACAAGACTAACATCTTGAGCTCGCCAGTCAGGTCGCCTAGCTACTTAGCTCCAATAAAAAATCGTCCACACAAAATACCCTTATTTGGCAGCAATAGCGATGGTATCAGCTGTGAGGGTAGCGAAAATAGCGATAACGTTGGCCGCACAAGGAGTTCCAGTATAATGAAGTCAGACAAGAAATCGAACCACACAGCTGACACTGTGTCAACAAAGGCAGAATCATCTGCAGGTAATGGCAACCGCGTGCTTTTCGCATACGAAGGCCGAGAGGCAGATGAAGTTTCAATCAACGTGGGCGATTCTGTCAGCATAATATCTGCTGACACAGGTTCTGGCTGGACGAGGCTCAGAAATAATACAACGGAAGAGCAAGGGCTTGCACCAACTTCGTACATTGAGGTCGACGAAAAACCCATTGATTCGGCAGGCAAAAGTCGACCACCCAGTGTGCCCCCGCCAAGAGGTTCTAGCAAGCTGCCTCATAAATTGATTCTTCAATACGATTACGAGGCTCAGGAGGACAATGAAATGACTGTTAAAGCGGGAGAAGCCGTCGATGTCCTACAGGAGGATGATGGATCTGGTTGGACTCTCGCGGAAATAGATGGCGAGAGAGGATTAATTCCGACTAGTTATTGCAAGTGAACTAAAAGAAAAAAAAATGTTATTGTTGATATTTTATCAATTTCTCGCTCAAACATAAAAATATATCCCATGATTAACGAATCTATGTCTATCAGATATCCACTTTACGTATTCTTTGCCCACAACCTTTTTAAAAAGAAATCGCACAGAATATCACCTTACAATTCTATATGAGATGTACATCATAGTAATAGGATCTTCAGAGGTCACAAAAGGTGCACACTTATAAATTTTCTCGCGTTACTACATAATGTCTTGATTATTGGCTCAGATATAGAAACAATAATTGATATTGTTAATTTCAGCTTATGGATGGCTGCAAAAATATACTTGACTGCAGCGACGTCTGTTGAATGGAAAAATATGAATAAGATTGATGAAAGTCAATATTATATACTAGAATACCATTGCAACTTAATGTCGTTTGGTGTCCATAACTGATGAAGGAACTTCAATATGCAAGTATAATAAAATAAGGGAGGAGAAGGCAAAAGTTCCTGATACATTTTTTGGGAGAGTTGCTTAAGACATTTCAATAGTTGAAGCATGCTTAAATAATTGCATTGCACACAAATTATGGCGACTGACAACCAGAAACTAACAATATATAAAATGAAATATTAACGTACAATTGTAAAAAATTAATTATAATGCACTCTTGAAATTCCTTCGATGCGTGGAAAGATCTGCATAGCTTATTTACCAATACCCACTATAATGGCTCAATTTAATAACATGTCTAATCACCAAAGTCCTTAGCCGCCTAGTGCCCTGAGTTTCGTCTTTGCAAAGGAATTGTTAATGTAAATACCTGAAATTGCATTCATAAATAAATATCAATTATGGTGTCTGTAGTTGATTAACTGCAGGAACAACTTTAGTGTCGAAGTCATATTGTATATCGTAATTTTTTTGATACCCGGCCGCTGCTCGCGCCAGCTTTTCTAAGTGTAAAACAAGAACTTAAGGGTGAACTTTGCTGTTAATCACCACTAAAAAGAAGGAGAGCTTGTAAGGCTGTTGAGGTGTTTGAGAAGGTTGCAATGGCCACCAAGTCTAATAATACAAGCAGTAGGTCTATCAAAAGCTCTGGAAATTCGGAGCACTTCATTAGCGGTGAACATCAGTCCGAAAACGCGTCCACAAATGCTCCACACTTAAAGAATGCTTCTAACCAGTCTCTCTTTGAAAGCGAACAAGAACCTTTATTGGGACGCTCCACTTCAGGTAAACCTTCCCACAGAGGCATTGCTGTTCAACCACAACCAATTACTTCTGCCAGTGGGGCGGAGGAACATGCAATTGATTTTGAATCACAGTTTCAAAGGCAACTTTACGGTATCCATAAGAAGTATAGAATGTTTCTTCACAATTCCAGATGGATCCTAAACATTTTTATCATTGTTAACACCGTGTGGTTGGTGATGACGCTAATCAGTGACTTTTTTTTCAATATCAACATTTTTAGGACCAACAATAGGTACTGCAGCTTTAGCGATTTGACATTGATATTCATTTCGATTATCGCCAACAGTTTTAATTTGTGGTTTAACAAACTGGGGCTCTACTCTTCATTGGATTATGCCTTGAATGTTACTTTGTGTATTTTGACGCTTTTGAACTTGGGACTGGTTTATCTCATCAGTTACACAAGAAGAAGAATAGGTTTTGCAGGAACATTCACGTATTTTTGGGCGGCATTTTCCTTTTTCATTGGTGTTGTCATTGACTGGTACTTGTTGTCATACAACAGTCAGCTTAACAAACCTTTCGACCAGGATCGAGAAGAAAACAGAGAATCACACAGTACAAATAATGAGTTTGCAGCTTCCGGCAAACATACGCTGACTGAATGGATTTACATTGGCGTAAGGAATATTGTGAAATTTGTTTTACTGGCTTTCTTTGTGCTATTTACTCTAAACACAATGCTTTCGGCTTGGGATATTCACAGGGTGTCAAGAGGTACTGCGGATCTCAGTGCTGAAGCTGCAACATATAGTGCTTTCCATTGGGTTGACGATTCGCACACCTACAAACTTCACATAGAGTGCTACGGTAATGTTTTTGAAAATCAGTCTTCAACAGATGACGGCGAGAAAAACCAGCCCATATTACTATTTGAGCACGGTGGATTCGACACAGGGTACTTGTCGGCGAATTGGATCCAAGAGCTGTACCATTTGAACAGAGTGCAAAGGTACTGCACTTATGAGAGGCCTGGCTACGGTCTTAGTGATTCGGCCCCCGCCCCCATATCCATCGCCATGGTAGCGGATGCGCTGAAGTATGCCCTCTTGAAAGAAGCCAACATCCAAGGACCTTTCGTCACTATCGGCTATGATTTAGGTGGTCTATTTACTCAGGTCTTTACTGCCAAAAATGTGGACGTGGTAGAAGGCATGATGCTAGTAGAGTCTTGGCATGAAGATTTGCTGTTGAAAAACTACTTGAAGAGGCTTCTGCCACCTTCTCGTGATGGGCACAATGACCCCGACGACGTCAGCTGGTTGCCTCCTGAAATTGCAAGGCATAATGAATTTAAGATATGGTGGGATGGGCTTTGGTCCTGTTGGGGGTTGAAATTGCAGACTTCCTGGCTCCTGGCTCATCATGGATCTAGGGAACGTATCTTTGGGCGTGACATGAAGTACCAAGGCAAGTTTTTACGTGCAAAATTTTTGGAAAGCGTAACGAGTTCGCTACTGAGCTACAAGGATGTAGTGAACTCCAAGGAAAAGTTGCTAGATGTGAAACTCAGCGTTGTCACCTCCAGAGAAATGGTGAAAAAATCACCTCAATGGGGTAATTGGCAGCGTGAATTGACCAAACTTTCTACCAAGGCAAGAGAGTGGAAGATTGTAGAAGGTGGTCACGAAGTTCACAAGTATGGGTTAGGTAGACAGCAAACGCAGGACGTTCTATTGAGATTAATCGACGAAAAAGAGATGCATTAAGTATATCAATGCTTAAATGATTGGTAGTATTCTGTACAACTGTAGATACAAAGCGATCACGAAAAGAAACGAGTACTTAAGGAAGCTGTTGTAGATTTGCACGCAGGGTGCAGAAATATATGGCAAAGGACTGGCTTCAAAGCGTCAATGATGCCTGAGTAATAAAGAAAAAAACATCAAGTATAAAACATCCATCCATAAAACGCGCCATGGAAAGAACTACCGCATAAATGATCTGTGGTTCATTTTCTTTCAGCAGAAGAAAATAGGGGTGTTTAACTCATGTAGACGTCCTTGGGGTCCTCCAGTAAGACCCCCAGTTCGTCTACCAGCTGTGCACCGTCACTTTCTATCTCGCTTTCAGACTCACTGCTCTCTAACGAGGCCTCCAAATCGCATGCACACCTACAATTGGGACAGATGAACTGCGGGTATGAAGTCATGACCAGTCTGCGAATGCATTGGAAATGCCAGCTATGAGAGCAAGGTGAAATGAACATTGCCTGACAAGGTTTAATCTTAGACAGGCAAATGGAGCAATCCTCTTCCTCGAGACCCACAGTCAACTTCTGTATGTTTTTTATACGTTGTAGAGCCTCTTTGTTGAATGCATTGGCCCTTCTCTTCCACGATCTGTTGATCTCGACGCGCATCTTGACACAGCGGTAAATCTCTTCAGCGCCACCTCTGAAATCCATTCCGAGTTGCAAAATGTCGCCATCGTGAACCAAAGTGTCCTTCGACATGGTGGAAGCCGGGGCGAGCCTCTGGTGGTTTAGAAAAGTGCCGCTGGAGGATCTAACGTCCCTAATGAACCAATTTCCCTGAGAGTCCACTTTGAAACAGCCGTGGGTCCTAGAGACAACTTTGGATTTGAATACGACCGGATGGTATTGTTCTGGTATCCTGGCGATGGCCTCCCGCACCCTCTCCGTGTAACGGCCAATGACTAGTTGAGAACCGGGACCTGCAGTTCTGATGACGGGGTCGAACGAAAGCCCCGGGTTCGTGGAGAAGGAGCCATCGATGAAAGGCGTGAGCCTGATACTGAAGAGACCGTGCTTATCCCTGCGTTGTTGCAGAGATTCCTCGTCCGCTGGTTCCGGCAACGCAGTGTTTCTGGCCAAGTCCAAATTGAGCAGCTCATCCGCGTTGGGCTGGTCTGCCGCATATATGTAGTGACGCAGGTTCTTGAGAGGAGCCACGCCATCGCTATTGGGTGTGTGAGTGAACCCGCCGGAAACGGTACCGTTGTAAGTGTGCGACTCCGGGTGGATTGGATCGATTCCAGCAATGGGTCCATTGGGGACGGCAACCGGCGCCGGAGTTGGCATCGGTGCCTGCACGGCTGACGCCGCCGGTGCCGACGAGCCGCTGTGTACCTGGTGCAGAGAACTCAAGGGCCCCGAGGGCGAGCTAGACGCGGAAACCGTATTTGTCCGTGCCACCGGTGCCAGCGCCGCCGCCGCCTCCTGCTGTTGCGCCGTTAGCGATATGGAGATGGGCAGGTCGTGGAAAGTGCGCACCGAGGGCAAACTCTGCGCCTGAAACGTCGGCTGCGCTTGCTCCTGTGACGGTCTGTCGTACGTCGCCACACTCACTGTGCTGCCTTCGCTGTTGGCCCCGCTGCTATGTGCATGGCTTAAGTTCGCAAACGGGTTGTTGGAACTCGGACCATGTGCGTTGCTGCTGTTTTGCCTAATGCCAAACGAATTGAGAAAGGAGTTGAGTCCGGAGCCCCTTCTGCGCCTCTGCCCGCTGGGAGCGCTCGCTGCCGCGGCGCTGTTGCTGTTGCTGCCACCGCTTGCCATCCCGAAGTTCGTAGGTGCCCTGCTGCTTCCGGTTGCGGCGCTTGTGTTGGTGTTGGCTGTACTTGCACCTGACGATACAGGTGTAGATGGTGATGCCGCTGCTGTATTCCCCGCGGAAATGGCGACTGGATTATACATCGCACGCAGTTGGCGCGACGGTATTCGAATTCAAAAGGATTATTGCAGGAACCGGTTCGGAAAACCAATTTCTTTTAACCTTACCAAAGAAATTTGGGGAAAGCTATTTGGTGATGCTTTCTCCCCTTGTCGCGGCTTCCCCTGAGCTAGTAAAACAACTAATAGGAGAGTTGTTCCCTTTTAACCAAAGCTGGTAAGAAAGAGAGAAATGAGAGGAGGATGAGAAAGAAAAAACTAAAAAAAAAACAACGAAAAAACACCAACAACGAAAAACAACAACTAAAAACAAACAAACAACGACTACACAAAGATTTGGGAAAACCTTGACCAAGGTTGCTACCAAAGACCTGTGTATCCGAGCGCTTTGTTGCCAACCTTGAACTCGGGGGTCTCCAGCCACTTGATAAAACGTTTCTGTAAGACCTTTTTAAAAGCACACTTTGCTGCTTATTTGATCCAGATGGGGCTAATTGTTGCTTTCATCTGCTGACGGACTCGTTCCTTTTTCAGAGGCGGGCCATTTCATCGCGACGTACGAGTATGCAGAACGTGAAACGAAAGCGTGTTTCAGAATGCGGGTCATGTGATAAGTTGCGCCCGGTTGCAACAGCGAGGCCAGACTAAGAATGTACAAAGAAAAAAAGAATTTTTTTTTTTTTTTTTTGTTAAAAGGCCTCCCCCCTCACAAGCGCCCAATGTGCGGCGCGGACATGTCGTGAAGTGAATATCATCAAACGTACGTAGGGAAATATGTACCTACCTACAACTTGCTCAAATCGGTGGGGGTCTTCTTGGCAACCACAATCTCGTCGTACAACAACGTAGTCAAAAACTCGCTAAACTTCTCGCCGGTGACTTCGGGCAAAAAGTACTTGGCGGCAACGGCGTACTTGTTTGCGTCGCCCAGGGGGCTCTCCTTGGCGAGCTTCGCGGCCTGCTCTTTCAACAGACGCGAGGTCAGCTGCGGAGTGACCCTCTCGCCCGTGTCGCCCAGCACGACGCCGTGCTTCACCCACTGGTAGAGCTGCGCACGTGACACCTCGGCGGTAGCCGCGTCCTCCATCAGGTAGTTGATGGGCGAGCAGCCGATGCCCCTCAACCAGGCCTCCATGTACTGCAGGCCAATGTCCAAGTTCTGGATAATGCCCTGCGTTGTGACCTGGCCACCGGCGATCTTGGTGTCGACCAGCTGCTGGGCGGTGATAAAGTTGTCCGGGACAAAGTGGATCTGGTTTTTCGTCCCCATGTTGATGAAGACCTCGTTGCAGATGGGTGCCAGCGCCGGGTGGGCCACCCAGGAGCCGTCGTGGCCGTTGGTCAGTTCACGGATCTTGTCGTTGCGCACTTTGGCCATGGCACGCTCGTTGGCGGCAGGGTCGTTGGGGATCGGGATCTGGGCGGCCATGCCGCCCATGGCGTGCACACCCCTCCTGTGGCACGTGTTGATGAGCCGCTTCACGTAGGCGTCCATAAAGGGAGAGGTCATGGTCACCTGGTCGCGGTCCGGCAACACGTGACCGGGCAGGTTGCGCAACCTCTTGATGGTGGAGAAGATGTAGTCCCAGCGGCCGCAGTTGAGCCCCGCGGAGTGCGCGCGCAGCTCCCAGATGATCTCCTCCATCTGGTAGGCTGCGGGCAGAGTCTCGATCAGCACGGTCGCGCGGATGGTGCCGCGGGGCAGCCCGACCCAGTCCTGGGCCACGTTGAAGATGTCGTTCCACAACCGCGCCTCCAGGTGGTGCTCCATCTTGGGCAGGTAGAAGTAGGGCCCCCTGCCGATCTTGACCGACTGCACCGCGTTGTGGAAGAAGTACAGACCGAAATCAAACATCGACGCGCTGATCGGTTCGCCATCCACGTACAGGTGCTTCTCCACCAGGTGCCACCCTCTGGGCCGCACGATGACGGCTGGCAGCTGCGCAAACGGCGCCTTGAGCTTGTACTCCTTGCGGGCGGTCTTGAACCCCAGCTGGTCACGTGTCGCGTCGAACAGGTTCACCTGCCCGTATATCATGTTGATCCACGTGGGCGACGCGGAGTCCTCGAAATCCGTCATGTACGTGTTGACCTGCGCGTTGAGCGCGTTGACCAGCATGTTCCTCTGGGGCGGTCCCGTGATCTCGGTGGACCTGTCCTCCAGGCCCCTGCCCAGTGTGGGGCCCTGCCACGTGGGGTCCTCGCGGATCGACTTCGTCTCGGGCAGGAAATCCAGCTTGTAGTTTCCGGTGTCCAGCTTCTTCTGCACCGCCTGCCTGGCCTCTAGCAGCTGCTTCCTCCTGGAGTTGAAAGTCCTGTGGAGCAAAACGATGAACTCAAGCGCATCCCTCGTGAGGATATCGGAAACCGTAGTGGTGGAGGGCGCGAACTGTGGCTTGGAGTCGATGTCCACTCTCAATTCGACATTTTCCAAAGTAACCTTGACCATTTTTTTTTAGATAAGCTTGTTCCTTTGCGTGTTGGCTGCGTAGGGCGTCCTGTACCGTCACACTAGTCGAAACCGCATCCCTTATATATGCCATGGGGGCACCAGCGAACAACAACCGCAGCGAATAGCGCAGACGATAACCCTGGTACTAGTTTCCCCAGCGCACACGCGCCTTTCCCAGCGCGCCCTTCCCAGCGCGCCTTCCGCAGCCCTTCGCTGGCAATGCGGTATACTACTGGGTCATCAATCGTTCGCTAAACTGCGGTCCAAAGCACATGCGACGCAATTGGCGCTTCGGGGTTCGCCGGGGCCTCGCTTTAGGCCGAAAGGAAAGAACGGGAGGCGGAAGAGAATATAGGTGACAACAGTCCCCTTACCACGTATACTCGTAAAATGTGTGCTAAACTAACTAAATGACCCCCGCGGTGCGTAGAATGTCCAGTACCTTCTTGTGCTCTTGCTCGCTCAACGGTGCGTTGCAATCGTTGCTGAATTTGACGGTCTTGAGCCACTCACGTGCATCTTCTTGCGAGTAACCAAGCGTCTCGATGTGTGCCACAGACTCCTCCGGGTGCTGCCCAAAGTAAGCAATACCCGCATCGAGCGCCTGTGCCAGCTGGGTGGCCTGGTCCTCGCTGAGCGACTCTTGGCGCACGAGCACCCAGGACGGCCAGGGCGTGTAGATGCTGCCCAGCATTTTCAGCTCGCGCTGACTGCCCTCGTAGTATTTTTTGGTGGTGAAATATTCCCACATGAACGCATCGGAGCCCCCGTCGTTGACGCCGTCGTTGACGCTCTTGCGCAGTTGCTCAAAGGTATGGCACACGGGGAAATCTGCAAAGGGGCTGCGGGGGTCGAAACCTTGCTCCAGCGCGAGAACGAAGGACATCACGTAGGATCCGCTGCCGATGCGCGAGACGCCGATGCGCTTGCCCTCCAGCTGCTTCAAGCTGGTCAGCTCGGCGCGGTGTGCACCGGTCGAGACGGCCCAATGCAGCGGAGAGTCCACGTAGGTGCCGACAATAGAGTATTTGGGTTGGGAGGTGGCAATTCCGCGCACAAAGGCCTCTGTGAGCCCCACGGCACAGTCCAGTTCACCGCGGTTCAAGGACTGGATCAGATGGCCGGATCCGCTCGGGTAAGGGATGAGCTCCACGTTGAGCCCGCGGCTTTGGAAGAACCCGTGGCATTGGGCGAAATGGATTGGTGTGGAGTAATGCTCAGGTACGTATCCCAACTTGAGGGCTCTCATCACGACAATGGCACTCGGGGCTATTGTCTCTGGCCGTGTGGGGAGGGGCAGCTCGTGCCTTTTGGCGTTGAAATTTTTCCCATGCTGGCGTACGAAATTTACCCGAATTTTTTTGACGAAATTGCAATCGTCGCAGCAAGGTCAGCTCCATATCAGTAAAGGACACTCCCGCATCCATTAGAAGTAGTGAAAGGTTGGAAGCAGAAGGAAAAAAAAAAAGTTGCACCAGGAATTCCACCTTCTAATACTCCAATTTAGCCATGTCGTTGCCCTTACGGCATCCGCTCGAAAATGTATCCTCCCTAGACAGGGTTTTTGAAGATTTGCTGGTACGGTTCGTGATAAACTGCCCCCCAGAGGACTTGTCCAGCGTGGAACGCGAATTGTTCCATTTCGAAGAAGCGTCGTGGTTCTACACAGACTTTGTGAAACTGATGAACCCCACATTGCCCTCTTTCAAAATCAAGTCGTTTGCCAAGAATATCATCAAGCTGTGTCCGCTTGTGTGGAAATGGGACATCCAGGCCGACGAGGCTCTGCAAAAGTTTTCCCAGTACAAAAAGAGCATCCCCGTGAGGGGTGCCGCCATCTTTAACGAAAAATTAAACAAAATACTTCTGGTCAAAGGCACAGAGTCCGATTCGTGGTCCTTCCCGCGTGGTAAAATTTCCAAAGATGAGGACGACGTGGCATGCTGTATTCGCGAGGTGAAAGAGGAGATTGGCTACGACTTGACCGATTACATCGACGAGAACCAGTTTGTCGAGAGAAATATCCAGGGTAAGAATTACAAAATCTTTATCGTGTCTGGTGTCCCCGAGGACTACAATTTCAAGCCGCAGGTGCGCAACGAGATTGAGAAGATCGAATGGCGTGATTTCAAAAAGATTCAAAAGACCATGCACAAGTCGACCGTGCGGTACTACTTGATCAATTCGATGATGAGACCCCTGTCCCTGTGGGTGAGACGCCAAAGGCACAATGTCGGCGACGACCAGCTGAAACAGTACGCAGAGGACCAGCTGAAGTTGCTGCTGGGCATCACCAAGGAGGAGCAGGTGGATCCGGGCAGAGAATTGCTCAATATGTTGCATTCTGCGGTATATCAACAGGAGGAGAAATTAGACGAGCAGGTGCAACCGCAGGCGCAACCGCAACAGCAACAGCAACCGCAACAGCAACCGCAGCCGCAACAGCGGCCAGAGGCTCTTCAAAATACCACGACACATCCACCTCCTCCTCCTCCTCCTGCACCACCCATGGTAAACCAGATAATGTTGCCCCAGATGGTGCCTCCAACCGTGATGGGGTTCCACCCATTTGCGCCTTTCCCCTTCATGAATGGGGGCGTACCGTTTATGAGTTCCCAAATTATTCCCGGTGGGCCTCCCCCCGATCAGCACCAGGCTCAGAGCGGTCTACTAGCCGGGGGGACCTCCCAGACGTTGCCCACACCAGACGTTTCGTCGTTGTCGAGACCTGTGTTTGCACAGCAAGCAAACGTGCAGCAAAGATCCGAATCCTCTTCCAAACAATTGTTGGCATTGCTCAATTCCAAGAAGGAGTCTGAAGGGAGACCTGACTCCTGCGGTCTTGCCATGGACTCTGGTGCGATACCTCGGGAAATGGCACCATCTCCGCACTTGACCAATGGCCCTCAGTCCAAGCAAGAACCCTCAATCCCCAACGATACAGCTACAGAAGATGAGGTCTCGTTGCAAGATGAAGGACCAAGTGACGAGTATGAAGATTTTGAAAGCGGCTCAGAGAGTAGTGACAATGAGCAGCGGCTACAGGATAAATTAAAAAATGATGATGACGTATACGAAGACTTTGAACGGTATGCAGAAGAGCCAAGCAAAGCTAAGGTATTAGACTATTTGCCAAGGAATGACCAAAAAGCTCCCTACCCAGTAGTGGTTCAAGACGCCCCCCATCAGAAAGATATTTTGAAAAGGACAACCCGTAATACATTTCCTGAGGATTCTCCAGCGCCTAAGGAGACCGCTAAGCCTAAACCCAAGATTAAGTTGTTGAAGCGTGGTGAAAATTTGGCGGATGTGTTACCCAAGCAATCTTCACCCTCGTTGACAACTGAAAAATCGCCATCTTCAGAGGATTTATTGAACCTTTTGAAAAAGCCCTACAATAGTAACAACTCTCAGGAATCACCCGAACAGACACCTCAACAACTACATCAAACCACTGAGCGACCTGTCGAACAACGATCGCTATCATATTCTCGGGAAAATGTTCTTTCTTCGGAAATCGACAAGCAACAATCACCCGAAGAAGAGCTTATGCGCTTGTTAAAAAGGACCGAAGAAGATATAAGTTTGCAACCAGAGGAATCTTCTAATGATAAAGGTTCTCAGCAACTTTTGGACATTTTGAAAAACCCACTATTCAAGAATTCAAGTACGTCGCCCGCGTTGGAACCTTCTGCAAGTCTCAGCGAAGGTTTGAGTGATGACCAGCCAATTTCTTCCACTTCACAACCTGCTTCTTCGGAATTATTAGATATTTTGAAGAACCCACCAAATGGCAATTCGCCCAAGACAGTACAAATGGCCTACGGGTTCGTAGGAGATCCCTTTAAAAAGGAAACTCCCTATGGGAGCACTGCTTCCAATGAACTGTTGGGAATTTTGCATAGAAAATAAGGCATGAAGGGTTAAATAATTGTTAATTTTCTGCTATGTTCTGATGTAAATGGAACTTTCATCGTTGTTAGATTAGTCTTCCACCTCTTCTGTTAACACAAACTCCTCTAACGTTTGCTTCAATGCATCTTCCGTATCACGCGGCCAAGTGACGCATCTATTCTTGACCCCGCCAAGTGTGACAATACACCCGTAACATAACGGTGCAGGTTTGCCTTTGGTTGAAAGAGAATGCATTAACTTGAGGTATTCGTCTTTTTCCCTCCGTAAGCCAGATCCCAGCCATTGCCCGTAAAGATTTTTCTCTTCCACACTCTCCACTGGGCAGCCTTTATTGATCGTGATAGACTGTAACCATTGGGGGCCACGAGTATGAAGATTCCCTCGGCATATTGAGCATCTTGCTGTTGTGTTAACCTTTGGAGGTTCTGCTAGTTTATCCGCTGTCCTGACAACAGTTGATATAACATTAGAGTAGTCGCTTTCAATGTCGTCAAAATACTTTCTTACCATTTCATTTATGGTCATATTCTTGATTAGTTTGCCAATACCCCCCGTTTCATTCCGTTTGGACAATAATAAGGTATCTTGAGCAGTATAATTTATCAGATATTTTTCAAGCCCTGAGGAGTAACAATAGGCATCAACTTCGGAAAGTAGAACATCCTTCAACGGATAGAGATGCTTAAATCTATCGCCGTAATCGTGATCTAACTGCGAACTGTCCATCAATGAATAAATATGCTCTGCCCTACCCTTCACAATTAGAGACATTGTCTCATCCGCTAATTTTGTCATGGAATGGCCCCATAGAATAGCCTTGTGGTTGTTTTGATATGCATATTTCTTCACCAGATGCCTAGTGATAAACGTTTGTAAATCTTCTCTGGATGATCTGTTAGGACATTGGTCAAGCAATTGCTTAATGCTTGGTTTGGATTTGTTGTCAATACTAGAAAAATAGCCGGCACTAGAAAAATAATTCTGATCGATAATCAACTTCTGGAACGCTTGCCCATCAAAAAATGACTCGAAACCGATGAAATGGAAACTGATGTTTGTTTGATTGTCTCCGTACCTTTTCGTTGAAAGCTCATTGACCTGCCTTTTCAAAGCCTCAAGTTCGTGCTCGCTTGAACAAAGCACGACATCTACGTAAAAGCCTGTCTTGCCCCGCTGCGTTGACCTCTGTTCATTTAAGGTATCATTGAGCACATCCAGCATGACCAAGGAAGATGACCCCAGTGAAAGTGCGACTAAAACCTTCGATGCCGCATTTTGTGCTTCTGCTTGCTCTTTGCTTCTTATCTTGTCTTGGTGCATCACTTTGAATATATCTTGGAAATATCCATCTGACATCATCTGCTTCCTCTGTTTGAGGGAAACGAATTTACAAAAGCATCGCTTGCAAAAGTGCTCTTTTCGTGAATAAATGTGCGCAGCTTCGCTACATCTCTTACATAATTCCTCGGTCATTATGAACACTATGTAACTTTCTGCACATTCGTTTTCTATTGCCTGTACACTTTATAATTGATATTGTAATGCAATGCGATGCGATGCGATGCGATGAGATGGATCAAAAATTTCAAATCTCTACGTACGAATTCCACAGGTAGCCCATTGTATCCCCCTGCGAATGCTGTAGGCGAATGTATGCAGGATTAGAATTCACTTTAGACACTTATTTAAAAGCTATTTTAGCTTTCATGTCATCCCTACTTAAAACCTTCTCCTTCGCTCTCTTTCGCTCAATTAATCGTTATGGGCGCGAGGTTTGAAATATCAACCATTTAACAACAAGTACTAGCAATACAAAATGAGTAAAGAAAACAAGAATGATCAACCCTTACGCGAGGGCAATCTCGATCCCCAATTAGTTGTAGATCCAAAGAAGGTTGATTATGCTCCTCAACATGATTCTCCTGATAAGTTCCAGTATTATCCAGACAACCCGGAATCGGGACTTAATAGGTACCGGTTTGCTGTGAAAGAAGCAAGTCAATACTTCGATCCTTGCCAGGAATCCTCTAGGATGAGTTTTAATTGTCTAGATCGTAACAACTACGACAGAGATAAGTGCAAGGAATATTTTGACGCCTACAGGGAGTGCAAGAAGCAGTGGCTACAAGCAAGAAGAGAGAATAGATCTCGCTGGGAATAAAGCTGTACCATAAGTAATGGCTAACTTGTATATAGCGATTCACTGGGGTGAATTTAGTTATTTGTTCATTCACGCTGTGAGTCTTATCTGCTTAAATTATGGGAGATTAAATGAAAAAAAATTGTAAGAAACAAAACCTGAGAAAAATTGCATCTTACCAAAGGTTCTTCAAGTGAGGAGATTCATGAGAGATATCTTAGTAATTTTCGGCAGCTTGCATTTTAATGCTTAAAAACGACCCATGAAGGGATAAGACAATTGCAGCCTTTTACGTACTTAAAACAGCCTCCTTTTAAATAATTTATGGTCCACGACCAAATATATATTCCAAATACCTCTCGAACTTCGACATTGGTTTGGTGAAAATAAACAATTTCCAGGAAATAGTATACTGGAAAGAGAAAATTTGTGATTAAACCTTTGATAAAATTTAGTTCTTCGTGCGCAAACTTCAGTAATATTTCCCGTCTGTATAAATTAGAACTTTCTATATCTATTCAAGAAATGAAAAATTGCTTCCTTAGCATTTTTAAAACAATTTCATAACTATTTGTTCAAAAAAATATCGATAATATACTTTGTTTTTTTATTCCTCACATCCATTTCTTTTCACACTTTTACGGTCATAGCTGGGTCCAATCATGCCAAATTTTATAAGGAAGCATAACAATGGGGTAATCCTCCCATCTTTAGAATGTTCCCGCTATCAGAAAGAATTATATATATTCAAATATTTTATGCACCCTAAGCGAAACATAGTTTGAATAAGTTGCAAGAAATTCAAAGAACCTTAATTCGGCTCATAGAAATAAAACCTAAATGTTGATGCCTGCCTCAATTGCAATATAATTTGCCTGTATTTAATATCAAGAGTGCCTAACTGTACGTCATAATGACATTACCCTGGTTTCATCGTCCTTTGCGATTTTAAAATTTTTCAGGGAATCTGCAAATAAGAATAACGGAATACACATCCACAAAGGGCCATCGATCACATCTCGCAACCAAGCGCAAGGACCAGATCGTAAGGATTGAAGTTCTTTTCAATTGGACTTTTATAGTGGAAATAATTGATTGTCGATTGTTTTCAGAGTTCCCAATTCAAAAAAAAAATGTCTTCTGACAATTCCGTTGCTAGTTTTGTTTCTAGAAACAAAACTGCCCTCATCACCACGGCAGCAGCTGGTACAGCAGCTGTGGGTGCTTACCTGTATTACCGTCAATTGCAAAATGTAAATCTAGATGGAAAGAAAGCTGGGAGTCCTGACAGCTCTTCCGCATCAAAAAAAAAGAAGAAGAATAAGAAGAAGAAGCACAGCTCTTCTCCCTCTTTAGTCGCGTACCCAGTTGATGGCAAAGGGGAGCCTGAGCTAGGTAATGTTGAGGAACTCTCTCAAGAACAAAAAGAATCGTGGTCCACTGCGCTAAAAGACAAAGGCAATGATTATTTTAAACAGAAAGACTATGACAACGCTTTGAAATACTACAATTTGGCATTATCGTTGAAAAAAGATCCTGTTTTTTACTCTAACATTTCTGCTTGTTATGTTTCTTTGAATCAACTAGATAAAGTGGTGGAGAACAGCACTAAGGCTTTGGAATTAAAGCCAGATTATTCGAAAGCCCTTTTGCGTAGAGCCTCTGCAAACGAAAGTTTAGAGAATTATCCAGATGCCATGTTTGACCTTTCAGTTCTTTCATTGAATGGTGATTTTAACAGTGCTTCCATTGAGCCAATGTTAGAAAGAAACTTGAACAAGCAAGCTATGAGTGTTCTCAAGGATAAACTGGGCCAGCATACTAGTCAGCTTTTACCATCTGATACTTCTTTGGCCTCTTTCTTTGGTATCTTTTCCCCCGAGACAGAGTTTAACAATTACGATGAAACATCTGATGCTGACAAAGAATTGAAGAATGGTTTGGAAAACTTGTACAAGAGATCTTCGGAAGGTTATCAATTGGCGGACAAATCTTTTTCGAAAGTCGTGGATTTATACTCCCAGTTGCTTGAAGGAAACCCCGATGACGCTTCATTGAAAGAAAAAACTGCTATTGCATTGGAACACAGAGGTATTTTCAGCTTCTTGAAGAACGACCCCTTGAGTGCTCACGCAGAGATCGAAAAGGCAATCAATTTACATCCAAGGGTCAACTCTTACATCTACATGGCACTAATAATGGCTGATAAGGGTCAAGAAAACGAGTACTACGATTTCTTTGACAAGTCTTTTGCGTTGGATTCCGAAAATGCTGCGGCCTACTACCATCGTGGTCAAATGTATTTTATTACTGCTCAATATGACAAGGCGGGTGCCGACTTTGACAAGGCCAAGAAATATAACGAGAACAACATTTTCCCCTATATTCAACTTGCTTGCCTAGCTTACCGTGAGAACAAATTTGACGACTGCGAGACCCTTTTCAGCGAGGCTAAGAGGAAGTTCGCGACTGCACCAGAGGTCCCAAACTTTTTCGCAGAGATTTTGGCGGACAAGGGTGAGTTGCAGAAAGCACTAAAACAATACGAGATTGCCAAAAGATTGGAAGAGGCTGTCGAAGGTATACATGTGGGTGTATCACCGTTGGTCGGCAAGGCTACCCTTTTAGCCAAACAACCAAGTCTCCCAAATTTTGCAGAGGCAACGAAACTATTGGAAGAAGCTTGCATAAGAGACCCCAGATCCGAACAGGCTAAGGTTGGCCTGGCTCAATTGAAACTGCAACAGGAGGACATTGACGACGCCATCAAATTGTTCGAAGAAGCTGCCGATTTGGCAAGAACCGTGGACGAAAAATTGCAAGCCACTACTTTTGCCGAAGCTGCTAAAGTACAAAAGAAAATTAGGGCTGACCCAGTTGTCAGTGCTAAGATTGAGGAGACACTGGCGGCCTACAAGGCTCAAGGCGCATTCTAGTTGGCAAATGTAAAACTGTTCATTCCCATTGAGCTTTTCTCGTTTGTTTTCTTTTTTAATTACTTCGTCTGTAAATAATGAATTTTTTTGGCTTTGAACAGGGCGAGAGGGCTCATCAAAGTCTATTTCAATTCAAATAGAGGTTTGCTTACCTTCATATTCGCGGAATTTTCGTTCAGTACTTTGTGTTTAAATTTTTGTACTGTTTTAAAAAAACTGTAGCGAAAAAAAAATGAGCATCTCAATTATTATAGATCGGAAAGGAAGAGTTGGCTAACTACTGGCAAGATGCTCTTTAACTTTTTACCTAGGTTAGGCCTGAGCTCCAAGTTAGATGGCTTGGCCAAGTTCGGCAATTCTTCTCTGGTTCTTACCAGGAATCTCATGAAGACCCACAAGGGAGCTGCCAAGAGATGGCAAAAGACTGCCAATGGTTTTAAGAGGGGTAAGGCTGGCAGAAGCCATGGAAACATTGGCTGGTCTCGTAGGTCTCTCAAAGTTTTGAGTGGAAAGACTTCTGCTCATGATACTCACCTAAAACGTTTGAGAAGGTTGCTGCCGTATTAGTATAAGTCTTTTACGATTCCTGTATATACAAGCACTCATGTAATGGTTTGGAAATTCACGTCATGTCTCTAAGAGACAAATCCTGTTCAATCTTTCTTTGCCAGCTTGCAAACTGTTCCTTAGACACCAAGGTATTGTTAGGCTGTAACATAGACCCTAACTTGGTGGAAATTGCTTCGTCAAAAGAAGCACCATTGTAGTAATTATGTTTGATTTGCAGATCACGGTACCATTTCTCTCCTTCAATGAGCTCTTTGACCAAACTGATGCATTCTGTGATATCATCCAATTGAGGCGCCTTCATGATTCCTAACATTTTCTCGAAGATCAAGTGGTCAACCCTAGGGTCCTTTCTCCTCCTTTCTGTAAATACCACGAAGGTAGCATTTAGCACTAGTCCACATGCCAGCTGCCAAGGACAAACCAAATAGGAGGCATAATTCAAGTATTGATCCAATATGCTATAAGCAACCTCTCTCGGTATCTCAAATCGGTTACATAAATCTATGAGCTCCGCAGATGTTACTTTGTAATACTTTTTATGCAAAAGACTTGTTTCTGTGCGTCCTCGGCTGGCCTCCCTCCTTCTCTTTGATGGCTGCTGGTGCTGCTGCTGCTGCTGATTCCTCTTCCCATAAGAATTCTTTGCTGACTTCCCCCCCTCATCATCGTTCGATCTATCTGTGGTCGATGACAACAAATGTGCCGGACTATCGTGTAGTAAAGGCGTTTGCACAGGCGTCTCCAAATCTTCGTCCTCTTCGAAAGCCAGCTTTCTGCGAGTCTTGGATAGGCCCGCCTCCTGAGAAGGCATCTCTGATACTGGCCTCACTAGATCCATCTTGGAGGAATTATCTTTCGTAGGGGTGTCGAAAAGCTCTTTTCTCAATTGCTGAGGATCCCGAGCAGTGAATCTCTCGCCGTTTGTCACCGGCGATTGGCTCTTCTTCTGAGGACTAGGAGTCCATTGGATATCTTTAACTGGTGAGCATTGAAAAACATTTTGCTTAAACAGCTCGATCAGCTTGCGAGCTTTACGAGGCTCAAGAGGCACCCGATCTAGATAATACGCCAACTCCGGCAAGTGCTTCTGTGTTAACCTTTCACAAGCGATATACGCACATAGGTGACCCCTAGCAGTCTCCTCTCCCTGCTTCAACATCATCTTGTTCGAAGAAGTAGTGTAGAGCGTTGAAGTGGCACTAACAAGCTTCTTCAAATGGCCCTCATTCCAATCCAGATCCTCTTTCTGATCTAGGCCCAAAACGTCTCTTAAGCAGCGCTGAACCTGCTGATTCGACATGATAGATACAATCACACCTTGTATCAGTGCATCTAACGCTCGTTCAGAGAACAATTTCTAATAGTCCTGGATACGTTTCAACAGGCCGTGAAGTTGTTAAATGGAGACCTCATCGCCCTTTCTGTGACATTGAAATTCATCATTTCGTACGCAGTATAGAGCTTGAGTCAAAAGGTTGGATTATCGCGTAGTTTCAGTCAGTGAGGTTAAGACATTGATGGAAACCGGATGAAGTGAGTAGCAGGGGCTTTACTCAGTGGTTTTTATTACATTGCAGCTGTAAGCATTTGAACATACACTGGTAGCTTTTCCTTTGGACGTTTTTCTTCGCGCATGTCTGGATATTACAGGAGGTCGTATCCACCACCTCCAGCCGGACCTCATCGAAGCCACCTTTGGCATCAACAGCAAAGCTCTGAATACGAAACGACTTATACTAATGGAGATGACAGTCGGTACGGCCGTTATATGTATAATGAGGAACAAGAGGTACGTTCCAAAAGTTATAGGGACCGCCGAGGTGACCACGATGGAGGGTTGCGGCAGGATATAGCATCGAATCATAGTAGTCTCGAACAACGGCCGAAGCCCCAAGTGAAGTGGAATGCGGAGGGGTTGAGGGCGAAATATCACTACTTTAACGTTTTGGAAAAGAAACTTGTGCATAGGGAAGAGATGAGCAGTTGGAATAGAGATCGGAAACTACCCATTACTGGGTATGTTCTTGTTCAGGAAAATCATGTGGGCCAACTGCGATCTGTAATCAAGCAGAGAACTCCCCATGAGAGAGCTGCAGATCCTCGTATGCAACAGCAGCAGCAAGCTTCTTTGACGCACAGAAAGATTAGGAACAAGTTGGAAAAACTGCCACGGATATCTTACGATAAGTTTTCAATAGGCCCCCCTCCACCTGATGAGCTTGTGCTGTCATTGATTTCCCAGGTAACCACCGTGCAAGATATATCGATCAAGAATTATTTCAAAAAATACGGTGAGATATCTCATTTCGAAGCATTTAATGATCCAAACAGTGCTCTTCCGTTACACATATATTTAGTCAGATACGGTAGCCCTTCGGGAAAATTGGACGATGCCGCCAAGGCTGCTTATATGGCTTTTCGGGACTACGAGGAGAAAGGTTGTTCGATTTTGGGGACAAAGTTCAAATGCTTACTGAATAGGTCGAACATGTTGGATAAAACCATTTCCAAAACAGTTACAGAAAATTTAAAGAAAGTTAGAAAGATAAAAAATGAGATGAGGAAAATTAATGAAAAGAGACAAAAGGCAGAGGAAAAAAAAGAATCGCCGGCGCATTCTGAAAAAAAAATTCCCCTCGATTTAATTAAACAGGTTGGTGATAGGCCTGCTTTAGTGGTTTCGAAATCGTTTGCCTCCCATCATGGTTTACGTGTAGAAGATTTTAAGGTGAAATTGAGACGCTACAGGTGGTCTCGAATCTTAGATCATCCATCAGGTATTTATATTGTGTTCAACGACATCGAGCATGCTAAGAATTGTCAAAAAGCGGAGTCAGGCAAGATGCTGATAACATCTCGCGTAAAAAGGTCTCCCGTGGACGTCAGATTTCAGTTCATTGCACCCAAGGCTACTAAAACACCGAGGGAAAACAATATTTATGGTAACGATAATACACCGCAAGATGCTAAGGCCAAATCCAAGTTTTATGAAACGAGGGAACAATTGATTGAAGCGGCAACCAACTACATTTTAAAAGATTTGGAAAGCGCATTGCATGTTGACATACGAAAACGCATTATAGGGCCGACAGTATTTGACACTCTAAATCCAACGCTTTTCCCTGAATTAATTGCCAAAAAGGATATAAAAGAAAGGGAAAGAAGAGAAGCAGCCGTGAAAGCCGCAGAAGAGCTCAAAAAGAAGCAAAATACAAATAACGATTTCGATATTTTTAGCTTGTACAGCCGCGGAGTTACCCAAGCCAATCGTGGTCGCCTAAAGAGACGTGGTTCAGGAGTTGTTGACTACTTATCCGCCGGCAAAAGAAAACTGTTCAAGGGTGTCAAACCAATGGCGCATATGTTAAATGACGACACATTATCCAAAGAAGAAACGCCAACAGCACCATCTACATCACCTTACAATGAATCTGAAGATGAAGATATGACTTCTTATTCAGAAATAAGCGAAGTTGAAAGTGGTGGAGATGAAACAATCGGACAAGATAATAAGATAATTAAAGTTGAGACTGAAACCACTACGCCAGAGATGGAGCAAGCTGAGAAACCAATTTTCTTGAGCAAGAAGGCAGATGAAATCATGAAAATTCCTGAGACCTATAGACCAAGGGCCGGAGATATTCCTGAACCTATTTGTCCTGATGATTCTGCGAAATCCCGGTTGTCTATTAGCGATTTGCAAAGTACTGTGAGCGACAAGGAAGACTTTTTATTATTAAAGAAGGTTTTGGGGATTAGCGAGATACCTCTTGAAGACCCCTCAGCTAGTAACACGACTTTGGAGTATCGCATCTGGAAACTCCGTGCTGAAGCTCTAAATGGAAAGATTAATGATGATATTCAGTTAAAACTTCTGGGAGTTACATTTGACCCTCTTTTACAGGAGGGCCAAGCCTCTTTCAGGGCTCAAGGTTATAGAAAAATACCTGATAAACTCAAGGCCTGTTATCTCCCTCATCGGCGTAATGCTCACCAGCTTCTAAATCCCGTGAATCACCATAACGAAACTAAGGACGGAACTCCTGAAATGGAGCGTGAGGAATCAGAAAATATGGAGGTATCAGAGCCTATGCCGCAGGAAATTTCGTCTTCTAGAGACAGCAGGGCTTCTAACAGAAGATTCCAGCAAGACATAGAAGCCCAAAGGGTTGCAATAGGTACCGAGTCAGAACTTTTATCCTTAAACCAACTGAATAAGCGGAAAAAACCCGTCACTTTTGCACGTTCAACAATTCATAACTGGGGGCTGTATGCGTTAGAACCTATTGCAGCTAAAGAAATGGTTATTGAGTATGTCGGTGAAAGAATTAGGCAGCCTGTAGCTGAAATGAGAGAAATAAGGTATTTGAAAAGTGGTATCGGTTCCAGTTATTTATTTCGGGTGGATGAAAATACTGTCATAGATGCAACCAAAAAGGGCGGAATAGCACGGTTTATCAATCACTGTTGCGATCCTAGTTGTACAGCTAAGATTATCAAGGTAGGAGGTAAGAAGAGAATCGTTATTTATGCACTGAAAGACATTGGAACTAATGAAGAATTGACTTATGATTACAAATTTGAACGAGAAATGGATGCTGAAGAACGGTTGCCATGTCTTTGTGGTGCTCCTAATTGTAAGGGTTTTTTAAATTGATACATGGAGTTTGTAATCACTTAATATATTTCATTTTTTAATAATAATTTATATTCTTTCACTGAGCTGTTTTTTCGTGCAACTCTGTTTATTTTCTTCGCGATTTCTAGATTGCTTACACATTTAATTGATCCTATGAGTATCAGAAAGCTTCAACCATTGAAGGCTTGTATTAGCCATTGCAATATGTGTTGGTTGCGAAGAGTACGACCAATTTACAATCAAGTGAGGCAAAAACACCACGCGTCCGTTCAAAAGCCAAAAGTGACAAAGTTGTCATTGTTTCTTGATCATAAAATCGAAAATACTCCTAAGGAAGAATACGTTATAGACGCTAGCTCCTGCCCCATCACTGAGAAGCAATCAATATCCCGAAATGTAGACGCTGAAGTAGCAAAGGTCACAAAAATATGTCAATTGCCGCCATCTTTGCAGTATGCTCGGGATTTGATGGATCATTACGAGTCGCATGTTGTGCTAACCCAAATGGGTTCATTTTATGAGTTGTATTTTGAACATGCCGCCATTTATGCCCCTCAATTAAATATCTCATTGGCTAACAGGGCTTACTCATTTGGTAAAGTACCCTTTGCAGGGTTCCCAGTACATCAATTAAGTCGACATTTAAAAGTACTTGTGAATACCTATGGTTACAGTGTTACCATTGCGGATCAGTTTAAGAGAGAGAATGCCGCAGAGAATGATGTGAACAAGTTTTACAGGCGTGTAACACGAATTGTCACACCTGGGACCTTTATTGATGAGGCGTTCGAAAACCTTCAAGAAAATGCCTACCTGCTCAACATTGAATTTCCAGAAAATTGCATGAAACATTTGGTTGACGCTAACATGAAAGTGGCTATTTGTTGGTGCGACGTGTCCACCGGTGAAATATCAGTACAACAAGTTTTGTTAAAGGATTTGATGTCTGCCATTACTAGAATTCAACCTAAAGAGATTTTACTGGACGAAGCATTGGCAGAATTTCACTTGGAGTCAGGGCGTTGGTACCCTGAACTTGTGAAATTTAGAAAATATTTTATCAAGTACCAAAAGATGCCCAGTAAACATCGTACAATGGAAGCATTCTATAAACTTTTCACGGCGGGCAATGATGAAGAAGGTACAAATCAACTAAAAATTAGGTTGCAACAATTTACTCAAAAGGAGTTGGCTGCACTGAGGAATACACTCATATACGTGAGTGATCACTTGCCTGATTTCCCTATGAATCTCCAATTACCACAAAGACAGCTTACTGGCTCTATTATGCAAATTGATTCGAGGACAAGCGCTGCTCTTGAACTACATTCTTCTGTCAGAGACAATCGTAAGAAGGGGACTTTGTTATCTACACTTCGGAAAACTGTGACTCCCGTTGGCACAAGGCTATTAGTGCAATGGTTGTCCGCACCATCGATGGATTTGAAAGAAATTAAAAAAAGGCAAAAAATTGTGGAGTTCTTCAAAGAGAGAAATGATTGCACAGATTCGCTAATTTTAATGTTGAAGAGAGTGCATGATGTATCACGAATATTACAGAAGTTCAGCTTTGGTAGAGGAGAAGCTTTGGAACTCATCCAACTGGCTCAATCCTTAGAAGTTTCTCTCGAAGTTAAAAACTTTTTAACGGTTGAAACCTCGAAGTGTGGCAAAGTCACTCAAAATTTAATTAAATCGTTGTTATCCAACCTGAATTTTGAGAGGAGCATTGTAAAAGATGTACTTGGTTGTCTTAATGAGGAGGAACTAATGAAATCTCAAAAATTGCAACAACAGAAACCAGAAGAAATAGAAAAAGTGTCTGCCGAATCTCAGCAGGAAGAATCTGGCATCACAGAACATTGGATAGTATGTCCTACTTATAATGAGAGGTTGCAGAAACTACATTCAAATTACCAAAAAATAGGCGATTCCAAGATAGAGTTGGAACGGTTGTACTATGAGACATTTGTGAATATTCTTGGTTGTAAAACCGTTTCGTTAAGACAAAAACAAAATGGGGATTACGCTATACGCATTACAGGAGGAGTCAACAACATGAGAAAAGCTCTGGAATTTGTGAGGAATGGTGGTGCTTTGAAGAAAAGCTTTTTCCACATCTTGCAGAAATCCTCCCAAACAATTTGGCTTTCCCACGAATTGTGGCTAGAACTGGGTAATGAGTTAGAGCTGGCAGTTTTGAAGATTAAAAAGGAAGAAACAAATATTATGAATCACTTTAAAAATCAATTCATAGAAAAAAGTAACGAGGTTCGCATGATCGCAGACACTTTGGGTTATCTGGATACGCTCTCATCGTTTGCCGTTTTAGCGCGGGAGAAAAATTTGGTGTGTCCAAAACTTGATCGTAGTGGTATACTGAATATCGTCGGTGGGCGCCACCTCGTGGTCGAAGATGCCATATCTAGCAGGTCTTTGGAAAATTTCACTGAAAACGACTGCGATTTGCGCAGTGGCGGGCTATGGATAGTCTCAGGGCCCAATATGGGCGGCAAATCTACCTTTTTGAGGCAAAACGCAATTATTGTTTTGTTGGCTCAAATCGGATGTTTCGTTCCCTGTGAAAGTGCACATATTGGGTTGGTAGATAAAATCTTTAGTCGGACTGGTTCGGCGGACGATTTATTCAACGAGATGAGTACATTCATGGTGGAAATGATAGAGACTTCGTTTATTTTGCAGGGCGCTACAGAGAAATCTCTGGCTATCTTGGACGAAATAGGTCGTGGGACCAGCAGTAGAGAAGGCGTTGGCATAGCATTTGCAACGCTAAGGCATCTCATCAAACACAATGTTTGCAGAACGTTGTTTGCAACCCATTTTGGTCGTGAATTGAATGAACTTTTACAAAGCAGGGATGAACCTGACATCAAAGATAAAATCCGATTTTATAAGACTGGTATCGTGGAAGCCTCAGAGACCGATTTTTACTACGACCACAAATTGAGGCCCGGTATATGTGAGAAGTCGGATGCCCTTCGAGTGGCGAAGACGGCAGGGTTCCCCGAGGAAGCCCTCAAGACCGCGAGGCAATTGCTTTCATGACTGCGGTATGGAGCGTTGGGGATTTAATACACACATTAAATTGTACTAATTAATCATAATTAAAGTCCTGTTGTTGTTGTTGTTGTTGTTGTTGTTGTTGGTTTTGTTGGTTTTGTCTCTGTTGTTCCTGCTGTTGTAGCAGCAACTGATGCAATTGCAAGACCTGTTGCATATTCTGCTGAACCGGAGGCGATGGGCCTGCAGCTGGCGGTGAAAAATGGTAAGGTTGCTGTACCAATGGTGGCTGATGTTGGGGCGGTGGAGAGTACATTTGGCCCTGGTAGAAAGGTGTATTCTGTTGCAAGAACTGAGGCGGAGGCGAATTCTGTTGCAAGAATTGAGTCGGAGGTGGTTGCTGTTGCAAGAATTGAGTTGGAGGTGATTGCTGTGCATAGGGGACGCCACCATAGTTGTACGGTTGCTGTGGCTGCTGGTACAGCGGTTGCTGTGGGAGGGAATGGGGCACAAGTGGTTGCTGTTGAGGGTAGTACGCGGGCGTTGGAGGAGAATGTGCCACGAATTGAGGTTGTTGCAAGCGTGGATCGCCATTCTGCGAGGCAAATGCGGGTCCACGACTTGGCGAGGGGCGCGGTTCTGCCTGGCGGGAATTTCTAGACCTGTAGGACACGGTCCCCATCGATTGGGGCACTTTCATCGGGGCCAATTCGTGCGCAGCCGAGGAGTTACCCAAATTCTTTGGCCGCTTAACGACGTTCTCGTTCTGCTTGGATCTGCCGCTACCCTCTTTCCTTCTCCTGTTCTGCTCTTTCTTCATCTTTTTAAACGTGGCCTCCTTTTCGTCGTCTGAAAACTCTTGTTCGTCCTCCGGTAGCTCTTCGTCGTAACCATTTGACGCATCGGTTCCCTTGAATTTTCTCAGCTCAAAGGTGTCCACCCAGTGAGCCTCGGGGACCACAACACATACCGAGGAGCCAATTTTCTGCTTCAACTCCTCCAGTCTATCGTCCTTAGAAGCCGGCAGCACTACCCTGTAGAACGGGTTTTGCAGCTTACCAAACACTTCGCAGAGGACTCCTATGCACGTATGGTCCTCCAGACAGAGGATGGACCCCTCCTTGAGAACTCTTTTCTCGCCAGAGAGCGACGCCTGGATGACGATGTTGTGTTCAAACACGTTCTTTATGCTTCCGATGGGTGATATGGTGGCGGTTGGTGAGATCTCGTAGTCGTCTGGGAGATCCGGCGCCGGCTCCTCGGCCAGCTCGTGCTTCGACCTAATGGCGCCGACTTCGCCGTCGTCCTCGTCCTCTTCCTCTTCTGGCCCGGCGGGCGCATCTGCTTCATCTGACTCGTCTTCTGAGGACGCCGAGTCCGAGGAGCTCCCACCGGACTGTTCGTCCTCGCCCCCCTCGCTACTGATTCCACCGGTGTCTATGTCGTCCTGGGGAAGCTTGGCTGCTGGCTGCTCCTCAGGGTTCTCCAACGCCCTGCTGAAGGCATCCGTTTCAGTACTCATTGCGGTCCTGGGATGCAGCAGATGGCATGAGATGGGATGAGATGAGGTGGGTAGTGAAATTTTGTCGTTGGGAAGAAAGAGAGAGAGAGAAAAGAAAGAAAAGATAATGTGCCTAGTCATGTGACCAGCAATCGCGGATATCGGTCACGTGACCCAACGCCCAGCCGCCCGCGGGCGTCTTCCAGCTCCACACAGCATCCGGGCTGACCTCCGGTTCCAGCAGCCACCGCGGCGGCTACTGCGCGAAGATCCCCGGATCTCCGTTTCCCGTAGTGAGAAGGAAATGCGATCTCGCTCCCCTCCTCCCCTTTCTCTCGGCCCCTTATATATATACGCCTTTGCCGCCGAACCCTTCAAATAGCGCCACCCCCTCACAGCAAACACGCAGGGGCGCGCGCCGGCCGCCCATAACGGCCCGTATATTTCCTCGGGATTTTCGCTACCGCCTCGAGGCCGCAGGGCGGTGTAATAGCACTTCGTTTCGCCGAAACGATACGGCGCCCCCGCAGCTGGCGCTCGGCAACACCCGTGGCAGGCTGGTTGCACGATCCAATTCCGTACTGTGCCTTATACATATATATATATGTGCATACTAATTGAACGGCGTGCCGCATTCTAAGCAGGGCTGAAGCGCCAAGGAGATGCAGTAGCTGATAGAATACTAAGCAGCGTTTCGTCAGTGCCATTGTTTATATATTATCGTCGTTGTTTTTGTTTCTACATGGTATATAGTTCATCGCAGCTAAGTTCGCTGCCGTCCTCGATGGACACACAAGGCAGCGATGCCCACAGAGACGCCAGCAGCGTGCCGGGCAGCGTGCCCGGCAGCGTGCCCGGCAGCAAGGCCGGCGATGACGACGCGGGGCTGAACCGTGCTTTGACATCGTGGTTTGATATGGACGATGCGATGAGGATGCAGACAAACAGAAGCGCGGGCGATGCGGAAACCGGCTCGGAGGAGGATGCGGGCGCCACGATACAGAAGGTTTTCACAAGCAAGTCCACGGGCACAGTGGATTTACCCCCCGATGGAGGTTACGGTTGGGTGGTCACGTCGTGCGTATTCCTGGTGATGTTCTCGACGTGGGGTTGTAACTCCGGGTTCGGGGTGTTCCTGGCGTTTTACTTGGAGAGCGGGACCTTTGCCGGGGCGAACAGATACGACTACGCTACAATCGCCGGTTTGACGGTCGGGTTGGGACAAGGTTTGGCACCGATAGTGGTGGTGTGCTACAAAGTGATTGGCATGAAGCCCACGATGCTGTTTGGCACGGCGCTCATGTTTGCTGGGTACCTGCTGGCATCGTTTTCGACCAAACTGTGGCAGCTGTATCTGACTCAAGGTGTGATGGTGGGGATATCGATTTCGTTCGCGTTTGTTCCCGCTACGGTGGTTCTCCCCGGGTGGTTTTTGAGAAGGCGCGCTTACGCCATGGGGATTTCGCTGATGGGGACCGGGTGCGGCGGTGTCACCTATGGGTTGGCAGTGAATAAGATGATCCAAGAGGACAACAGCACGAGGTGGGCGCTGCGCATGCTGTGCATCAGCTGCACATGCGGCATGCTGGTGGCGATTGCGCTGCTGAGGCAGCGCAACCCACTCCCCGTGACGGGCCTCAGGCATTGGCAGCCGATTGTGGGACAATGCCGGCAGGTGTTCGATTTCAAAGTGGTGAAAAACCGCGTTGTAGTGTTGGTGACGGTGTGGTTTGTGTTTTCGCTGTTCGGATACAACCTGATGATCTACACGCTGTCCGCGTACGCGCAGGCGCTGGGCATGTCGCAGCACCAAGGTTCATGCCTGACGGCTCTGACTAACGCCGCACAGACGGTGGGCAGGCCGCTGATGGGACTCGCCGGAGACAGATACGGGAGGATTAATGTGACGATTGTACTGACGACCCTGATAACGATTTTCCTGTTCGGGTTTTGGATCCCGGCGCACACTTTTGTGCAGCTCATCTTCTTCTCGCTTTGCCTGGGCAGTTGTGTCGGCGTCGCCAACGTGATGAACACCGTGCTCATGGCAGACATGGTCAGGCCCGAGGAGTTTCTACCCTCTTGGGCCTTTGTCAACGCGGCTGGCGCGCCCTACCTGCTCTGCTGTGAGCTGATCTCGCAGGCACTCGTCACGGGGAGCAGGACTCGCCCGTATCTGCACACGCAGTGCTTTGCCGGTGCCTGCTTTACGTTTGCCCTCCTGGTGATCTGCGTCCTCAGGGAGGAGAGCGTGCGGCAGAAGCTCAGCAAGATAGCAAAGTCCGAAGATCGTCACGTTCCGGACGAGAAAACGTTCCCGGACAAGGCGGGCACCCAGTTGGTCGAAGCGCAATCGGCGCATAGCTCCGAAGTGCACCAGGTCCTGGGTCCCGGAGTCTACAAGTACTTTAGAAGGATTATTTACCCCATGAGGGCATGACGACCGCTACCGCAGGTTTTTACCTAGGTTACATAACTCCTCATCGCCGTCCATCTTTAGATCTTTGATAAACACCTGTAGGTTTTCCTTGAGCATTCTGTAGCGTGAGACGATGTTGCGTAGCGCGGCGTTGAAGCGAGCTAGCAGACCGTTTAGATGGTCCTGGCTATTCAGGTTCAACTGGATGAAGACCTCGTGGGCAACTTCGTTCAACGCCGCATGGAAGGTGATGAATTCAAAGGCCATGTTGAGTAGAAGGATGAGAGACGACGCATACGGCTGGCCGGAGAGAGCACCGACTTTTTCATCGCTACCAGAGCTCAGAAGTTTGTGCGAGAGGATGCTGTTGAGGTACTCATTATGCACCCGATCCAATTCATCGACGTTGGGCTGTTCGCGTGGACCTCCGGCAGTCGTCGTCGTCGAGTTGATTATGGCGCTCAGCGCTTCGCTCTTTTCAAAACTGCGCGGTCTAAGGATCCCATCTAGCACCAACCCGCCGTTGTGCAATCTCACGGTATGTAAAGGCTTTTGCTCCTCCTCCTCATGTGGTTGAAAATTATTATTGTTATCACCATTGGTAAACGCCAATTTGCGTTCAAACTCTCGGAAATTACTGTCGATGATGCATCGAAAGCAAAAGGCTTCCATCTTGTAACTGAAATGTTGCACTTGGGCGCGCAAAATGTCGATCCTAGACAATTTCGATAGCATGTCTTTGATCAAAGGTCTATGGCGGTCCATTTTTTTAAAATTTCGTGTTAGTTGGTTGGAGTTCAGCCACCCCTTGTTGTAGAAATGGTCGTTTTTCTTGAACCTCCACAGAAGATTGAAAATTCTCAAGTATTCCTTCTTACCACCCTCGCGGTTGACGTTCAGCACAATCGACAACGGCGTGTCTATCACATAATCAAGCGTGAGCACGTCCCAACCCAGAGAACCGTGGCCTAGATCGAGGATTCTTGCGTCTAGCCCGTTGATCACGTAGTTACCATCGCTCTTGTTCAACAAGTTACGCATGGAAGATTGTTGCACCGCCTCCTGTAAGAGCCTCGTCAGTCTATGGCCAGATAGAGATGCTGATGGCATGTCCAATATTCTTTCAGCCTTCTGTATAAGAACGTCTATCAGGTCACCTTTCCCCATCAATAGGATATCCTTCAGGGCATAAACCACTTGTTTGTAGTATAACTTATGCAAAAGTGTATCGTTAGCGAACTTCACGATTTCTTGGTACTGCAGATGTACCAAATCATAAAACCGGATAAGGTGCGTCTCGTTGGCTAGGGGATGATAGCTGAATGAGAATTTTTTAGACATTTCGTTGGTCCATTGCAGTTCTCGACAGTACTTGCCCAAAAATAAAAACGTTTTCCCAATGATGAAAATTTCGTTAGCCACCCCCATCGGTAAAAATCCTGGAACTTTGCTTGCCTCTATGCGGACAGATAGCGGATCGTTTGCGTCATCCATCGAAATGAAAAATTCTTGGTTCGTTGGCTCTAACTTACCCATGGTGAGCCAATTGACCAAATATTCGAAATAAAGAGACAAAAGATTGTTGAAAATATTCGTGCATATCCTCCTGACAAGCAGATCACCATGCGATCGCAACTCATTGCATTGGGACAGAAAGGCGTCACCAGAAGTTTCTTCGAATTTTTCCATGTATCTATAATGGAATCTTAAAGCGATAATGTGATCATAAAGCTCGAAATATAAATGCTTCAAGGAATCCACACGAGCATACACAGAGAGGTCGTTGACTATTTTGACGTAATTTCGCAGTTCGCCTTCCACTTGAACCAGTAGGGATTTTTTCATGGGGGAAATGTTTTTATTACGTTTCTGTTCGTCAACTTTAGATTTCAAATTTTGGTAAAGGAGTACAGCCTCAAAGATAGAATGTAAAAGTCCACTTTCTGAGTTGGTAACGTTATTAGGTATTATTATCTTGTTGGTCTCCAGATGGAAAAACTCTGTGTTGGTCGCTAAAAGTGTGTAACTGATAACTTTTAAAATATCTTCCTCTGAGGCCATCTTGAGGTAATATTGACTCGATAGGGTATTCAGGGTTACCGTGTTATACTCCCTGTTAAGAGCATACCCTCTCTGAGAGGACAACAGTGATCTTCTGTCTGACAATTTATCTAAATTCTCAAAGGACTCCGCCTGCAAACTCAGAGGCCTTAAAGGGCTCAGCAATTTATCATGAGTTTCTAGCCCAGTCATATTGGCTAAATGGACATAGTTTCTGGCATGATCTGGGGAGGGAATAGAGGAATTTTCCATAAGCATTGATTGGAAAGTAGATAAATATCTTATCATGTCCTCCCCTCGCTCAATTCCAAACAGTAATTGCATCATATTGACCAGCTTTTGCCACCTCATAACGGTATCAGGACTATATGGAGTCTCCATTTTGAAAGAATCTACTACAGCTTGTAGCTGTGCATGAGATTTCGATGGAGACTGCAGAAGCCGCGCAAACTCATGAGTTAACGAATTTAGCAGTCCATCAGGAAGTGAATGGGGCGCCAATGCTTCTACCACTGGATACAATGCAAGCTCCAAATCCATCGAAATCGCCTGGTAAGAGCTCTTTAGGGCCTGGATTTTGTTTACTATATTTTCCCCATCGTGGTGGTCTTTGTTTTTTGATGTCGGTGAAAACAAAAATTCACGTGAAGTACCACTATACTGGCGTTGCAGAAGTATTGAAATATTATGATTTCACTTTTGTGCTACAAAAACACATGGACATCATGTATCAACCAAAAAAAAAAAGTACTAATCCATTATCTTTGAACATGCTGTATATTATTCGCATATATATCTACCTGAACTTTTACACACCTAGATACTCAGACTCCTTATTGAGTAGAGAGAGATTGGCATTGGGGCGCTCGCTGTAGCCCAAATCTTCCATCGCTTTTTCATAATGTAAAAAATTGTAGAACTGGAGTAGGGCTCTCATGGCAATCTCTTGGCCACATGCATCGCCCAGTTCCCCGGTTACGTCTTTACCAGTGACCCAGTTGTCTAGCAACTCCAACTTTTCGTATAGGAATACGCCCGAAATTAGTTCCATGTGCTCTGATTTCCACCTTTTGTTTTTGAAAGGCGTAAGTTCCTTGATAATTTTGAGAATTGGGTGGTAAATTTCCATGTTGGAGATGCGGTAGAATCGTTTGAAAAGGAGCCCGATGTTTAATGGTAGTTCCTTGAGGCGCTCTGTTTTATTACCTACGATTTTCCTTAGTACTCTGAGCATGTAACCGATTGAAGTGAGCGTTATCACATTATAATCTTTGGTTTTCAGCTGTTCCGGCTCTAACAAAGATTCCTGATAAGCCAGGTTGTAAGTGGAACATTCTCTCCAAATGGACACTGGTGTATTAAGCATCCTATTAAAGACCCTGTCTGAGTAATTTTCAGAATATTTTCCCAGCAAGGTGCAGCAAGTGTGAATGTAGCGAGAGTCGTGTAGTAGCACACACAAGTGTTCATATTTGAGTACATGGTTCAACTTAAACCATTTCAGCAGAAGGAACAAAATTCCAACAGAAGATTTCATGGCCAATTCTCTGACTCTAGTCATCTCTAGCCTCGGTAATAGGGAGTCTATATTGGTATCTGCTGGAATATCTGCAGTTCTGTAATCTACATTACTCAGATTAGACTCCATGGTTTGCAAAAGTACAAACACCAATGAGTTGAAGGCCGAAAAGCATTCGTCGTAAAAGGAGTCAACCCTTTTCATTACCGCAATAGCTTCTTCGTATTTTTCATTCTCCATTATAGTATAATTATAACGATCTTTGCTGTGCTTCACCTTCCACCCGCGCTCGGTCGAAACAAACAAGTCGCGCTCGTACCACAGCTGCTGTACGCTTAGTTTGATGCAAACATTACCGGAAAGAATTCTAGTGGCCTCTTGGACGCTATAGGGAACAATCATTTCTGGTTCTATTTTTGCTCTATCCAGCGACATCATTTTCGTAAGTTGGTCCTCGCCCTCTTCGTCATCCGAAGGGTACAAACAGGGAAAAGTCATGTTAGTTTGGAATGACTTGCGATGCCTAATGGTGTCACACATCTGCATAAGGTTGGGTGATCCTGGTGGAGATGGTGCCGGCGTTGCGATATGTTGTTGAGGAGCCGCTAATGTCATGTTGATAGGATTCTTAGCCTTGGATCTAGGGATCTCCAAAAACTGTGATAAAGAGTTAGAATTATCCACCTCTTGAGGCAAGCCAGAGAGTGGCGTGGGATAGTCTGGGAACCTCGAAATGATATCTTCTCTAAATGCTTGGTAGTGTAGGGGTGAGATAGTAAGTGTTTGAGCGTTGTCGCTTTCGCTAGGGCGCTTCAACTTATGCAAATCGTAAATGAAAGATTTCGTTCTTTCCCAAATTGTTTTATCGCCGAATTGGAGAACCAAAAGCTTGAACATTAAATTGATCATATTTCTTATTCTCATAGACAAACGGCTACTCCAGCGCCAATGTTCAATGTAGCGAGTTAGGAAGGATAGCAACTTCGAATCGTGGAAAGTTTTTATAACGTCTCGAACCACCAAAGGATTGCAATATCTTTGCTCAATGCAAACACTCGTTAGGAAACAGAGTAGAGTGCTCGAATAAAAAAGCAGAGTGGTTTGTCTTTTCAGGTTGGTGGCATCATCCCTGCAGGCTCTTGCTATTCTTTTGAAAGCGTTCACGATGCTGTCCAGCTGAGAGCATAATATTAAATTATTACGTCTGATATTTTGAAGCTGGTCGTCCATGTTTTCCACCAGGGCAAATGAGCCCATGGATATATACGTTAATGCCAACAGATTTGCCTGCACATCTTGGCACAAAGTAGTCACAGTATCTCTTGCATAGACTTCATCTGTAACGAACTTCGCTGGATTGTCAACTTTTTTCTCAAATTGCGATTTGGTTTGCGGCAGGTGAATATAATCGGATGCACAGAACCACTCTTCTAAATCTTCCTTCAAAGAATAGGAATCCAACAAGCACCACTCAATCCTTGGTTGAGACGTTGGTTGAAACCTCGGAGAGGCCTTGTCAAACTCTGCCGCTCTTTCATCTAAGCTCCTTTTGTATTCTTCATCAACTGGCATGTTATAGTCCACGTCACCATTATTGTCCTCGATATTTTCTTTTTTCTTGCCCGAAATTGGTCCGTCAATCTCATCAACATTTGCAAACTCCTCGTCGTCATCTTCTTCGTCTTCATCGTCCCCCATTTCATCACTTTCCTGTTCGTCGCCCTGGCGGGATGCGTGCTTCAATTGGGCTGCTTCAACATCATCTTTTTCGATGTCATCGCCATCGTCCCTCTCACCGTCATACACCTTTGTCATCACGTTACCGTTTAAACCCACTCTTGCTTTAAACTCTTCTTCATTATCATTGGAAGAACTTCCTCGACCTTCGGAAGTTACCGTGGGCTCCACCATCCTCAATTTTGTCCGTAATACGTTATTGAGGTCTAAAAGTAACTCATTGCTTGCCATTCTACCGTTGATAGGTGATACGGAAGCACTGGAGCTGGATCTTTTGGGGGTATCATCCATGAACTTCAATCTTTTCCTCAGGTTTGACTTGGTTCGTAGATTGTCTAGGGACACCGACCTAGTGGGCACATCAGGTGGCCCGTTTCCGCTCATGACACCCTCAAACACCTCAACCGCCTATAGATATGATCAGCGAGATCGATATGTAAGCAGCTTTGTCTCATAATTGAAGAAGCTTAAATTTTGCCCTTTTTGATTCAGATTTGCATTTTCCAAGCGTTTGGAAAACTCACACAAATTACCAAACGAAAACACCAGAGGATCATATCTAAAAGGTTTAGGCAAACCCGTTCCATTTGGAATCCATGAATATTAGCTTGGAAAATATATTGGGTTTTAAAGTCAAAGTGACTAATGTCCTGGATGTGGTGACTGAGGGTAAAGTTTACTCTTTCAACTCTTCGAATAACACTTTAACGCTACAGACGAGCAAGAAAGCCCAACAGCCGCAATCCTTCAAAGTGATTAAATGCTCATTCATTAAAAACTTGGAAGTTGCCGGGGAGAAGCCCTCATCGAATCTTTTCAAGAAGCAGCCCATCAAACCCGCCCAAATACACGTCGATAGGGTCCAGCAACATCTGCAATATTTGCTAAAAGAGACTGGCAAAAAGAATGAACTAGTGGGAAAAGGTGTGTCTAGTGAAGGTCAATTACTATTTGACATGGTCTACAAAACGATTTCTGACACCAAATGGGTTGATAAAAAGATTGTTATCTTGGATAGCGTGGAAGTGATGCCGCCATACAAGCCTGAAAACATCAAGTTAATAAATGGTTCCAAGGCAGAAGCGGTGGCTATGGTACAGAGAATTCTGCAGAGAGGGTGGCAAAAGTTGGGTGAAAGTGAGGAAAACATGAAAGGTGGTTGAGTAGTACGTATTAAATAGACTCGGAAAAAAAAAAGACTGAAAATAATAGTATGTCAGTTAAATGAGCGACCATTTCAAAATCAAAGATTCAAAAAGCTTGAGGCCACGGTTGCTAGTGCCGCCAGTGCCATCTAACTCGCTCCATCTAATGATAAAAAAGAAATCCTGACCGGCAGCCTCCTCACGACGTAAGTTTGAAAGTAGGAAATGGTCTGCAGAATCTTCTCTGCTACATTTCAATGTTTCCCAGTATAAGTTTAACCAGCAATGAGCATAGGAGGCGAGTGCGGTGAAACTATTTATTAAGTTGGGTGATCTGGCGGAGATGCCAAACTCCAGCCTAATGTCACTGATCTCGAGTTCCAGCGGGAAACAAATTGTGATGGATTTATCACCAGAATGCGACAGTAAATCTGTATCGGTTTCCAGTGTAGCCATATCAATAACTGTATCTCTGAACTCGCTGAAGACCTGCAATTTGATGGATGCCACACAAGAACGGGAGAAGAGAATGCTTGACGGTTTTTTAAGCTGTATAGAATGTATCTTGAACCTCGCTTGGGCTAATTGTTCTAAAAGTTCATTCCTAACTTCCGGTTCGTAATACAGGAACATTTCGTGATATCTCAACCATCTAAGCTGCGAGACAATTGTTACGCCTCTACTCACACCAGGCTTAAACCTTCCATTCATGAAGACATCCCGACTTTCAGAAAGCGGGCATTCCATATATTTCATCATGTAGGCAATGCAAATGGTCCCCGAACGACCTTTTCCCATCTTACAGTGCAATACTGCGATACACGATTCAGACCTGGACAGATGCTCGTTGATATTATCTAAAACTTTTTGAAGCAAGAGAAAAGGCGGTGGACTATGGTCCATCCACCCTACCCTATCCAGAGATTTGAACACCTCGGCGGCTAAAATGGTGCCACAGGAAGAAGGCAAAAGATCATCACTTGTGGCACTACTAGAGCTGATAAGCTCAGTCAGCTCTTCGTCCGTGTAATCAGATTTGCCCTTTTCGATTTTGAAGTTGTATATTTTCCAATTGCCAGGACCATGGTGGACATTCAGAAAAGTTACCAAATCTTGGAGGCTGTTTCGGTACATCAGCTTCGGATACCTTGTAACTGGATAGGAGCACACGATAATCTTGGTGGTAATGTACGAAAGATCTAACGACAGACCCAACTTATTTTTGTGAACGTTTAGAGGAGTAGCATAGATTGATTTCAAGAGATCGGTGGGCTTAGCTCTATGGCTACGAACGCTCATAATCCGATCTAATTTAGTCCTTTCTTTGTATTCGTAGTATCTAGTTCTATGAATTTTGTGTGGGACTCCGCAGAATCAATTTAATGTCAAAGCGCGCCAGAAACTGCCTCGCAAATCTTATCGGTGACCCAAGCCAGAGCCTCTGCCAGAGACCTTTCTGGGCCATTGACCAACCGCTTGATTTCCATAGCTGCCTTGGGGTTTAGCTCGCCCTCTACATCGCCATCGAGGAAAAGGTGCGCATGCGAAGACTTGTATGACCGATACACGAATTCGTCAAAATAGTACGGTGGGTCAACCCAGAAGGAGTCTAACGTTTGGTAACCAGGTCTAGCATCCCTTCTTGCCTTCAGCACTTCGTATGGAGCGGTGAAGAAGAGTTTAAGGTCAAATTTCGATGCAAGGGCCGTACTGTTATAGATCATGAACCCATCGACGAGAACTATCTTCTTCCGCCTCCTTGCTTCGATAAGCCTGCACTTTAAAGATTCTAAAAAGTCCTCATTCAATTGAAACTTAGACGTATCGTCCACGTTGTTGTTGTGAACTAATGCTGACGCAATCTGACCCGTTTCTCTGATTGCATCCAATTCCTTCCCAAATAGTGTCAAATTCAATGCCTCCGGGCAATCCCAGTTTCTAATTTGACGTTTCTCGTCGTAAGGAATCTCGTCGTCATGCCGGTAAAAATCATCTTCGTGCAGGAGAATGATTTCTGGGCATATTTCTGCGATGATCTTGGCGATGGTCTTGGCTTATGGTTAGTGGAAAGGTTCGAGCCAAAAAGAAAAAGTTGACATCAATGTAAAATCATACAGTCTTACCACTCGAGGAACATCCGCTAATGGCAACAAGAAATGCTTTAGCCATTTTGGTGACCTCAAACTTTGTTTCTTTAGTTCCCTCACTATCGGCTTGACATCGCTTTATTTGAAAAATTAAACCTTACTGAAAGTTGAACAAATGTCATCAAAAAGTGAGCACGCAATAGGTAATCATGTCTGAGTTTATCAACGAGAATCCGAATGTGCTAGAAGATAATCAGCTGCCTAGCAGGCCTGAGGATACGGAAGGCAGACTTCTTTTGGGCACCGATGTCACGAAAGAAAGTTTGCACAGAACCAAACTGTTACTCAAGATTGATAGCTCGCTGGAGTCGAAAGTCCTACAGAACGTAGAACTGTTAACCAAGCTACTTGATTTGGATGAAGCCCCGGACCTCTCCACAGGTGAAAGTGACGATGATCTAGATGAAATTCCCGATGAATTTGACATGCAGGTAGACCCCATCGACTCTCAAGAAATCTATGACTTGATCGCTCATATCTCTGACCCTGAACATCCACTGACTTTAGGACAACTAGCAGTTGTCAATCTACGGGACATCGACGTTCACGATTCGGGAGTCAAAAATCGAATGGCAGAGGTTGTGGTTAAAATTACTCCGACGATTACTCACTGTTCCTTGGCCACACTTATAGGCCTGGGAATAAGAGTTCGTCTCGAAAGAGCACTTCCTGCGAGGTTTCGCGTTACCATTTTACTCAAGGAGGGCAGTCATCAGAGTGAGAATCAAGTGAACAAGCAACTGAACGACAAGGAAAGGGTAGCAGCCGCCTGTGAAAACGAGCAATTGCTAGGGGTCATCTCTAAAATGTTAAATACGTGCAGATAGTGATATATATGGACGTTCAAAGGAATTAGATTGGGTTTGGTTTTGCATGTGTCGCGAAATACAGGGCTTGCTCTATTGCACTCCGGGCAAGGGGTATTTAAATATATTTGAATATTTTAAGTTCGCTTGAAGATGTACTAGATGAGTAGATCTGATATCGGAAGCAGACGCAAGGAAATAAGGCGGAGAGATGGGATTTTACGTGCCACATGAAAACTTGGTAAACTTGAAGGCCTATGAGTAAGTTAATTATATTATTTTTTTGCTGCATTTTGTTGCTGAACTTTTGACTGACCCTTATACAAAGGTATCAAGGTGAAGACCGATCCATTGTCTCCAAATATGTGTTGAAACCCTTTTGGAGAAAGTTTGCCCTTGTCTTTCCCATGTGGATGGCTCCCAATGTGGTCACTTTGTCGGGTTTTGGATTTATTATTGCTAATGTGCTAACGGTCCTTTACTATGATCCAGAGTTGAACAAAGAAACGCCTAGTTGGACTTACTACTCCTATGCCGCGGGCATGTTTTTGTATCAGCTGTTTGATGCTTGCGATGGCATACATGCCCGTCGTACTGGTCAATCGGGTCCATTAGGTGAATTATTCGACCATTGCGTCGATTCTTTGAACACTACGTTATCTTTATTTCCGTTCTGCTCCACCGTGGGGATAGGTTATACTCACATGCTCGTGGTTGTGCAGTTTGCCTGCTTGTGCAATTTCTATTTGAGTACTTGGGAGGAGTATCACACTCACAAGTTGTTTTTGAGTGAATTCTCAGGTCCAGTGGAGGGTATTCTGATGCTGTGCGCTGCCTATATTTTAACGGGTACCTTCGGTCCTCAGAAGATTTGGCACACAGAATTAACCACTATCGATTTCAAAGGTGTTCATTTGACGGTAGAATCTCTAGACCTGATGATTGTGTTCTCAGGTGTCAGCCTGATGTTTAACATTTTGTCAGCTAGACAGAACGTTGATGACTATTACGATGAACAGTCAAAATCCTTGCATGGAGTAGAGAAGAATAGTGAGGGCCCGAATCTTCAACATAAAGCCATGGCGGGGCTCTTGCCCTTTTTCGTTTACTACACTTCAGTTTTCTCCTTGGTTCTGATAGAGCCTGCGTTCATCAGTCTGCCTCTCGTACTGTCCACTGGCTTTGCCATGGCTTTCGTTGTGGGTCGCATCATCATTGCCCACTTGACTAAACAACCCTTTCCAATGTTCAATGCTCCAATGTTGGTTCCTTCTGTCCAATTGCTGCTACATTTGCTGGCAACCAATGTTTTGGGCTACGATTCAACCGTTGTCGTGAATGCATTGTTATGGTTAGGCTGCGGTGTGACTTTGGGGATCCATGCCACTTTCATCAATGATATCGTTTACGATCTCACCACCTTCTTAGACATATATGCATTGTCAATCAAGCATCCCAAGATTGCTTGATCTCATTGCTAAATTCTAGCCATTATTCAAAGATTTAGCACCTTTTGCTGCATACCGATTCACATATGTACAAGGTTATATGCTTATATAGACGATCAAAAGGAAAGTAACAGGACTGAATTAACGTTTTTACATGAAGAGGGGTTCGTTAAGTTTGCTATAAAGTGTGATGTACAATTCTTTCATGCAGTGGCTGGTGCGGCTTGACTGTTGTTGTCGCCTTGAGACAGTAGATCGGTTGCATCCTTTTGCAAATCGAAACTCTTCTCCATTTCAATCAACTGCTGTTCACCAAGGATAGATAGCGATAGGGGTACACCTAGCAACAACGCAGACGTGGTCACAGCCCATGCAACGCTGCCGCCCTTGGAAAAAATCGTTTTAACCAACGAGGAAGCGGTACTGAAAAAAGCAGAAATGTTCTGCCTTTGTTTAGGAGAAATGACGTCTTTCAATGCTACTAGTCTGTCGGTAAAGGTCTCATTCTCATCGTAGTCATCCTCAAAGTCACTTGCGTATTCGTCATCTGATAAATCACCCTCCTTGTTGTTGGCAGTAGCTGGTTCCTCCTGAGTGGCTTGAAACGCCTTACTCTCGTCAGTTATGTCAGTCAGTTCAACCATGATGGTCTAAATTTTGAATTTAGTTTAGAGATTCTTTTCCGATACAATTATTTAATAAATTGCCCCATGGCATTATCTCCAAATTATTTTAAAGTTCTTACAACTTTGAGCAGCTGAAAACTTTTCTCCCTCGTGGACCGTGATGTGTCCGGGTGATACAAAACGCCATCGGCGATTGAATATTTGATTATATTATGTTATTGACGTTATTGAAGCAGCGACTCAATTGAAAAAGTCCTCGTGGTGTTTTCCCCCTTTTTGATGGAGGACATCGGAATTTTCCTTTTTACTCTTACTAACTGATTCGGTATGGGATCGATCATAGTATTCACGCGTAAATGATTCTAAAGAAATTTAGATATCCCAATTAGTTAAGGTGTTAAGATACAATGGTTTGGACTGAATACACGGACAATTCTCCACAGATAAACCAATACTTGTTTTACACACATACGCTATGTCCGTAATCAATTCATCATTGCCGGAAACATTTCAAGATGTGTGTATTAATAGTAGATCAAAGCTCAAATATCTTTTCAACAAGTTTATAATACATAATTTATCCACTCCTCTTTTTATTCTTTTTGCTCTTCTTGACAGTCCCCATTTCTTGCTTATAAATGTCTTCGGCACTTTCTGTACTTCTCTTCTTGCCTGTCTTGATGCTTGCAGTTCCCTTCGATTTGGCTGCTTTTCCCAGGTTTTTCTCGTTTTGGTTCCATTCTTCTTCGTCTTCTGCAATAGCGTATTTGTCCAAATTCAAAGAGTTAATCAGTTCCCTTTGTTTTTCTCTCATAGCTTGCACAGCTTCAGAACCCGCTTCCTCTAAATCCACATCCATTTGATCCAAGGCCTGGGCTGCGTCATACGTCTTCACCTCTTCACCATTCATCTCGGCTATTTGTTCCTCTTGTATCGTGTTAGGCAAAGTCTCACCAATCGATTCTGCCTGCAATTGCCTGAAATAAACGGATATTTTCCTTATGATCTTTGCAAACATCGCAATGGCTTGATTCGAAGGTAGATTTAATTCTTTGCTAATTTCGTCAATATTTTTGTGCTGTAATCCAATGGCCAAGAAGATGGCACTCTGCACACCGGATAAACTAACTGAACCTTCCATCCTGCCTGTGAAATACAGAAGCGATAGAATGGGCAACATGTCGACGATAACATGGTAGTCTATCATGTTGTTCGCATAGCTGTCCAATCTTTTCAAATCAAAGGGTGAGAAGAGATCGTCTAATCGCTCCTTAGTCAAATGTCTGGTTGGTTTCTCCGTATCAGACAAAGTTTCGGCTCTCTGACTGGCCTCGATTAAGTTCAAGGCATGAACCGCTGTGAAATCTTTGAAATCATATGAGAGCAGGTACAAGAACCTTTTATGGAAATCTCTGGTAAATTCGATGTGCCAGTTGGATTCCCTGCCCTGCAAAACGCTCAACATAACACAGCTGTGTTCTCCAGTCAAATCGTTAGCAGTTTGACGTAGGTAAACTGGCGCGAAGCGGTTTTTCTTCCAAAATTTCAATAATGATGGGGTTAGACCATAAGAAACACCCAAGTAGTGTAGGAATTGTGGTGGTTGCTCCGAAAGCTGCATTAATAGAGGTGGTAGTTTCTTAGCGTCCCTCAGTTTCACTTCATCGGTCAACAAACTCGCCTTCTGCAGCTCCTTATCACTGACTCTTTTGATTGAAAAGTCCTTGGGTTTGGCGTCTTCGGATAAATCCGTGAATTTTCCCTCAAAATAGTCTCTCAAAAGTTCAATAGCCCTTGAACCATATCCCATCGAAGCATAGTCTGGGTTCGTGGCAATTCTCACGACCCGGGCGCCACTTAAACCAGCGAACTCTTCGTCTTGGAACTGCTGCGATACGAGCCATGGTATCAAATCACCGCCTGCTCTGTGACCCCGGGCAAACGAGCTTCTGATATTCTCTTTGGATATCTCGCCTTCCAACGCGACCTGCACAACACATAGTGGATCGGGAATTCTACCACCCTCCTTAGGATCGATCGGCGGCAACAGAACAAAGAGTTGATGAGCAGGAGCATCGCTCATCAGTTGCAAATCGTTAGGGGAATTTTTATAATGTGACGCGACGTAAAGAGCCATCATCTTTTCCAAAAAGGATTCAGACACCGGATGATACGAGAACAAAGTATCTCTATTAACCTGGAACAGGTTACACTGTGACGGGTGTGGGGTTCCTCTGGCGGCAAATCTCGGGTTTTTCATCAAAGTAACATCGAGGCAGAGTAATTTATTTAACCACTTCTCCGTAGGATCCCCACGAGAGTACCTAATGGGTTCATCTAGAAGAATTTCTCTCAATTGGCGGTTGCCCGCGCGGATGCTACCCGTGGAGGACTTATTATCTCTGGACGTCACGACAGTTTCTGAATTGCTCGTGCTGTTCGAATTGGCCTGCTCGCGCAGTTGCTGTATTAGCTTCAATGACAAGGATCTACCGGTACCTTCATAGCCATTAATAGTAGATGCCATGAACACTAGATAAGGGCCCAAAAGTTTTTTCACAATTTGCAAGGGGATGGCAGCGGCCTCATCGATTACAACTAATTCAGCTTGGCCTAAAACGTGAGAGTCCCTAGGCAATATGTACTGAATTGTTTGCCTATGATCTCTTTTTATGTCCACTCTGACGATAGCTTTGTTGAAGTCTGGGTTAGTGGACTGAATAATGTCATAATCGATGTGCTCCTGGTAACCCAAGGCGTCAAAGCCTTTGAAGAGAAATTCAAATAGTGTCTTTAAGTTCTCTGGCGTTGGAGAAGTCACAAAGATGTTAGAATATCCATGAGAGACCGCCGCCGCTATGGCAATGCCGAGGGCAGCAGATTTACCTCTACCTCTACCGGCTGTTAGGGCTACTGTGGTGCTTAAGGTTTTCTCCGAAATCACATCCATGAAAGAGAGAATTGCATGTGCCTGGTTGACCGTGCGAGAAAGGGAAACCAAAGAACCCGCTGGTTGGACCTCTTGTAATGACTCCTTTAATTCGGCCAATTCAATCTCGCTGGGAGTCCTCTCATCATCATCTCTCGGTGGCAAAGGTATCACGTTCCTACCACCCGAAATCGGTAGTACGTTCAACTCGTCGTCTACCACTAAACAGTTATCATTGGACCCTAGAGATAAAATGAACCTTTCATTGAAACGCGCCACCACGTCCGTGTGGGCCTCAGTGCGGTACCTTGAATGCACATCCATGGTCATGGTGTAAAGCTGTTTCAAAGAGGACATCGACTTGAGTAGAATCACCACAATACCGCCACCTTCGACAGTTTCTATGGTTCTTGCCAACAGATTGGGGGTCAATGCTTCGAAATCCTGCAAAATGCACATCCCGTAAGTATTACCAAGAATCTTCTCGGTGTCCTTGTAGTAAACATATCTGATATTCTGATTAGAAATAAATGACTCGAACGGATCTTGATCGTTAGCCTCTCTGGTGCCTCTTTTAATCTCTTTTTTGATCTTGTTTTCCCTTTTCTTTCTGTGAGAAGTGAACCCAAGCAATTTTTTCTTGTAGGCCCAAAGAACAGACTTGTTCATCTTCAAATCGGCGCTCATCATCAAATAATGCAAGTTGGGCAGCTGGTTTCTGGCCCTGTCGCCCACGATCACGAAAAAGGAGCGCTGTTTCGTCTGCACATTATTTCTAATGAGCGTAGGCACACGCGAATCGATGGCCTTCTTTACCATACCGGCTCTTTGACTCTTGTTTGTGATATTTCAATCTATTACCGCTTCCCATCGCATCTAATCTCATCTCATCCATCGTTATAATAATGTCTGTCTACCTGATAAAATTTTTCAGTTGCTCCGGGTAATGATTTGTCCGACATTACCCTGCGATTTCGGACATGGTCGAGCATGAGCACGAGCACGAGAACTCGAGCTCGAACTAAAAGTAACTATCGGATATAGCCGCACACTTCGGAATTTGTGCGGCTATATTTGTTGGCGGCTATGCGTGGTGTACACAACTCCGGCATGCTTCGAGAAGCATTTAATTGATTTTTGACCCAAAAGCATCATATTATTTTGGGACTCTTGTTGACACAAAAAGCATACTGAGGTAGAGAACTTTTCGTTTTTGTCCCCTCATGAAGCTCTTATTGTCGTTTTCCCCAAATTTGGGTCTCTGTAAAACCCTTATAAGCAAAATAGGTTGTTTGTGTCAGATCTCTTCCCTATTCACTTGTTTGTTGTTTTGATCTACTGTAAGGTCTCTTCCTTGATGAACCAGCAGAGCACTTCTCTCTTTTGTTCTCTTCTCTCGATTAGCATATTTTATTCCCTTATCTGCCTTGCTTCCCCCAAACCAAGGGAGTTCACAAGAAATGAGTAGCGACGAGCATGGGTTAGTGAGGGAGGAGGTACAATATATAGCTAGGCAGGAAGGAGGGTTTGAAGAGGGAGAAGTGGAGAATCCTGGTATCCACACACATGTGAACGAAGATGGAACCACTTCAAGCTATTTTGATAAAAGAAAGCTGAAAATTGCACCAAGGTCTACCTTACAATTCAAAATTGGCCCGCATTTTGAGTTTGTCGGGAACTACCACCGTGTCACGGAGCATAATACGGGGAAGAGGTTGGATTTCTCGATTATGCCTCGAATCGACAGAGGATTCGATTTCATAGATGATGAATGGGTAGGTTATAAGAGGAATTATTTCACGTTGGTATCCTCATTCCAAGCACCCGGCTGGACTCCGAAGAAATTTTTGAGTAGCGCATTCAAGTTGCATGGGGAAAACGGTAAGAGTTGCGAAGTCAAATACTTTGCCATCAGTATCAGGGCCAAAAGCGATGATGATGAAACCGAGATAAATCTAGTGCAGCACACAGCCAAGAGAGACAAGGGTCCTCAGTTTACACCAGCCATTGTGCCTTTGATCCCAGCGCCATTACCCAACCATCAAATCATTAGAGAGGCTTCGAACGTGAGGAATACTACAAAAATGAAAAAATACGACTCAACTTTCTATTTCCATAGGGATGATCCGGGGGTTTCCCAATCTTATGATGAGGGAAGTTTGTTCCATTCATACCCTAACGATTGCATCCAAAAAGTGGCCCGTTACGAAAGGGTCCAATTTGCATCTTCCATAAACGTTAAGAAGCCAACCCAGCAGAGCAGGCATTTTAGGCTGCATGTAGTACTTGGCGCCGTCGTACCAAAAAAATTCAGTGAATTCCTCGATGAGAAGGATGCCGTGTACGAAGTACCGATGATCCAGATGTCGGGGATCTATGCCTCCCCTCCCAGCGGTAAGGATATATTCATTCCCTTACAAGAAATGAAAACACCTCCATTGATTATTAGGGGCAGATCACCTTCCAACTACACGACTTCTCAAAGAATTGCTATAAGAACCTCTTCTTATAACAGTCTGGGCAAAATGGAACCCACTATTGCTGCGGTATCACCCAAACCAACGTTAGCATCTCAGAACTCCATGGTCCCTGAAACACCGGTTATTGCGTCTCCGAACAAGTTGAGGCCTGGTAGACCTTCAAAGCGAAAGGCCAAAGTGCTTAGCGCCGATTCACCCTTAGTGCCCGCAGCCTCTCCATCGTTTTCCAATAACTTGGACAACTTTGATGACGACGACCCGCCGGTTGTGAAACGAGAGACGAAAAGAGTGGAAACATTGGAACACATTGAAAATCTTTTCCAAACTCAAGGGTCCTTAGCACTAAGGAGTCTCAATCACCACTACCACAGCAATAGTCCGCATATGGAGTATGAGCCTTACAAACCGCCATCGCTTTCGAGGCAAAATTCCGTCGATCCTAAAGACATCGAATTAAAACCAGTAGGTAATAGCCAAGATGAAAATACGCAGAGTGTGGGTCCGTTACAGCTCTTTGCACCTTTGAAGTCACAGAAACCCAGGAAATATAAGAACAAAAATAACACAGTGAACGACGAAGAGAAAACCGAACGCAAAAAGAAAAGAAAGTTGAATGGGACAGGCCATCGTACCACCAAGTTGGAACTATCGCTAGACGAAATGCGAGGACTATGTGGTGAGGACTGCGTGGAGGTCAAACTTGAGTCTCCAATTAGCCCTCTATCCCCTCAAGACTTGGTGACTAACACAGTGGAAGGGTCATTGAACGGGGGGTTGGATTCGATATCTATTTCGCTTTTGGCAGATTCATCTTCCAACTATTTTCATGTGACGAACAGCGTATTGTCAGAGGTAGATTCAGTCCCCAGGATCTTCAACAAGGTAATTGGCGGTGATGATTCGCATTCCTACCACGTTGACGAAAACCACGAGTTTCTACCAACAGACCCAATTGACGCCATCAATGGCTTACCATCGCAAATGGTCAACGTGACGGAACTGTACGACGAGCTCAGTTTCTATATGTATTAGTCTCAGCATCTGCATTTGCATCGACGAGGGGCGAGGGGCGAGGCGGGGCGAAGCGGCATGTTGCAAGCTATGATGATGCGCACCAGCTCAACGATAGTGCACAATCGTAAACTCTTGTTACTTAAAAGCCTGTACGCATTTAAAACAACAAGAATCGTGTGCTAATTGATAGCTTAATTGTGAACTAGAGCTTCTCTGGCTCGGATCCCAAAGAAAACCAAAAAAAAAAAAAATTAAACTTTGTCGGGGGAATTTTTTTTTGCGAATTCTGTGGATCGAACACAGGACCTCCAGATCACTTGACCGAGGTTGTCTTCAGTCTGGCGCTCTCCCTACTGAGCTAAATCCGCATTTCGTTTGAATGACCTCGTAGTCTTCACAGCTCTCCCACAGTGCGAGGCATACACACGCACCCAACGGAAAGCGTAAGACACTATTCCGCGCTCCCCATCGTCGCTAGCCTGACCTGCTCATGATCACATTCACTAACGAGTCCAACGAGCAAGATTCCTCCGACGGCCCCTCATCGACCTCCAAAGAGTGCAAATCACTAAGGGATCAACTGAAGGCCCACGCTTCCAAGAAACAAAAGGATTTCAACGCACAGGTGAGAGAACACGAATCCTTTAATCGACTAAGTCAAGAGGAACTGGACTTTTTCCAGTCCCTCAGAGACAAGCAGAAGCGGCAGGAAGACGAACTCAACGAGTTCCTCGAGAGGAAGGCCCAGGAGTTCGAAAAGAGACGCAAATCTGTTTCTCAAGCTCCCAGCAGCATCTGTGTCAAGAAAAAGCCCCGCAAACTAAAGCTTTCCAGGCGCCCCGCCAAGTGACACATTTTTACGTAAAATTTACATTTGGTAGCTCAATATTCATGTTTAGAAAACTGGACACGCCTGGGGAGAGTGGACAGGCCACGGTGCAGACCGATCACCCCCACCATATCACTCACTTCTCTTATCGCTTCGCTTCAGCTTCCATGTTTTTCCCCGCCATGCCACTCAGAACTCCGAGGCACACGGACCGGCGCCGCCCAGCCTCCAAAAGCGTGGAAGAGCATCGGGAAACAAAGAAAAAACAAACAATTATGGCCGAGAGGGCACTCGAACCCGGGTGTGTCTTAGACCACACGCGCTTCGTAAATTCACGACGCGTCCCCGTGACGAAGCGCCCTTGTTGCAAGCCCATCTACGGAGAAAACACTGGCCGTAAATCCCTCTAGATTCGATTGTTACACAAAAAAATGTGCAAAACTGGCGCCACAGTTACTCACGAACGCGTACCATCGCATCACCCGCCGCTGCCCCTACGCGACTTTTGCACACTCGCCCTTTTCCCACCACATGATGGCCTTTTCCTCGGTACGTAATTTAAAGGATTTGCGCCATATAAGATTGTAATAACTTGTTGCTCTAATACCCAATCGATACGGGCTTACCCCATTGCGGAACGCCTCCTCCCCTTTTGGATCGCGTATCCTTGGCAGTACCCGATTGAATTGCTAATGGGTTACCAATGCTTTCCAGCGTAGCCGTCCTAGTCAAAAGATGTGGGGAAGCCGCAGGGGTCGCCAGCTTTCCAACCGTTTCTTGCTGTTGCTTCGCCGGCCAGTAGGTTGTGTTTTTCCTAGGGCGGCCGGATGTTCACTCTGAATGTCACGGAAAAAGACACGGGAACCGTTCTCGGCCCGCTTTGATTGCCCTTAAGGGAAGCCTAATTGATTTTTTTTTGCAGAAAGAGGAGGCCCAGAAGGAAAACGGACCTTCCTTGTCCTTTGGGTGAACTCTGTAGGCCGTAAAAGTTTATCGGCGGATTTGCGGTAGACGCCAGAGCTAATTTCACCGGCAAAAAAAAGAAAACAACAAAAAAAACAAAATCCCTTGGCGTAATGAGCCTTATTCTGCCCTTGCGATGAGCGTAGCGGCCGTTCTAGACTCGTATCAGGAGGCAGCCTCGAGGTATAGTTGAGATACACTTCCCTCGTTTGCTTCGCGAAGGGAGGAAGGAGGCCGCCTGCTCCTTCTGGCTACCCGGTGCAAAATGATCGAGCGCATCGCTGCTGTGGTTCGGCAGACCCCTGTGTGTCCCTTTCAGGAGTGGAGTTCGTCGATCAATGTAAGTATAAAGGAGAGATAAAAAATGGAATTTCGTTGACGGAGAAGGGGGGGGGCATCTGTTGCTTTTTTTCCAAAGTCCCCAAAAGTTTGTTATGCGCACATCTGTCGCCCTCCTCGCTGTTTGCTCCTTGGCATTGGCCCAAGAATATGCATCGGTAACTTCCTCGATTTTGGGCAGTACCAGTTTCAGCACCGAAGGTGCATTGGTTGCGCCTTCTGAGCTGGGATCGGTGGCCGCCAGCGATTTTGATGACCTGGAAAAGAGGGCCGACATCCTTGTTGGGGGCGTGCCCAGCAGCAACGTCTCCACGAACAGCACCATCGACGTGACCAAGACCAACATAACCCTTGGTGGCAACGGGACTGCTGTGAACATCGTCGGTAACCCCAACGGCACCGTCACTCTGGATATCGGCGGTCACAACCACACGTTGAACCTTGGCTTTGGCAACCTGACTGTTGGTGGCGGTCACAGCCTGAATATCAGCGGCCTGAAAAACGGTTCCATCTCGCTAGGCGGTAACTCCAGCAATACTAGTATCGTTATACCAGGCAACTCGAGCAACTTTACCACCGGCATTTTCAGCTCAAACGGAACCATCAACTTTTCCAAAAGCAACGTGACCATCGGTAGCCTGGTCGGTGTAAATATCACGGGTAACGCTAACGGTACTGTTACTATCGGTCTCGACGGCTACAATGCCACTGTGGACCTCGCTCACGGTAACCTAACTTTGGGCGGTAACAGCAGTCTGAACATCTCCGGTAACGCTAATGGTTCCATCACCCTGTTCAAGAGGGCCGATATCCTTGTGGGGGGCGTGCCCAGCAGCAACGTTTCCACGAACGGCACCATCGACGTGACCAAGACCAACATAACCCTTGGTGGCAACGGGACTGCCGTAAGCATCGTCGGTAACCCCAACGGCACCGTCACTCTGGATATCGGCGGTCACAACCACACGTTGAACCTTGACTTTGGCAACCTGACTGTCGGTGGTGGTCACAGCCTGAATATCAGCGGCCTGAAAAACGGTTCCATCTCGCTAGGCGGTAACTCCAGCAACACTAGTATCGTTATCCCAAGCAACTCGAGCAACTTTACTACAGGCATCTTCAGCTCTAACGGCACTATTGATCTTTCCAAAAGCAACATCACCATCGGCAACGGTACCGCCCTAAACATTACCGGTAACGCCAACGGTACTGTCACCATAGGTCTAGGCGGCTACAATGCCACTGTGGACCTTGCCCACGGCAACCTGACTTTGGGCGGTAACAGCAGTCTGAACATATCCGGTAACGCTAACGGTTCCGTCACCCTGTTCAAGAGATCGGGCACTGTTGTCGTTGGGGGTAACGCCAGCAACTCCACTTCTGGCATCTTCTCCTCCAACGGTACCATCGATGTGGCCAAGACCAACCTGACCCTTGGTGGCAATGGGACTGGCATCAGCATCTTCGGTAACTCCAACGGTACCGTCACGCTAGATATTTCCGGTCACAACACCACCCTGGATCTTGGTCACGGGAACATAACCGTCGGCGGCGGCCAGAGCCTAAACATCACTGGCAACTCGAACGGTACCATTACCCTCTTCGAGGGCGCCAGCAGTGTCAACTCCAGCAACTCCAGCGTCGTGCCACACGGTAATACCAGCAACTCGACCTCTCACCTCTTAAGCTCTAACGGAACTATTGAACTTTACAAAACTAATGTCACCATCGGCGGTGCGGCCGGTCTGAACATCACTGGTAACGCTAACGGCACCATTACTCTAAGTTACAACGGTCACAATACCACTTTGGAACTAGCCCACGGCAACCTAACCCTGGGCGGCAACCGCAGTCTAAACATCTCCGGTAATTCTAACGGCTCCATTACCTTGTTCAAGAGGGAGGACTGCAACGGTGCTCCAACTTTGATCAAAAAGGAGGAGATCGTAGAAGCTGGCTCGAGAATCCGCACGGTCTTGTCACCAATTAATACCTGAACCGCTGCATGAGCCACAGCGGGCTTGAAAAAAAATTAGACAATTCTCTTCACTTTCTTTAGTTTGTTCTTGTATTACTTTTGCAATTATTTTTTTTTTCTCTCCTTTAATATTTCTTTAGTGCTATGGATCGAGTGCTCCGACCGACCCTATGGGGGCAGTACCGTGTCACGTGCCCTTTCAGCGCCGACCTGGCTAATCGGTATGCGCCATGCCGACATCGGAGGCATCCTGCCCGGTCCGTCCCGCCCAACTCCAAGGCCGCCACCTTCTTCCAAGAGGTATATTTCGACGGCGGCTGGTGCAAGACGCCCGTGTTTAGGGTCGACGAGATGCGCTACGGCAGCTGTGTGAGCGGCCGAGGCAGTCGTGCTGAAGTCGCACATCTTCATCAGAATCCTCGAGCGGTCGGCCGCGGATGCGGCACGTGACAATGCGAACGTCGTGCTTTCGATATTCAGCTACAGGTTCATGGACAAGTTCTATCGCGGCTCCATGGCTCCGAAAGTAGCCTTTGGTTGACTTGCCAGGAAGCAGCTATTCAAGTTTGCACTTTTACTGTGGAGCTGATCCTGCCGACACCTGCGACTGTGCGCCTAATTCTTGGGCGGGAACGAGGTTCAAATCTCCGACAACCCCGCTTGCCGGCCGATTGCGCCGCCTAATTTATGTGGCTGCCCATGAAATGTAGTACCCGACCGCTCCCAGCGCAACCACATGGCCATCCCGCTGCCAACGCGCCAGCATAGAGGGACCCCTCACTGAACCACGCTTTCACAACATTGCAGCACGTGACATACACGCCGTGAAGCGACCTTTTGCCCCATGCACGGAATGCAGGGATACGCGCGTCCAGAAAGTCCAGATCTCTAAGCCCGCGTAGCAACAGTAAAACACACCATAGCCATTCACTGGTAACCGCTTCGCTCCCCTCGGCAGTCTCCCCAGCTGTTTCCCTAGCGGGTTTCTCCAGCAGCCTCTCCAGCGGTTGGCCAGGTTTCCAGAGTTCCCACTGCTTGCGGAAAGTTCTGGCCACAGTGCCATTTACAGCAACGCGGTCCCGCTCAGGGTTCGCGACCTCGCGTGTCTCTCTGGGAATGGCGAACGTAAACTAAGCGTCTATCCCCTCTGCCCCGCAGGAATGTGTTGATCCACCCGCTCCATCAGTCGCTGTGCAATCTATTTTAAGCACACAGGGCTTCTGCCGCTTTGGGAACGGCCCATTCCACTCCCCGGCCGCATCCGGCCAGAATACCCGAAAGCAGCGTCCCCTGTAACCCACTTTTGACAGCCATCTTCCAGAACCTGCATTCAGTAAACAGTGCGTTGGCCACGTCAACGCTGTTTCGGGCCATCCCGCCGCGCCCAGTGCGAGAAACGCGACTTGGGCGGTCAGCGGGCGCGCAGCAACGCCAGGGTCCGAATCTGGGCCGGCCAGAACGCGTGGGCCAGAGTTCGTGTTTCACCATCAACGCCGTCGCGATGAGGAATTCACAAAAGCAAAATATAGAAACATGTAAACACCCAAAGGTCATTTGGTATAGCTGCTTTTGAGGCCAGGTTTTGGTTATAAAAGCCCCCCCCAGAGGCTACCAAGAATAAGATATTTCTCTAGGACTTTTTTGTATAATACACCAGACAAAAAACACAGTCAATCGTTTATTCTCTCCAACTTCCTTCACTCTCCAACAATGCAGTTCTCTATCGTCGCTCTATCCATCCTTTCCGCTGTTGCCGTCAAGGCCGCTGACATCTCCCAGATTGGTGACGGTCAGATCCAGGCTACTGCTACTACTTCTGGTTCCGCCGCCCCCACTGTCGTCCCAGAGACCACCACTTCCAGTGCGGTTTCCAACAGCACCGCTGTTGTGCCTCAGTCCGCTAACGGTGCCAACCACATGAACGGTGGTGCCTACGTTGCTGGTTTGATTGCTGCTGGTGCCATGCTAATCTAAGAAGCCAACTTCAGCAATGAGGGGGAAATGGATTAATATATAATAATCTTTTTTTTTTCTGGTGTCAATTCCAAAGGTTTACTTTTTTATTACTATTTTATTTTTGTCGTTGAGCGTTATAGGGAAAGCTACTAGAGTTCGGATTTATAGTCTTAGATAGCCTATGTTAAAATCTAACGCATTTTCATCTACTACAAACTGCTTTGTGCTTGTGTCTGTCGCGCGGAACGCAGAACGCAGAAACTCAAAAATTTTCGCGTTGTAGGCAAAGGCCGGATTACGCAGTACCCGTGGAGTTGGCGAACTAGCCGCCAATACTAGCCTTAAATCGAGTTGTGAAGCCGAACTCCCCGCAGTTTATGCTGTGCACGGCAGGCTCAGAGTAATGCAGAAAAGTCTAAGCTAGTGTCCGTGCGGCATGTCCTTTGTTCTTTCTAGCATGCTCGTTTATAAAGCAGGGCAACAGAAAAAAGGCCACGAATAATCATTCAATGTAACATAAATATATGAGGCCTGGGGTGACAGCGCTACTATTTCGACATTTTGCAGCTTTTACTCCCTAGATAACTTAGAGACCGCTGAATTTTACGTTTTGTCCCCAAGAGATCTCAAATTCCGTAGGCCACCGCTTGCAACCACCCAACGGGCAAAACGAAAAAAAAAAAATTAGAAATGCATCATCAAACATATGCCATGCTACTATGGCATATACATATCTACTTATGCGAGTGAACTAAAGCCACCAATCTGTGCATGAAATTCCTTCCAGTGAAGAATCGGGAGAAGCCTCCTTGTAGAGAAAAATCCTTCTTGTAAACTTTCATTGTTGCTTTGTATATTAGTTGTTATTTAATGCCGAAATGAATTTTTATTACGACTACCACTGGCTTATATACCTTTCGCAGCCTTCTCTCCCCAGCGCAAGGGATACTTCTCTATTTTAATGAGCCCACTTGTCCGTCCCTTCCAGGGCAACTCGAATACGAAATGCAAAGCTCAAGGCTCGACACCTTCTCCGCAGACAGCTTGTGGGGGTACCCCATTCCTTCAGTCCTGGCTTCTGTGCGTCTTGAAGAAAAAAAAAAAAATTCCAAGAGAAATTTCCAAATCTTAATGCAAACGCCGCAGCTACGATGGAAGCTTTCGCCACATCCTTTGCATGATCAATCAACTAATGTTAATGATACCTCGTAACATTTGAATATTGTATATTGTAAAACCGTGCATGGTGATATACCGTTGAGCTGGTTTCTCCGATTAATATCCCTTCCAAACTCATGAACAACCTTCTGGTTCGCCTAAATTCAACAACAAGTTTGAATTATTTAAAGCAAGATCAACATGTCTGAAGTTGTCGACGGTAACGTTAGAATCGCTAGGGTTTCTCCAGGTGACGGTGCCACTTACCCCAAGGCCGGCGACTTGGTCACCATTCACTACACCGGTACCTTGGAAAACGGTCAAAAATTCGATTCCTCCGTGGACAGAGGCTCTCCCTTCCAATGCAACATCGGCGTTGGTCAAGTGATCAAGGGATGGGATGTCGGTATCCCAAAGTTGTCCGTTGGTGAAAAGGCTCGTTTGACCATCCCAGGTCCCTATGCTTATGGCCCCCGTGGGTTCCCGGGGCTCATCCCCCCCAACGCTACTTTGATCTTCGACGTTGAGTTGTTGAAAGTGAACTAGATATACATACGTTAGATTAGTTTGATTATTTTCTGTTGCGTAGCCTGCTGGAGACTCTGGAACCGGTGCGGGTTGCAGGCGTCGCCGCTGCCTCTGTGGCCGGAATGTCCACCGGCATGCCTGCAGGCACACTGCCCGGAATTGCAGGCGCCGCAGGTGCCAGTGGCGGCTGCGCTTCCTGTTGCTGTTGCGGCGACTCCGGCCTGCGTTTCCTCTTGTTGGGTGAGGATTCCCCTGAACTGGTATTACTGGCACCAATTAAAGACGAATGCCGAGTCCTCTTGGCCATTGGCTGCTCGTTTTGTTTCGTGCTACGATCTTCTCCATCTGGATCTGAGCCTGACACAGATGATTCACCCTCTTCCTCCAGCTCAACCTCTCCCCCATGCCTCTGACGCGGACTCTGGCTTTGAACCTGTCCCTGGCTCTGATTCTGTCCCTGGCTATCGCGATCTTCTTCTCCCTCACTACTTGGGTTCAACCGGGTGGATTTACGCAGTCTCGCGGACCTTCTTTTATGTCTTGTATCTTCTTTCTCAGATCCCGGCGGCGACTCAATCGACCCCTCGCGATCCTCATTAGACGATGGTGTCTCCTCTTCGCCTTTTGCATGGTCCAGAATTAAATCCCCGTATTCTTCCCACGGTAGTTCAAAATCTCTTTGCCGGGCCAATTGGATTTTGCTCTTTAGGATTAAACTATCACACGGCTCGGATGGTATTTGATCTTCTATCTCATCCATTTGTGCAAAATCGTAGTACTGCGATAACTTATCCCATATCTCAGCCGCCGAGAATACCTTTGCAGGTTTTAAGTTTTCCTTTTGGAGAAGCACCACAGGGTACGTGTCCGGATGATTCATCCTCTCCACTATGCAGTACATGTGGAAATGCTTATTTATTCCAGCGGGTTTAAACTCCGCCACCCATCTGAATAACCGAATCTCATCCACAATCGTCCAATCCACCCCCATAAAAGCTCTGAAACTCCACAGATCTGCTGTAAACTACGCTTTTAGATTGGCGATAAACCCTCGTAGCAGTGATGGTTCTTGGTTGAACTTCCATATATCATCCACAACGGATACGTGAAAAATTTCAAATGCCAAATATTCACCAACAATCAAGGTCATCTTTAATAGGAGATCATTGCATAGAGCTTGTCACATAAGTGTTCACCATGCCTAGGAGAGCCACGTTGCTTAAATCTCTTACCAGGGGCCGTGTGCGCACTTCTTTTAACAAGTACAACTTGTTTAATCTTTACAAAAAGGGCCAAGTGGATTTCAGGTCCAAAACACTTTACCAACAGAAATGGACCGCCAAACAGGAGACCAGAGCTTATCACGGCGAACACCTGACGGAAGGCAGATGGCAGGCTCTTTTCAATCCAAAATTGGACTCTGTCGCGCAGCTGGATGCTTCATTGCATGGTGGTAAAGAGGATGAGACACCATTTCTGCTGCAAACCTTTGCAGCCCTCGAGAGAAGGTTAGATTTTGCGGTGTTCCGTGCAATGTTTGCGTCTTCGGTGAGACAGGCTCGACAATTCATTTTACAGGGGAATGTCTTTGTCAATGGAGTCAAGATTGCACACCCGAACTACAATTTGAGGCCCGGAGATGTATTCCGTGTAAGACCTGGCAAAGTCCTTGAAGCCCTGGGGGCCAAGAAACCCAGTTTGCGCGAGGCTTTGAAGGTCGATAAGACTCAAATAACTCTTTGGAATAAGTACGTCAAAGAGGCCAAAACTAACCCAAGAGCGACGTGGAATGAAAAATTGGCCAAATACAAAGCTATGGACGATTCCAATCCTAAGAAACTGCAATTTTTGGACTTCCTCAAACAATACAACAAAACTCTAGAGGTACAAGAAATGCAAGAACTAAACTCTTGTACGCCCACCAACATGCTGACAGAAATTTTAGCTGTCTACGGGAAGACAGGTAAGGATGCAAATGCTATACGTGCAGAAGATTTTTCAAGTGTGGTTAGTAAGGATCCAAAGTTGGCTAACTTGGCCTTCGAATGTTTCCAGGAGATCAGTAAAGCCGAAGAGTTTACAAAGGAAAAATTGGGAAACCAAAAAACTGCACAAATTGCTGAATTAGCCAACAGGCTGCTTTCTCCCACTGATGAGATGAAGAAGAAATTAAGTGATGGCGCTAAGGTGTCGATCAGATCCGCCAAAAAAAACCTGTCCGAGTTGACCAAACAGTATAGCGCTGCTGTGAGAAGTAGTTACGAAAAGAAGAAAGGCGACCAGTCTGCAGTGGAAATTCCTTACGATGAAAAATGGGCATCCAACCTTAGATACCATGAACGTGTAAATACAGAGGAATTAGCACAGGATGAGAAGAAGGCACAAGAGGCCATTAAATTACCCTGGCAACCACACCTTTACGGTCGCGCGGATCCGAAAAGACCCTATTTCACACCATGGAAGTCCAGACCCTTCCTAGCACCATTTGCTATCCTACCACACCATCTAGAAATATCTTTCAAAACTTGTCATGCAATTTATTTAAGAGACCCAGTGGCACGTCCTGGTCATTCTGAAGTTATTTCTCCATTCGATCTACCGGTTCATGAACGTGCATACATGTACTACCTGAGAAGAGGCAAATAATTAAACACCTTGTCATGAAGGCAGCGATACATTGTTATACCGATCTAGATATTGCTGTGCCACTGTAAATAGTATATTTTATTTTCTACTTTTCTTTCATTGTCTTTATACTTGACCTTCAACCGGCATGTTCGTAAACCTTGGTGCTCACCTTTCCGTCATTGAAGCTGTGTACCAGCTGCTCCGGGATAGGGAACTCGACAAAATCACCATCCGCACCAACGGGCATGTTGACGTTAATGGAGGTGCTGCAAGTGGTGTACAGTTCAGTATTCATAGAAGAAGCTGCCAGAAAGATGCTGCCACCATCGCATTTGTCTAGAGTAATCTGAGGCAAATTTTGTTCCACTTGGGCACCAAATTTGTTACATTTGATCAATTCTAAACCAGAAATACAAGAGTCCAAAATCACATTGATGGAGTCAGACTGGTTGACAGTAATAGCATTGACTTTACCCTTGACTTGAATCAAAACATTTGTACAGTTGCCCACAAATATGGACTCGTCCTGTTTGCCTTCAATTACAATTGGTTCAGCTGGAATGTTTTCAAAATGTTCCACAAACCATTTGTTACCAACTAGCTCCTTTCTAGGTGGTTTCTTGGTCTTTAACATGTTGGGTTTCTTGGGCTTTACAGGGGGTGCAACCTTAGAAGACGCAAGCTGAGCTGGCACACTCGAGGATGCACGCAGTTCTGGGTTCTTGTGAGTTTGCTGAGATTTTTCGACTTTCTTAAGTCCTTGAGTGATATTTTCACCCTTATTCAACTCGGCAAAGACTGCACTGATACCACCGCCGCTGCCGCCACTAGTAGGTTCTTCCTTCTTGGCTTCGAAGACTGATGAAGGTGGAGCTGGTGGAGGTGGAGGTGGAGGAGCACCCCCAGATGCAGTTGGGCCACACGTTTGGGAAATGCCACCATTGTCCCGCGATTGAGCCAGGATAGTAGCAAAATCCCCACCATCATTGTTCCAAGATAGACCAGTGGAGTGATACTCCTTCACGTAAGCCTTTAATTGGTCAAAGATGCTCAAAAACAACTTGACCCATGTGGAAGCATTAGGATCCACATCCTTGAACTCTTTCAACACTCTGTTGGTCCAAAACTGAGCAGCATCTTTGAAATCACCAACGAGGGGCACTGGTGTGTCCACTGCGACCCATGAGAATAAAGCTGCTCCTTCTGCCACAGAATTCAAATAGGGAAAATATTTGCTTTGGCGGTTACTGTCCTTTAGTTCACCAATTTTCAAGATGGCCTGGTTGATTGGGGCCAAAGAATCGGAAAATGACCTGGAAGTGTAATCGGGTTTCTTAGAGGCAGCAGCAATCTTTAAAAATCCTAACTGGCTGTCAAAAGTTTCCTTGAAGACCTGGACGATGTCGGCCACAGATGCATCTATCTTGCCAGATAATTCCATCAAAGGAACCACCTTATCCTGGATCAACTGGCTAAATTGGGCCACAGAACCAGTGGTCTCAGCCTGGTTGGAAGCCGGTTCTGAACTCTTAAGAGCTGGCATAGAGGCTGAAGGTATAGTTGAAGGGACGGAACTCATCTCCTTGGAAGAGATGCCACCTGAAGCAGCATTCTCGGCGATCCTCGATTCGATGTAGCCTTCTTGATAAATCGTAACGTCTTCCAATCTCGCCGTAGCGTCCTCCAATCTCTTCAGCAACTTCACTAGACTGTAGCTCTGCACATTAAACTTCCCAGGGTCAGACATGGTAGGCTAAACGCGCCGTATTACTTTATCAGTTATGAGAGTTTCTCGTCCAACGTGTATTATACTGGTTAAGTTGTTTGTAAGTCCCCTATAACAATTGAAAAATTCCAGTGCGTATGACTACTGATGAATCGGAGAACAAAATTTCAAAGAAACAAAACAGAGCCTAGAAACATTTTTGATACCGTAAGAGTAGTTTTACTTGATTTTAGAGCACTGGTTTTACCTGATTATGGTCATGGCAGGCAATAACAAATCCCATAGGCATCCCAATCGTGGTAAGAAGTTGATCGATAGGATTACACCTATCGGCGGGCCCTCCCCTCAGAGACAATCATCTAGAGAAGGGTTCAAGGTAGTTAATGGAAGATTGGTAGGTGATAATGATGTAGGTGCCCTTTTGCGTGAGGCGGCATCTGCTGTGGAGGCCAGAAAGAAACATAACTCTCACAAGAGGCCCCGAGGCCGTCCTACGCCCAGGGGCAAGAACAAGGGCGACAGACTTGTCATATCCACAGATAGTGTCACCTCTGACAAGGTACTGGTACTTTATAACTTAGCTGTGGGTGTTAATCAGGAATCCTTGAAGATTGTGCTTCAGAAGCTTTCGCATGCACATATTAATAAAGTGAGAGTTAAGGATTTGCCCTCTGGATCTGCTAGGGCGAGCGTCTGGCTTTCGCATCCAACGTTGCAAGAGTTAGAGCGTGTGAGAAGACTATTTGACGGAGCCTTAGTCGATGGTAGAACCATAAAAGTCGTGACGGTATCTGACCCGCAGACCATCTCATATTAGATACTCAGTTTGTACTATATACGTATACATATATATATATATATATAAACGTAGCCATTATTCACTCTTCACCAGTTCGTAATTTGTTTTGGCCCATTTTATTTATAAGTTGAATCCTAGTTTGACGCTTGCTGGGACTACCTTGTGCCAGCGCTAGATACTCCAGCAGCGCGGCATGTCCTTGCAAACTATTGTAGGTGTCCATATGTACGTTTGTCAGCCATTCTTCCTGTGTAGTGTTATCCTTGCCTAAACCGACATACTTGTGTTTTAGCACTTGGTACTGTTTTTGGCCCTGACCTTCACTCTGCAAATTAGAGAATGTTAGTAGCTAGCAAAACAGATATTGGAACATTCGATCTACGATCGATATCATTACTTGAAAACTTACCATTGCCCGCTCGCCGGCAGTTTCGATGCAGCTTTCGCTTGCCTGTAAACTTCAAAATTTACATACTTCATGTACTAATTAACACTTAAAAAAAAAAAAAAAAAGCTAATTAGAAAGCGCCAGGTTTCGCAAAAAGGATAAGGTGAGCATGTCTGGAAGCGTCAGTGCCACAATAGATAGGCTTGTAGCGTCTGGTATCGTATCCCAGCCAGTTCGCAAGCTTTTTGATCAAAATTTCGTTAACAATTGGACAACAAAGAGTCAAGAACTGTGCAACCAATTTAGAGAGCTCGAAGGCGCTGACCAGAGGCAAAAGTGGCTCAAAGATGTCTTTTACGAGTTATTTGAACTGATTTATGAACAAACCTCCGAGGGAGCAGCGGTAACGATGCCACAGGTATCTAGATTGGTGGAAGACATTTTCGGCAGTGGTGCCCAGGACGTCAACGATAGTGAGATCTCATCTCTTGTTGGCAAAATGTTTGTGTCTGTCTCCAATAATTATGCAGATGAAGATGACAATGTAGTGCTTGCGCTGGCAAGGATTACAAAATCGTTACACAGGGAAATGTTCAAATTTAGCAGGCTATCCACGAAGCTAATGAGCCATGGACAGACTGTGTTATTGAAACACCTTTTGAAGAAGTCCAAGTACGAATTGAAAAAATTCAATTGTTTGGCAGAGTGCTCTACGGGTTTCACACAACTTGTGATACTGCTCTTAGCGGCTTACTACGATCCCGACAAATTGTACAAGGTAAGGTACTTTGTGCAACAATTCCAACAGCTGGCAGGCAAATATTGTTTAGATACAATTCGTTGCCTAGACGTAATACTGGATATTTCCAGCAGTTTCATCACAGAAGATTATGAATTCTTAGTTCAATTCCTAAAGTTCTCAGATTATTGGCCACGAGACCAGATTGCGGACAATCAACACTTCGAAACACTAAATCAGGGTGGAAACTTTATGGCCTCCAATTTAATATCTTTTCATATCAATCAACAGGATGCTGAGAACGACACAGGTTACCTGGACATGGTTTGTATTTTGATACAAAACGGCTTTGTGAATTTCTTGTCCATCTGGAACAACTTGAGTCCTAACGATGAGATTTTGGACAAATTCTTTCAAAAATTTGACAACGAGTTAGAAGCAGAATCTGTGAAAGGCGTGGTCAATCCGCTGGCCATGGCGGATGCATTAACCGCTGAGGAAGATGATGCAGCAGATGAGGGAAATGAGAAGAAGGATGAGATGGGTAAAAATGAAATGGAAGGAGCAAAAGAAGCGGAAGGAAAGCAGCAAGCCTTGATAGAAGAAAAAATCAGAGATGATGTACTCCATGGTGCTAAATTGGTGTTCTTACAAAGATTGCTAGCTCATGGTTGTATTATCCCAGCGTTTCATGTATTGCAAAATCGTCCCCATTTTGTATATATTGATAATTTGGTTCCTCGATTAGTTGGCAGAGTATTTGAAAACATGCTAGATCCACTCTACCAATCCCTCTCCTTCAATGCATCAAAAAGTCTTCAAGGCTCCCTGCCCCTGACAACCCTAGACAATGGATTATTGTCAACCAAGACACGGTTATTTAGGGAAAGGAAGTCACACAGTCCCTTTTCTTCTTTCGAATTGGGGACAAAATTTGTTTTCTATTATTCTGAATGGTCCAAACATTTAGCTCCACTACAAAACATAGATGAACTGTTCACCAAATCTCATGAATTTTTTTTAATCCTCGGACCTTCTCTGGGCAAAATTCCACAATTGATATCCAAACTCTGTCGTATGGGGTTAGCAGATATCAAGAGCGCCTCTGAAAACCAGGAAGAAACAATTACCAAATGGATTAGTTATGTTCGTGAGTTTATTCTTCCTGCAATACCAGTACTTGATATTAATCCGGTGGTTACTAGTGAAATTTACGAATTAATGAAGAATTTTCCTTTCCAAAAGAGATATTTTTTGTACAATGAATTGATTAACAAAACTTCCAAAGATTTACTTTTGGTCAAAGTTGAATTCAACAAAGCAGAGAGGAAGGCGAGAAGTATTTTAAAAGCTCTTAGTATGGATACCATCGAAGTCGAGTCTAGAAGGTTAGCAAATTTAGTATCTACCAATCCTTTGGCAACTTTAATCCCAACCGTTAAACAGATCGAAAATTATGACAAAGTCTCCGAATTAGTGGTCATTACCACCAAATACTTTAACAACTTTGCGTACGATGTTCTGCAATTTGTGTTGTTGCTACGTCTAACCCACAATCGACCAGTGATCCAAACTGACGGTGTAAATCAAAATATGTGGGTCCAGAGGCTTTCAGTCTACCTTGCAGGATTGGCAAAGAGCTGTCCCAAGATGGATATTACGAATATTCTTGTTTTTATCATCAAAACGTTACACAACGGCAATATTATTGCCGTGTCCATATTAAGGGAGCTAATTACCACCGTAGGAGGTATCAGGGACTTGAATGAAGTGAATACAACAAGACTGGTTATGCTAAATTCAGGAGAGCCTTTGAAGCGTGAAGCAAGAAGACTTATATTTGACTCTAGGGACGATAATATCGAACTTGCTTCTAAACTTGTGGATCAGTTTGCAAAACAAAAGACAATATCTGAACTAATTCTTTTATTATACAACCTAAACAGGGAGGCAAATACCGAAAATGCTCACTACAAGATTCTCTCTTCTAGATGCGATGAGATGAATACTCTGCTGTGGTCTTTTATTGAATTGGTTAAACACTGCTTCACGTTGGAACAGTTCGCGGATAATGTTCTTCCCTTAGACGTGTTGACGAACGAATTCCATATGTCGACATCGTGGGCATTCCACATTTGGAGAAACTATATCGATCAGAAGTTCAGGGAAGAGGATCCGTCCGCTGATAAAATGCTACATCAAGCTGTTTTTGGAGGCGTCGATTTTTCTCACATCTCTAAACAGTTGTTTTTGACATTTTGGAAGCTTTCTCTGTACGATGTTCAATTCGAACGGTCGTTGTACGATAAGAATAAGTCGGCTTTGGAAGAGGTGTCTTCAAACTCCTCCTCTACAAGAAAGAGAAATGAGTATTCCGAACAAATAAAGGACGTTCTAGTAAACTGCATATCTCATCAAAAAACGTTTAACAACAGCAAACGGTTGATAACTGAGTGTTCCCGAGGTTGGAGCGAAAATATATCAGAACAAAGCATTATATCCTTTTTTCAGTATTGTATCATTCCCAGGGTTCTTTTCTCGCCACCGGACGCACTTTTCAGTTCATTCTTTCTTTTATTGTCTTTTGAGCTTGAAACTATGATGAAAGTTCTTAACGTTTTCATGTCATCCAAAGTTTTAAGCACTCTACTTTTTTGCTGCACTAGATCTGAAGCCGGCAATGTGGGCATTTTCTTCGCTCAAATTTTAGGAAGTTTGGAAGAGATAAGAATGAAAGACAAGGCAGAGTTTTTGTACAGCAGAGAGCTGTATGACTGTAATGCCCTACTCACAGACCAGGTGGTGGAGTTATTGTTCAACAAAAACTATATGTCCATCAGAAATGGCATTGAATTCATGAAACATGTATCACACGTTGCGCCCATAGTTGATACTCAAATAAGAATTGTATGCAAGGCTCTAGAAAAAATTCTATCCAGCGAAGAAAGAGAAGACATCAAGCTACCCAGTAATGCATTGCTGGGCCATTTGAACGCTCGCCTGAAGAAGTCTTGCAAGCTGGAAGAATTTTGCGAATTGAACGAACTGGAAAAGCTAAGGCAGAAGAAGTTTGATGCAGAACTGGAGGAAATAGCGCAATATGAGAATCTGTTGGCGAATGAGAAGAAAGAAATCGATTTGAGAAGGCAATTGGAGTTGAACAAAAAGCAGAGAGAAGAAACGGAGCAGGCGAAGCAGACGAAAGAGAACGAAAAAACTAAAGGGATTGAAGAACTAGAGAAAAAGAGTGAAGGCCCAGAAAAATTGAAGGATATTCCCACGGGTCCTTCTAGTGACAAAGAGGGTCATCGTCCGCAAGGCTCCACTTGGCCCTTTGGCAAAGTCATTAGATTTATGGACGAAGTGTGCTATCATCTGAACAAGAATAACTTGAACCGAGCCGCTGACTGCATAAGTGATCCGGCTGAAAACCAAAATTTGAAAAAATTGTGCAAGGAAACTATGCCTATTCGTGACTTCAGGAATTCCATTTTCAAGATCTTCGAACGCTTCTTCCGCTCGTTGGTCTATTATCCCAACAACTCAGAATTCACAAGGAAGCTTGATGAGATAAAATCTGCAGTGAAATTAATTTCCAATGATGCATCCAGGGCTCGTGTAGACCTTTACTCAGACTCGGAACCCACAGAATTAATCAAAAAACGCAGTAGGTATAACAATAACGATACGACAAGATCCAACAGCAGAAATCTCAAAGCAGATTCGAATGAAGGAACACCAGTCAGCTGGAGCAGGGGCTACGAGTCGAGGAAGAGACCACCACCAAGAGGGGTGGAATCGAAGAGATCAACAGCTGCACCCCGCTCCATTTCTTTCCCCGAAAGACCTTCGCAGCCCAGATCAGAGTCCCGCAGTAGCAAAACGTATATCCCTCGGGACCAAGGTGGTGGCAGCCGCATAAGACCGAAACAAGAGACATCTAGTTCAGCTGAAGAAAGGCCTCCAAAGCGTTACAGGGCCGATGAGACACGCAGCAAAATGAGATTAGCACAGAATGAAAACCGCTCTTCGAAGGATCTGCGCAAGGACTCGGAGCGTTCCAAAGTCGATACTGGTAAAAGAAGGAACACACAAGGGTTGCCTCAGGGGCCCAAAGGATCTGGTGAGCATGTCAGCAGGTATCAAAGGTGACGGCACACCTCTGACGTTGTTTCTATAATACTGTATTATTAGTTCCTTTTAACGTCAAAATAAATCACGTGAATTGACCTACTACGAACATAAACATCATCGAGGACGCGTAAGATCTCAGGTTTTTTTTGGTCTGCCTTATAATGAATGTTATTGAAAGGCAATTGTGGATCTTGGAGCGAATCAGAGTATTGCTGCTGACCAGGAAGATCCCATGACTACGGATGTATGGAGTGGAAGTCAGGGAACGCTGTGCGTCTATGTCAGTAAGGCAAAGGACCTGCCCAATTTAACCAAGTTGGACAAGCAGAATGTCATGCTTCGATTGCGAATTGCGCATATGACTAGAGAGAGTAACATTTTGTTCAGGGCAGGCCAGAATCCCGTTTTCAATTATTTGGAGAAATATACAATAACACCTGAAGTTAAACCCATAATGCAAGTGGAAGCCTATTGCGATAGGAAAAAGAAACCACCTTTGATCATTGGAAGATGTGAAGTTGATTTGCTCAATGGAATTAGAGCTGATCCGAAGGAAGGGTATTGCAGTTGGTACGAATTGAAAAGGGAGAGAAGCGAGTTTGCGGGAACCATATTTATCGAGCTGACGTTTACTCCTAATCTACCTCATTTACAGAGGCAGGAGAGAAATAGGGATGTTGATGCAATGTATGCATCAATTATGAGTCGACCAGTACCACGTCTGCCTGGAGACCCCGAACCCCGTGAACCAAGAGCCGAACTCCGCTCGAATCCAGAACCCTACATGCATGGTTCGGCTATAAGAGAGATTACACCAGCTGCAGGCGGCTCAAGGCCTTTCTTACCTGAGCTCACTCACTCTACGTTTTCGAGTTCCATAAGCGGCGAGGCCCTACCCGCCCTTAATTCATCGGTGGATACTAGCACCTCTGAGAAGACTAATGCCACAGAAGTGACAACTACGAGCGACACCAAATTTCATTTTGCGAACCTGAAAAAGCTTAAGGAGAAGATTAATGTTTTTAAAAATCCCAACAACTCTGCAACTAATCAGCAATCCGAGACGCCAGTAGACATAGAGGCGTTGCAGAAGGCCATTGGTGTAGTTTGGTTGGATGATGAGGAAGAATACGCGAGTCGCACTGCTTCAATCCAGACACCGGAATCGGAATTGGACGACGCTGGAAGGCATCCTTCGTTACCGCCCTTGCCCTCCAGTGTCTCTAGTAGAAGTCACAGCGAAAAACATTCACCCAGAAGAACTCATCTTGCGCAGCGTCGTTTTGATAGCAGTGATATGGGGAGCATGGAATATGTATCCCCAGATCATCGGCACGACACTCCACGGCTGCCGCCCTTGCCCAAATCCCAACCAAGGAATAAGTCACGCTCACCAGGAAGGCGACCACCACCAGTGATGTAAATAAATAAAAATAGTGAAGTTTAGGTATTGGGAAAATTTGTATTTTATTAGAAAGGGGTTTAAACCTATAAAACGGATATGCTAGGTAAAATTGTTTGGTTCAAAAATTTGCAACTGGGTCTAAAATGCGGGCTCATCTCCAAGATCATCCTCATCCCCATAATCGTCGTCGTCTCCATCGTTGAAATATTTTTCAGCGTTGTAATCGTCATCATCATCCTCGTCTTCAAACTCTTCATCTATGTCCTCTTCGCCGCCGGCTTCTTTGTTCTTCTCACCTTCCCCATCGTTGTCGTCCTCAACCTCGGCAAGCTCTTTCAATTTCTCTAGCATAGATAACCCAGCACTCTCATCCTGTTTCCCTCCAGTAAAGATATCATCTGCATTGTTAAATTTTGAGATGACTAGAAGTTTCTTTTTATCTATGCCCATGACATTATAAAGTTCCTTAGGAAAAACCTCCAAATGATAGGGATGCTCATCTATCGAAGCCCCGATTTTTCGCTTTTTCAAATACCTATCTGAATATCGTTCAATGCCATCCATATAACCTTCTTCTTCCACCAACGACTGTTTTTTCCCCTTCTTCCCATTATTACCGGCCTTCTCATCCACCGCCAAAGAGAGTGAACCTGTGTAAAACGGACCATCTCTGACGGCCTGGCCAAGTTTTATATATGTCACAGCGAGCGTTCTTTCTCGAGCATTGATCGGATTGTTCGCTGGCAGCGGTATGCTTGGAAACTCAGTTGTCTTATTGATTCCGACATCTTCGAAACCCAACCCAAAGGGCAAATTCTTGCTAAAGCTATTCCCACCGCCACGTCCCCTGCCAAAACTCATTGATTTGACACCTTCCCAGTCTGCTGTAGTAGTTTGGAGTTTACGTTTTTAATGTGATGAGGTGGAAATTTTTTTCTACGCTCAATTTGCGATGATCTTGAAGAAAATACAGTAATCAATAGAACAAGCATGAAAGACCCAGTGGAGCTAAGAAATTTTGTTTCTGATCCCAGCCGAATTTTCACCAATGCTTGATTATAATTAGAGATTTTATAGTAGAATCCAATAAAAAATTACACATAGCACAGCGGCCGATTAGTCCTCCAACAAATCTTCAATATCCTCAAGATCGTTTACACCTTTCTTCTGATTAACCTGCTCCACAAGGTCTGCAAATGCCTCTTGCTGCTCCTTTCTTCTCCTTCTCGTCTTGTTACCCCATCCAAATGGCATTGTAGACGTGCTGCTTGAAGTGTCTCCAGGCTTTTCAATCAGTTCAGATTGGTTCTTCTTGGCTTTTTCCTCCTCATTTCTGCGAACTTCATTCGCCAGTTTCCTCTTGGCTAATTCCCTTGAGGCAATGTTTCTGAATAAGATGTAACCACCAACAATAATGATTAGCCTGAGGCCCTTCTTTAAGTTAAAGTCTTCAAAGCTTGCCAACAGGTTTGTACGAGTCCTTTCGAATAATGTCTCCACACTAAGCACACCTTCAGAAGTAACGTTGGACATTATGCCGTTGTTTAAAGATGGAGAAATTGATCGTGATGCTTGTTTATCTTTTGAAAAGTTTCAATATTTTGCTTAGTAGCTTTTTCAGGCAAAAAATGACAACAATACAAAAAAAAAATGGTAGCCGTAGAGAAAATCATTATAAAGAAGTGCGAACAAGGGTCTAAAAGAACTAACTGGAAACTTGCAGTTTTAAGGACTTTTATAGCCTCCTGTTACTTGTGACATTATATTTTAAAAACGCATTTGAAGTTTGGGTTCTAACTTTTGTAGCAAGGACAAATAATTATATCTTGTATTTCATAATACCTCCAACAGCGCCACCATTATATTTAGTAAAACACTGACTTCAATTCAATTCCAGCAAGATAAGTGGACGTGTCGGGCTTAAAGTCATCCTACCTACGATGATAAGCAAGTGAGAAGAAATTAAAAGCTCAAAAACTACTTCAACCCCCAAAATTGATCGGGGAGATATCAGAGCAAATCTCTTGGATTGTCATATCTCTTCATCAGTCTCACCACTCTCCTTCAAAGGTGCAAATTGTGTACCAGTTTCCACATTTAGAGGGTTGACAAACCCGCCATGGTTGGGATCTACAGGTCCGAAGTATACTTTACCCTTAAAAGTGCCGTCATTCTTTCCAACAGCCGCATCAAATTCCACGCCACACCAAGTATCCTGATCATTGATCTCTGATATATTCCCCACGTACCTCAACCAGCCTCTTCTTTCTGGCTGGTCTTCACTGGTTACACGACATCTTTGGCCAACCTGAATTAGACCTAGCCTTTGCCGCAGACGGTCTCTATCGTCTTCTTGCCTTTTCTTAGTTTCAGCATCAAACCTGCCCCATTTGTTTTTCATCTTCCAAGTGAGGACACTATCTTTCCTTTGAGCGTAGACCTCCTCTGACAGTTGGAAAGAAGCCTCGTCCTCACTCGAGCGCTGCAATTGATTTACCATGGAACCTTCATTTGAATCTTCCACGAGGATTCTGGATGCCTGCCCAATCGATTCAAAAGGGCGTAACTCAGGGCTGTGACTAGGGTCTTCAATAATCTGGGAGGCCCTACCTTCTTCAAATTCAAATATAAGCTTCATATCGCTGGGCGAGATCCCCGTCAATGCCTCAACTTTCTTAGACAGCTGCTCCAGTGTTATATGCACATCCCAGTCCTTCGTAACAGAGCATAACGATGATACAATTGCCGTTTTTACCATTGAAGATGTCTTTTGAATGGTTTACTTATTCTAATTTCATTTTTCAGTTTTTTTTTACAAGTGAAAATTTCATGCAGTTTGTACCCATCTTCTAGTAAGTAGTGCCAGAAAGAAATAAGAATAACATCAAGATGAGTGAAGTTGTATGTTGGTTCAAAGGAAAATACGTTTTAAGGACATGATCTTACTAACTCCAACAATTCTATAGTCTGAATCGAGGCATGACGCACCACAGCAACATCAAAGGAAGAAATTTGAAGGCCCCAAGAGGGAGGCAATTCTCGACCTGGCCAAGTACAAAGACACCAAGGTGCGTGTAAAATTAATGGGAGGCAGACTTGTGTTGGGGGTTCTGAAGGGTTATGACCAGCTAATGAATTTAGTGCTTGACGAGACGATCGAGTACATGAGGGATCCGGAGGATCAATCTCTTATCCTTAAAGACAAGACAAGAGAACTAGGCTTGATTGTTATAAGAGGGACTGTGCTTCTTTCGCTGAGCCCCGAAGAAGGGTCTGACATCATTTACGTCCAAGAGACAGATTAGCGAGATAATGCATGTAAATAAGAGCATGTAATTTGTATTTTACAAGAAAGCTCAGACTTGCAGTTGTGTGAAACAACTGCTTACGTATCAGGGTGTGCTGACTGTCTGCCTTTTACTTCCACGTGAAGCACTTTCTGTATTTCATTGTGCTTTGGAAGAAATACAAAGAATAATCATTCGGCAGAATTAGCTTCCTTTTAAAGTGTTAAAGTTGGCTTTGAAACGCTCGGTCATATCTTTAGCATGCTGAAGCGACTGCGCATCAATCCGAGGCTGAATAGGCCCTTTTACACCAATTTTTTAGATGATTCCATCTATACTATTTGAATAATAATTTTAATTACTTTGAATGCTCATTATGAAATAATAAGCTGTGTTTGCCCATACGAGGTTCATACTGTCAGCGCGGTGGTTGTAAGAGCGCCATTGACTGTTATTTCCATTTTTTTTGTCCCTCGAAGAACCAAACTAAGGTAAAAATGATAATCCAGGCAGGACTCAAGACCAATTCAAGGTAATACAAATTCCAAGGTCAACAGGTATTAGCATTGCTCGGCAATATGCATAACCCTCTGCCTCTTTGATAAGTGTAAAAACATTGACGACGTTCTCCGTCGGATATATACATATATATTGCCCTTCGAAAAAAACTCGCCCGATTTATCGAGACATCAAACTCCAAGTATAAAAATGAAGCATTCGGATCATCTAGCACTGTTATAGCTAAATATGAAAGAAGACGTACAAGGCCAGGGGAGATAAACTCTTTAGAATCTTTCAATTAATCGCCTTCACGAAACCTCATCTTTCAATTAAACCGCGCGCCATGTCCACTGAGCCATTCAAAAATGTGCGCTTGTTGACGCAGTCAAACCAATTGCTTGGATTATACACCATCATTAGAGATAGAAATACTCCTAGACCAGACTTCATATTTTACTCTGACAGGATCATCAGGCTTCTGGTGGAGGAAGGGTTGAACTACTTGCCAGTGAAGCCTTTGACAGTGAGAACGCATACGGACAAGACCTTTGATGGCATCTCATTCATGGGTAAAATTTGTGGTGTATCAATTGTTAGAGCGGGCGAGTCCATGGAGGAGGGTCTTCGAGACTGTTGTCGTTCCGTGAGAATCGGCAAAATACTGATTCAAAGAGACGAGGAGACTGCCAGACCTAAACTGTTCTTCGAAAAACTGCCAGAGGACATTGCACAGAGATACGTATTTCTACTGGACCCAATGCTTGCCACTGGCGGAAGCGCCATCATGGCTACCGAAGTGCTAATCAAAAGAGGTGTGAAGCCGGACAGAATTTACTTTTTAAATTTAATCTGCAGCAAAATAGGCATCGAAAAGTACCATGCGGCTTTCCCCGAGGTGAAAATCGTTACTGGGGCAGTGGACGAAGGCTTGGATGAGAACATGTATTTGGTTCCAGGGCTTGGTGATTTTGGCGACAGATACTACTGTCTATGATTCCCGATGCACATTGTGCAGTCTCAATAAACTCCTGGCATTGGTTGATTCTATCTGATTTTTCCAGGAGTTTAATGCGATTGACTGTCCTTATTGATCGAAATGATTTCTCATCTCGCCACATTGGCATTTACATTTACATCGCGAGGATTTGCTTCCACGGAAGAAAGACGGGATCCCGGGATTATTCCATTAAAAAGTAAATATTTTACAGAGTTCAGTGAAATAAATCCGTAATTTTATTGCAAGAACCGTTAATTCCACGGAATGAAGTGGCAAAGGTGGCAAATTCAGGTGCGAAGAGTTTAATATTACATTGAACATTAGTCATCTAGCCGACTTATCTTCTCCATTTTGAACACAAAGGTCTTGCAGTGGCGAAGTACAGCTGAAATATTTAAGTGAACACAATCATGTTCCGTTTACTGATCTTCCCTTTCTCGAAAAATAGGGACGTATTAATTTACAGATAAAATATGACTGAACCAGCAACCTCCTATAGTACTGCGAAGGGACTAGCTGAACTATGCCGCTCATTCCGTCCAAACAAACCTAGTTATTTACCAGAGGAATACCCAGACTTAACTCATAAGACTGCAATTGTTACCGGTGCCAACGCAGGTATAGGCTTCCATGTTTCGAAGCTACTATACGAAAAGAACTGTGATGTTATCGCGGTGGTAAGAACGGAATCCAGGGGTCTCAAGGCATCGGAAACTATAAAGGAAGCAGTGAAAAACTCCCGAGGATCCATTACGGTGGTGAGTGGTTGCGATTTTCTCGATTTAGCCACGGTTGAGCAAGCCGGTGAAAAAATCAAAACAGCGTTGGGAAATAATCCTTTGAGCATAATCATTCACAATGCCGGCTTAATGACCCCAAACAGTCTAGAAACTTCTAAACAG
>JAJLTM010000041.1:0-83081 GCA_030568175.1 Zygosaccharomyces lentus
GCATTGCGAATTGAAAATAATAAGGATAAGATTCGTAAGGTATTTAACCAGAGGCCTACCAGTGAACTCATCTCTACGAATTTGGCGGGTTATTTTCCTCATGCTAACATGAAGCATTTGGAGAGCACCTTGAAAGAGTCATTCCGCCAGTCTGCTAGGTTGTCCAAGATTGAACATAAAATTCGTAATAGCGACAGCAATAAGATTGGTGACATTTTGCTGAAGCATTCAAATGCGGTTGATTCTGTACTATTGCAAAGTTTGGAGCATGATAGCGGGACCAGGGATATTCATAATTATAATATGGCCATCGAGAAGAAGAGAGACCTTGTACCGGGCAAGAAGGACAACCGTATGGACTTGCGTTCCGCGGGGTTTGAAGCCGACTTGGATGAAGACGAGGAAAGTGATGTGATCTCGTTACCTACCAAGGTCATGCCCCCCAAGACGTGGCTCAAGGGTGCGAGGATCGGATCTGGCTCCTTTGGTACTGTTTATCTTGGTATGAATGCCCGTACAGGTGAATTAATGGCGGTAAAGCAAGTAGAGTTGCAATCCAGTGCAGTTGCCGCAGGTGCGGTTAACATGAAAGAGGATAGGAAGCAGCAAGAGAATTGGGACCCCAAGCAGGAGCAGAAATTAAAGAATGCTTCTCGCGTGCACAGAAAGCTCGTCGACGCATTGCAACATGAAATGGGTCTGCTCAAGGATTTACATCATGAAAACATCGTGAAATACTTTGGATCCTCGCAAGAAGGCGGGAACTTGAACATTTTCCTGGAGTACGTGCCCGGAGGTTCCGTATCATCCATGTTAAACAGTTATGGGCCCTTTGAAGAGTCGCTGATTACAAACTTCACGAGGCAAATCCTCATTGGCGTCATCTATCTGCACAGGAAGAACATTATCCACCGAGATATTAAGGGGGCCAACATCCTCATTGATATCAAGGGCTGTGTCAAGATAACTGACTTTGGTATCTCTAAAAAATTAACACCTCTGAATCAGGCAAAGAATAAAAGGGCATCTTTGCAAGGTTCTGTATACTGGATGGCGCCCGAAGTTGTAAAGCAGGCTGCCACGACAGAAAAGGCAGACATTTGGTCTACTGGTTGCGTCGTGATTGAGATGTTTACAGGTAAGCATCCTTTTCCAGATTTCTCGCAAATGCAGGCTATCTTCAAGATTGGCACCAGCACTACTCCGGAAATTCCATCCTGGGCTACGAACGAGAGCAGAGATTTCCTCAGCAAAGCCTTCCAACTTGACTACAAAAAGAGACCAAGTGCCATCGAACTTTTGCAGCATACTTGGCTGGACGCGCACATTTTATAGAGCCAAAATACATTGACGCCAGTTGAATCATGTAATGTGTTTATAGTTGTTATCGCTTCTTTCACGTGATATTTTTTTCCCGCTTTTAGGAGAACAGTGCAGAAAGATTGAGAGATGAGGTCAAACGTGCTGCCGAAGAAGCTTAGACTTGTACTTATAAGGGACACCTGCAAGACCAAAAACGGATTCAATGAGTCCTAAAAAGCTGGTGTATGCGGCAGGAGATGATTTAACGGTAAGTTGCCTTTTGTGAAGATTTTTTTGCAAGATTAAAACTTATGTTCAAGCGTGTTGATACTAACTTGCACATCCATCAGCTTTATGCAACGCCAGAGGAAGCCATGAGAGGGGGCAGACGCCGCATGGAAAACCCAAAACAACAAAGATATCCCTATAAATATGAGGCTAAAAAAAACACGGATGTGGATCCTAGGCAACATACATCGGGCCATACATCGGGACATACATCTGCTCCCATGACTCCGTCTGCGGCATTCTCGGACCGTACTTCGAGTACCTCATCCTTACCACAACAACAGCAATTACCATCTGGGGTTAGGCATCATACTCCTCAGCAGGTACCGCCTTATGTGGATTCTTCTAGAGTGAGTTCAACAGGTTTAAATAGGGTGAAACCTCCAACAATGGCGGGCGGTTCGATGTCGACGCCACCATTGGGGGCCACTAGCAGGTTGCCCAATTCGCCACCGACGTGCGCTACTCCATCTAGTGCGGGATCCAGAGGCTCCAATGAGACCAAGGAGGAGTCTAAAAACATACAGATTGCTACGCAGTTGTTTTACAATCATGATGTCAAGCATAAAGGCCGTTTGACTGCTGAGGAGCTACAAAAACTGCTACAAAATGACGATTGTACACATTTTTGCATTTCCGCAATAGATTCTCTGATAAATCTGTTCGGTGCAACACGATTTGGTACTATTAACCAAACTGAATTCGTTTCTCTTTATAAGAGAGTAAAATATTGGCGTAAAGTGTATGTCGACAATGATATTAACGGGTCCTATACCATTTCAGTGAGTGAATATCACAATTCGTTGCAAGAGCTTGGCTACCTGATCCCCTTTGAAGTTGGTGAGCGTATTTTTGACCAGTACGCTGAGTTTATTAATAATAACTTCAACGGCAAAGAATTGAAATTTGATAAATTTGTCGAGTCGCTTGTGTGGTTGATGAGGCTTACAAAGTGCTTTAGGAAATTTGATGGAAATCAAGAAGGGATGGCGGCAATTCAGTACAAAGATTTCATTGATTCCACACTATACTTAGGACGTTTTCTTCCTCATTGAATTCAGTTATATGATTTTTTTTTTGTTTGTTTTTTTAGCATGCCGTTGCCGCAATGACACAAAATGAGAATTAGAAAGTATTGAAAAAAAAAAATGGAATAAAACGAAGTAAAACTAAGTAACACCCTTTTAACAATGATAAAATATTCGGAAATTTGACAAAACAACATTAAGAAAATAATTATTGAACAACTTTCGCCGAATTTTTACCTTTCTAATTTCGGTGTCACTGATTGCGTAAGCCATTATGTCGTTTGATATTCTAGTCACAGTGCCAGAAGCATCAGCAGAAACTTTGCAAGAGGTCCACGCGGAAGCGCCTTTAGATCCCGCCGCAAAGGCAACGATGGAGGAGCCATCTCATTTTCTTCCACAACTCGCCAATCAAGATTCCAAGGCCCCAATGGGCAAACTCGAAAAGCTAAGAAGAGCCTTTGAGCACTCGACGATGGAAGAACCCACGGATGTCAAAAATACTAATGCACCTGAACCTGAGAAATCTGGCAAGGCTCAGGTAGCTGGGGAATCGGACGACACTGGGGATTCTGACAAAAATGGGGAATCTGAGGAAACTGGGGAATCTGGGGAAACTGGGGAATCTGGGGAATCTGGGGAATCTGGGGAATCTGGGGAATCTGGGGAAGGGGAAACTGGGGAATCTGGGGAAACGGAGGAATCTGAGGAAACGGAGGAATCTGAGGAGACTGAAGAACCTGCGGAACCTGAGAAACTTGACGAACTTCAGGAGATCGAAGTCTTCGAGGAATCTGAGGAATTTGCAGAACCTGAGGCTCTTGCGGAACCTGAGGCTCTTGCGGAACCTGAGGCTCTTGCGGAACCTGACATCTTTGAAACACAGTTAAAAAGTTCTGAGGAATCTGATGAGGAAATTTTTGAACAAAAGATATCAGAACCTGTTGTAGAAGAACCGAACGAAGTCGCGGGGCCTGAGTCAGAACACCTTTTGGTGTTATCTAAAGGCTTCCTGGCCAAAGAGGTGCAGGGAGTTAGTGAGAGTGAGTCGTCTCCAGGTGAACGGACCGATGTGAGCAGTTATCCTAATTGTTCGGATGGTCCTGTTGGTACCCCGCTGCCCTCTTTAGAAACTTTGGTGATCGAAGCACCCAGTCTTTTACAAGGCTATCGTGTTGGCATCGATTGCTTGCCCATGCAAAAAGAACGCATGGTCGCTCGCAATGGTGTTAATTTTACAATGATGGTGGCAGGGAAGTCTGGTTTGGGCAAGAGTACGTTTGTTAACACTTTGTTCGATACGTGTATCATTACGCCTGCTTGGCAAACTAAGGATGATTCACTACAAGAGACAAGGTCTTTAGTTAAACATAAAGCCGTTCTCGAGGTGGAAGACTTTAAACTACACTTGAACGTCATTGATACACCAGGATTTGGCAATAAGTGCAACAACACTTTTGACTGGGTCCCATTGGTCAACTACATCGATGAACAGATGACGTCGTATATATTCCAGGAGGAACAGCCTCATCGGTCCGAAATCAGGGACGACAGAGTGCATTGCTGTTTATACTTTTTGGAACCAACAAACAAAGGTTTGAGCGCTCTTGATGTGACCGCCATGAGAGAAATATCCAAGCGGGTGAACATGGTTCCGGTAATTGCTAAAGCCGACGCTCTGTCTTCTGATGAGCTGAAGGATTTCAAGCGGGAGGTTCGCGCTATCCTGCATTCTCAGAGTATAAAAGTTTGTCAATTCTTGGACGAAAGCAGCAGTTTCTACAGCAGCATCTTTTCGGAGGTTCCCTTCGGCATTGTCAGTTCTGATATGAAAGTTGTCGACTGTAATGGACGGACAATCCATGTGAGGAAATATCGCTGGGGTACCGTGGAAGTGGAGAACCCTGAACACTGCGATTTTTCGCTCTTGAAAGACGTGTTAATCTCCAATCACATGGTTGATTTCGTGCGTTCCACTGAAGAGTACTACGAATCATGTCGTACTTCGGTTCTCAAGACGAGAATACTGAAGGCCAGAGACGGGGGCGCAACTGAGACAGGCGCTAGTGATGATGACTTGAAGGGCTTGGATTTCGACAATGTAGACAATAATGGGTTGAAGAACTACGTGTGCTACGCGAATTTTGACAAACGTACTATGGACTCCCTCGTGGAGGAGTGGTCCCCAGAATACGTACAGAAACGTTGGGAATCGCGCAAAAAATTTAATGACGTGGTTAACCTTGAAGATCAAAAATTCCAAGGGTGGAAGAAGGCACTGCAAAATAAGCAGGTAAAGTTCAACCAAGAGATTGAATCGCTAAACCAAGGCATTGAAGAGTTACAGCTGGAGTGTCACGAGTTGGAGTCCCAGATCATGACCGCTAAGGCCGTGCAACGCACGCGCTCTCGGCTGGGCAATATTTCGGGTACCATCTCTAAGCATGAGAAGCGTGCCGTTGCTTAAACATATGACCTCTATAAATTTGCTCGACTATATTATTCGTAATTTTGATATAAAAAAAAAAAAAAAAAAAAAAAAAAGAGTCGTTTGTTTTTGGCACTGAGCCCTTGCCGCTTTGCAAAGCTATTACCCGCCCCGCAGGCTTTTTTCCACTGTATAAAAGCATGGCTCTCCCACCGTCAATTTCTCTCATCTCACTTGATCTCTACTACACTTACTTGTCCAGACCGAAGGGATCAAGGCACTCTTGAGCACTAAAGTATTAGTGCTGGGGGGCCGTTGCGCGTACATGATGAATACTACGTTTTTTTACTTATATTTTCTGGCATCTCTAATGTTAGGGCGGAGTTTAAGTACTACCGTTCGATGAATACAATCTTTTGACAACACATCTGATGCGAAGCGCATGTCCCTTTAACACTTAAAAGCACAAAGGCCACCCCCCCCCTCTTGACCAACTTAAACTGATTTCCCGCTCGAGAGAATGTTGCCCCTCTAAGGCTCCCACAGCGCGCCGGCCCCCCTCGAGGCATAAACCGTGCTGTCGTAGTTTGTCCGCACCACACGCTTACCGCCCAGCACTGCTTGCCCAGTGCTCTCCTTCTCCACGAGGCTGTTGAATTTTTGACTCTCGTTGAACTGTTTGGTATTCGTTTCCTTGGCCAATGTCGAATCGGCATCCACCAGCGAGCACCAGGGAATGTCGCACAGCTCTGCCAGTTCTCTCACCTTGTCGTCTTCCGAAACGAGAATCCACTTCAACGGATCCTCCTCCAATTGGCACTTGTAGATGCAGCTCTTGAGCAAATTCTTGAAGCGACGTGGCAACCTGTTGAGAGCCTCCTCGTGCCTGCTGTCTACCAGGTTGGTCACTTCCGACCACAGCACCAAGTCCAACGTCTCTGGGAACTCCACAGTTAACCCAGGGTGCTCGCTGGCAGCCCGATCCACGAAATTGAGGGCCTCACGGGCGCCGAAGCTCCTGCGTCTGTGCCGCAAGAAATCGAGTTCTTGAAGAGTGTATGTGGGGATGTACAGACGCAGCGTGACTTTGTCCTTACAGTCCTTGTACCACCGTTTGATGTTGCCCAATCCACGTTCCAATGAGGAGGCATCTAGGATGAAATTGTACTCGTTGAATTCACCCATTGATACTCATCGCCTGGATATCAAGGGTATGTGTTTTGTCCTTTCGCACTTTTTTTTTTTTCAATCGGTCGGTACCACCAGCGGGGGAGGTTTCGTGCCGTGCGAGAAGCGTCATCACATGACCACGGGGCCGAGCGCAGCCACGGCTGCCGCATGCCGCCTCGTATCTTTTCGCTTTACGTTCCAGGAAGGCCCTGCCAATCTCCCCAGGCCATTCGCTACAACGTGCAAACGCAACACCTGGCTGTACAATTGAGTGAGTGCCGCTCCACAACGCAGCCTTGTCTAGTATATACCTCCTCTACCGCACCGCTACCACGCGACCCGAAAAACCGAACCGCACCCTCCCTCCGCTTCAACGTGGGGTCATGAGCCCACAAATTCGCACGCCGCGGCGTGGTCAATCGCCCATATCGGATTATACATCTCTGTTGTCGTTTACCCATCTACACGTTTCCTCCGGTATCAGCTCTTCGCACCTTGTGAAGAGCTGAAAAACTCCGGTGCCCTTATCCAGACCGAGAAAATTCAGCAAAATATGGCACTGCCAGCACGCCAAGTACGAGAGGCCAGTTCTACCAGCGCCCCCCTCCGGCACAGCCACGCATGGCACGCAAGACACAGGCGATCACACTACACTATCACGCCGTTACACTGCTATTCAGCCCGACCGCCTATCTCTCGCATGTAACGCTCCCTCTGAGACGGGCCCTTTAGTTCCCCGTATGCGTTTGAGCTCACTCACGGCGCTCGTTTAACTCGCGCTCGTTTGCGCGCAGGCGGTCCCCCCGTCGTTTACGCCGCAGAAAAGGCGTGCCTCGTACGATCTCGTTCCATCCGCCATCAGAGAGAATCCCTAAACGAGGAAAACTTTGAGCGCATCATATAAAGCAAAGTTGTGTGCAAATTTGCCAGGGAGATGGGCTCTGCGGATGCTCATCGAGACAACAATTAGCCGGCAAGATGTCATCTGTTTTCGCCAATGCCACATTGGCAGAGCTGGTCAAGGATGGAAGTTACATGGGAACGTTGGAGAAAGTGCAACGGTTGCCCCAATTGAACGTTTTCGAGCAATATTGGGCCGCTTGGTACGCATACATCGGAAATGACATATTGGCGACAGGGCTGCTCTTCTTTCTACTGCATGAAGTGATGTATTTCGGACGCAGTTTGCCGTGGTTTATCATCGATCACATTCCGTACTTCCGGAGATGGAAGATCCAGCCTACAAAGATCCCCAGTGCCAAGGAACAGTGGCACTGTTTGAAGAGTGTGCTGCTGTCGCATTTTCTCGTCGAGGCGGTGCCCATATGGACTTTCCACCCGCTATGCGAGAAGCTCGGCATCAAAGTTCAAGTTCCGTTCCCATCGTGGAAAAAGATGTCCCTGGAGATTGTGCTGTTTTTCGTGCTAGAAGACATGTGGCACTACTGGGCCCACAGGCTGTTCCACTACGGTGTGTTTTACAAGTACATTCACAAGCAGCACCACCGCTATGCGGCTCCCTTTGGGCTGACCGCCGAGTACGCACACCCCGCGGAGGCACTCTCGCTGGGGTTCGGTACCGTGGGTATGCCCATCTTGTACGTGCTGTATACGGGCGACTTGCATCTTTTCACGCTTTGTCTGTGGATTTCGTTGAGGCTGTTCCAGGCGGTGGACTCGCACTCGGGCTACGACTTCCCCTGGTCCTTGAGCAAGTTCATGCCCTTCTGGGCAGGCGCGGAGCACCACGACCTGCACCACCACTATTTTATCGGCAACTATGCGTCTTCGTTCCGCTGGTGGGACTTTTGTCTGGACACGGAGGCGGGACCAGAGGCCAAGGCGACCAGGGAAGAGCGTATGAGGCTGCAGGCAGAGCGCAAGGCGAAGAAGCGCGTGTAGACAAGAGATATAGACAAACACACACAGAGAAGCACACAATTTTTTATTCAGGCAGGTGATTCTACGGCAAGGCCGTTTGCAATGTTGTAGCGCTGGAAAGAAAGAAAAAAAATAATTTATATAAAAAAAATTAGAAATGTAAACGCAACTGCTACTGCTACTGCTACTGCTGCTGCTGTTGAATCGTCGAGGCACGTACGGACTTGAACAGGCGGATCCACGGGCCGTAGCCCTGCCACTCTGCAAACTTCTCCTCCGGGTACCACGAATTAGCCGCCAGCCTGCTAACTCTTTCTGGGTGCGGCATCATCGCCAGGACGCGCCCGTTGGGAGACTTGATACCTGCAATGCCGCCGACAGAGCCGTTAGGATTGAAGGGGTATTTCACCGTGACGTTACCCCGGCTGTCCACGTACCTGATGCTGCACAGTCCCTTGTCTTCGAAGCGCTGCAGCTGCTCCTTGCTGTCGAACACGGCACGCCCTTCGCCGTGTGCCACGGCGATGGGCAGGTGCGAGCCGCCCATGCCGCTGAGGAAGACGCTGCTTCCCTCCTGCTCCTCGGGGGAGACCACTTGCACCATGCAGACACGCGCCTCGTACTGTTCGCTCAAGTTACGTCCGAAAATGGGCCAGTCGTCGCAACCGGGGATGATCTCTTTCAAACGGCTCAAAAACTGGCAACCGTTGCACACACCGAGGGCAAACGTGTCGTCTCTTTCCTGGAAAAACCTGACGAATTGCGAGCGTGCCACATCGTTGTAGAGCACGGATTTGGCCCAACCGGCACCGGCACCTAGCACGTCACCGTACGAGAACCCTCCACAGGCGGCCAAGCCCACAAAATCGTCCAAATGGGCACGGCCTTCCAGCAGATCCGTCATGGTAACATCTACAGCAGTAAAGCCTGCCTGCTGGAAACACCATGCCATCTCCATCTGGCCATTCACACCTTGTTCCCTCAGGATGGCCACGCGAGGACCGGGTTGGTTTAATCTAGCGCCCAAGCCGAGGTCGTCCGCAGGGTTGTAAGTCAGAGTGTAGTGCAACCCGGGGTCCCTGGCGTCCTTGATGGCTGCGAATTCCTCCTCGGCAGTCTTTGGGTTGTCCCGGAGACTTTGCATGTGGAAGGAGGTCGAACTCCACATCTGCTGGAGCTGGCCGCGCGTGTTTTCGTAAAGCAGCTTACTTTGGCCGTCTTCGATCTTGATCGATTCGGTGTCGAACTCGGGTCTAGCGACGACGCTGACGTGTCTGGCAGAGATGCCATGTCTGGACAAGACCAGTTTGAAATCGAGTAATTTGGATTCCGAAATCTGGAAGACCGCACCGAGCTCTTCGTTGAAAAGGGGAACCAGTGGGCTCGCATCCTGCGTGTCGTCCACAGCAACGGTTAGCCCACAACGGGACGCAAAGGCCATTTCCAATAAAGTCACAATGAGACCACCATCTGATCTGTCGTGGTATGCATGAACGAGACCGTCAGCGGCGTGTAGCTCCAAGAGCGCCTCTAGGAAACCCTTTAGCGTAGCGTTATCATGCACCGTGGGAGAAGTGTTACCCACTTGGTTGTACACTTGCAGTAGCGAAGAGCCACCTAAAGATTTTTCTACACTAGAGTCAACCAAATCGACAAGCACAAGCACTGTGTTGGCCACATTTTTTTTCAAAACTGGAGTCCATGTCTTACCCGTGTCATTGACTGGAGCAAATGCTGTTATGTCAAGCGACAGCGGAGCGGTAACCTCCTTGTCGTCCCATTTCATTTTCATCGACATCGAGTCCTTACCAACTGGGATCGAAACACCTAGCGCTGGACATAGGTCTAGTCCAAGTGCCTTGACAGCTTCATATAGCTTAGCGCCTTCACCAGGATGAGACGCCGGAGACATCCAGTTTGCAGACAACTTAACGTGCTTCAAAGACTTCACATCAGCGGCAAATAGATTCAACAACGATTCTGCGACGCAAAGCTTGGCGGATGCAGATGCGGAAATGAGCGCATTTATAGGTCTTTCACCCATGGCCAACGCTTCACCTGTGGTGATTATCTTGGGACCTAAAGCGGTAGACGTAACTCCGACATCTGCCACGGGGACTTGCCAAGGACCAACAAATTGGTCTCTGTCGATTAGGCCAGTGACAGTTCTGTCGCCAATGGTGATCAAAAATGACTTGGATCCAACTGCGGGCAAATGCAAGATTCTCTCCAGGGCATCTTTCACCGATGGTATCACGGTCAAATCAGGAGCAGAAAGTCTCAAGTTTTGAGTGATCGCCTGCTGTGACAATTTAGGTGGTTTGCCAAACAAGATGGGCATTTCCAAGTCAATTGGAGTCTCCTCGAGTAACGAGTCCTCCACGATTAGCCTCTGTTCAGCAGTAGCTTGACCCACAATGGCATAAGGTGCTCTTTCCCTTTCGCAAATCTCCTGAAATGTTGATAAATCTCTGGAGGCAACACCAAGAACGTAACGCTCCTGTGATTCGTTACACCAGATTTCCATGGGGGACATGCCTGGCTCTAGGGATAGCACTTTCCTCAAGTCAAATTTGGCGCCCAATTCATTGTCGTGAACTAATTCGGGCAGGGCGTTGGACAACCCACCAGCCCCCACATCGTGAATTGATTGGATTGGGCTCTTGGCGTCGAGAGCAACACAAGCGTCAATGACCTGTTGACAACGACGCTCCATCTCAGGGTTGCCTCTTTGTACCGAGGCAAAATCTAATTGCGCAGAGCCTTCACCCGAAGAGACTGATGAAGCGGCACCTCCACCGAGACCAATCAGCATGGATTGGCCGCCAAGCACAATCAAGTGAGATCCAGGTGTGATAGGTTTGTTCTTGAGGGCGAACTGAGGTCTGACCGTACCAAACCCACCTGCAATCATGATTGGCTTATGGAAGCCTCTGATCTCTTCTTTGCCTTTTGCATTTTTCACCTTGGTGGTCAATGTTCTGAAGTAACCGTTGATACAAGGTCTTCCAAACTCGTTGTTGAAGGCCGCGGACCCCAAGGGGGCCTCGATCATGATATCAAGGGCGGAAGCAATGTGATTAGGCTTACCGACGTCCAATTCCCAAGGTTGTTCGAGTCCAGGAATAATTAAATCACTCACAGAGAATCCGCTTAATCCGCACTTAGATTTCGAACCTCTCCCCGTGGCGCCTTCATCTCTAATCTCACCTCCTGAACCAGTGGCTGCACCAGGAAAGGGTGAGACGGCTGTTGGATGGTTGTGCGTTTCCACTTTGATTAACATGGGCACATTTTCCTCGAGCGCAGTCCATTTCTTGGTATGAGGATCTGGGGTATAAAAATAGGCGATATTGCCTGTATCTACCACTGCAGCGTTGTCCGAGTAGGCGCTAATTGTAAAGTCAGGGGTCCTCTTGAAGGAATTCCTGATCATTTGGAATAACGTAAATTGCTCCTGAAGTCCATCGATTGTCCAGTCGGCATTAAAGATCTTGTGTCGACAGTGTTCAGAGTTGACCTGCGCAAACATAAACAACTCTACATCAGTGGGATCTCTGTGTAAAATCTCGACAAATGCGTTGATCAAATAATCCATCTCACCTTGATCCAACGCTAGACCAAAATCCTTGTTGGCGCTGGCCAAGGTCGTCTGAGGTGGTATACTTGACGCCTGAGACACCAACGGTACATAAACCAACCTTTGGGGGTCACGGTGGGTAAAAAGAGCCTCGGTGGAAGGAGCTGTCGTCAAATGGAGTTCCTGGGTCATTCTGTCGAAGACGGTCTTCAGGGACTCATCGTTCAAATTCTCCAGCAGTGGGAAACCTGGAATCACTTTGAATACAAGAGCCAAACCCCTTTCCACACGGTTAACCTTATCTCCCAATCCACACACAGTAAGGATGTTCGTAGCCTTGGAGGACCATGGCGATATCGTACCTGACCGGGGTACAATTCTCACCAAATAGGTGTCTTCACCCAGGACGGGATTATCGTCGTTTCTCACAACAGCATCTGACAGCAGCTTCGACAGTGGGTCATCTGCAGTGTTGAGAGGGGTGTCGTAGGTCAAAAGTACCTCCAACAGCTTCTCATCCTCTGTCGATAGTTTGGGTGTTTTGACATCGACAAAGTGGATGTAGCAGGATCTGACAACCCTGATGATAGAAGTGCTATTGGCATGCTCACTGACGCTTTGTACCAGATTGTCCACTCTGAACTGAGACAAGACCTGAGGGCCTACCAATATCTGATGCGACATGGTTTTCCTATAGTTTCCGTGATGTCAAGTAAAAGGAATACTACCAGCCTGCTCAAACTTCTCCTTCTTGAAGCAAAACAACAAACCTAAAGAGCGACCAGTGTGAGAGATAAGCTAACTACTTAGTACAGATGATGCAAGAAAAGACCACTAATCATTTACTCCCACTAAAAAAAAGAGAAGACATCCAGAGTAGTGGACTCTCCGGGGTTGGTAATTCCAAACTCAATATATATTCACTAGCCATCGGTCGATCCCTACAAGATAGTGTTAGCGAGCTCAACATTAAGCGTTATTAGTCGCCTAGATCATTATAGCGTTAATATTATTGAGTTGACTCTGATACACCCTAACATTTGAAAAATTTTCCCGTTTTTTTTTTCTTCGCCATGATGCGATGCGATGAGATGAGCTAAGATGAGATGAGATGCACAATATTGACACTGTATATGACATTCATATTGGAGACCGTATAGCCGCCAGCGATGCCTCAGAAAGCTCTAAAAGTGAACAAAAAGCCCAAGGATCCCCGGAGGATCACTAAGAGGCAAAAAAATCTTAGAAAAGCAGCACCATTGCAGATTAAGTCCAAGAAGAGATCACTAAACCATCTGAAATCGCTAAGCAAGACGGTTTCCGTGACTTCTTCGACGGAAAAGCTAGTTGCCAGCAGGGTAGGCCATTTGGAACTTCTCAAAGGCACGAGGAGAGATATCGAGAAGCAAAAGGAAAATCAAAAGAACAAGGGTAAGAAATAAATTGCGTCCGGGATGGTTAATTAATTGTAAAATAGAGAGGTTTATAGATCGTAATTTTATGTTTATGAGATTATCTCTGGTATGGCCATAGCCAGTTTAGAAAAATGTTTTGTACCAGTGAGTACAGTTGGGAAGTTATCCAGTACAATGACAAAAGCAGAGAAGCTTGTGAGGAAATGCCCATCATCAGTACGCAGCCCAGACGGGAGAGGTTGATAATACTTTGCATACCCTGTGAAACCCTTGAATGATCTCTCGGGGCGGTCTCCAACCCGAGCTGTGAAGTGGATGTGCTCGTCATCATTTTGCCGTTGTACTCTACGTTCATTAACGAAAGGGTGCCCAGGATCATGGGGACTGCCATTGGCATAGCGTCCCATGGTAGGCTGAGATCTAACGTTTGTGGGAACCAATGATTCAAAATATCCCAGCTGTTGGTCTCCAAAACTCTCCTTTCGGTCAAATTTCTCAACCCCATTGAAACGGTCACCCACAATGGTACTTGCACCAAGGGCAGAACTGCATTTTTCCATATTTGAACGTGATGCTTGCCAAATAGGCGCTTTTGCCTTTTTCTAGTCTCTTTGACGGCCAGCAAAGTAATTTGCTCTGGCGTCAATTTCTGCGGTTTGGCCCGGTCCTCGTTCATTACACTTCCAGAACTTGTAATCTCATTGGAGACCCCCGGCGATGCATTCGTGGCGGCAGCAAGCCTCAGTTTCGTCACTGGAGGTATTGCTTGTACCACTTTCCTCAACTCTTGCTGCTTTACAATTCTCTTACGTTGCCAAATGCTCAACGGCAGCGTGAGGCACGTTCGTAGACCAACTGTCGTCAGAGGTATAAGTATCATCCACGGCAATGAAGAGGCTTCATGTAGCGTAACGAGCGAAGTACTCACATGTTGCAACAACGACAAACGCCTGCTACCAAGCTTATGCGGTAGCCTTTGTACCGTTCTGCTCAGCATTGCCGTTCTCGTCTCCTCAAAATATAACAACTTTCAACAACGGCCTAAACTCACCGCCCTTGCAAACACACAAAAAAGATCATTATTATACATTATTATTTCTCGATTTTCTTCTTTTTTTTTTAATGCTTCAATTTAATCTACATAGGCTCTATTCCACTTGGCTACCGTCTCTTGGTTTGTAGTACGGTAGCAGATCCACCACTTCCATGGGTAACCTACCGTCGACTTTGACGGCATACATTCCGGGGTTGTTCTGGTCCAAACTCATCCATTTGGCTACCCATGACTTGTTTGGTTTACACATGCCAATGAGGCCTTCAAAAGAAGGTGAAGTACATTCTATGGTAGAGACGCCAGCCTCTTCAAAAATGCCCTGGCAGTTGGGACATCCATCGTTTGAAAACTCATTTGTGGTCTGTACAATTCCGCACAGCATGCACGCCCTGTCACTGGACATATTGCAGTCTTTGTCCTTGGGAACTTGAAGTTTGGTGAACTTGAACCAAGTTGGAGCCTTCCTTGCAGGTTTTGTCAAAACATGTCCTTAAATACGAAACGTGTCAACCTTTAGAATGATTCAACTCTGTAAAGTCATGAAGGCTAAGTGGACCCTTTTAGGAGGACTCCACAACTCCATGACTTCCATGTCTGGCTTGGCAGTAACTTCGTGATTTCTTAGCGCCGTTGTATTCGCCCTGCGCGATAGCTACTATAAAGCACGCTAGATTCCTCTTCGACAAAATATAACTTTACGAAGATACTAGGGGAAACCTTAGTTGATAAACAAATAAATATGTCTTCATACGTGGGAAAGGTTCTTGAATTGCTCAAGTCACATAAGTATTTACAGCTCTCCGCGAGTTGGTGTCCAGACTGTGTATACGCCAACTCTGTGTGGAAGAAGCTGGGGATCGAGAGCAAGATCTTCGTCTTTGACATTGGCTCATTGCCCCAATCTGAGCAACAACAGTGGAGGGCCGCGTTTGAAAAGGCCACTGGCAGTAGAAACCTACCTACAATCTACGTTAATGGGTCCTTCTGGGCGACAGAGTCACAGTTACATGCTTACGAGAACAACGGGACTTTGAAAGCAGAACTGACTAAAATTGGATTACTTTAAATCAAGCGATAGATATTTTTATACAATTTAGTATTCTTTTAGATAATAGAACCCGTTCCTCTCCTCCATGTCCGTTTCGATCCAACTTGGTGAGTCTTCCCCCTTCTCAGTGTTGTACAGTATAATGCCATTGTCCAGAGAATGTTTCTTTTCGTTCTTCTTGTAGAAGAATAAGACGACAAATGTCCACAACATGTAGATGGTACCGAACACGATACTGACAATATAACCTTTCTCGTAACGGGGCGCATCCTTAGTTGGCCACGCCAACGTAGGGATCCAGGCGTAGGTCGATTGGGAGATGGAATAGATTGCAATCCAAGTCACCGCCTTGATCTGAGGGTCAAACCTCAGGAAGTCGTTGATGAAAGACCATAAGCTCGGCGATGCCGCCACACTGAAATAAGTAGTCATAAAAGCGTACCATTTGGTGCTAGTTTTAACGTCCCATCTGATGAGAATGGCACAAGAGATTGTATTCATCACTTGAGAAAAAACCATAAACCCCCACTTACATCGGAACAGATCTGCACCGAATGCACAAAAGATCACGTAGGCGAACCCGAGACAAGCTGGTAGCGCACTGAGGTTATTGACCTTTTCCACGGAGTAATCCGTATGCGAACTCAACCACAGCGTGTAGGAGCCACTGAAGGCGGTCATGTTATTCCAAGAGCATGTGTCAAACACCACGAGTACCCAAAAGGTAGAGGTGCAAAGTACAGTTTTCCAAATACTGAGATCCCACAGTGGTTTCAAATCCGCCTTACTCTTGGAGTCGTGGATACCGATTCTCTTGTTTCTGGCGCGAGCCGCCCGGATCTCATCGTCGCTGAGGAACAAAGAATAACATTTGGAAGGTACACCAGGGATTAGGAAGAACCCCATGATTACAGTTGGGAGTGAGATGGCCATGGCATCGATTAAATACATCCATCTCCAGCCGGCAATGCCCCTGACTCCGTTCAATGACTCGTAGATCCTGCCCTGCAGGAGGCCAGACGTGACACCGCCCAGCATTTGGCCACAGAAGAAGAGTGCCACACGGGAACTAATCTCATCGGGCGCATACCAGGAACCGAGCAGATACTGTGACATTGGATAGTAAGCCGCACCGAAGGCATTCCCGATGAAGCTGTAGCCCCTGAGCTCTCTTAAGCTCTGGGCCCTATAGCAGGCAAAGGTAAACCACGTCCACCCCAAGTCCATCACGGGGAGCACGATATGGGATGGGAAACGGGGCAGAAAATACATGAAGGGCAGCTGGAAGATGATTGAGCCCACATTCGCGATTGTCGACGTGTAGACGTAATCGTTGCCCTCCATTTTAAGATCTTGCTTCATACCAGACACGTAGGCATTCGTGTAGTTGTTTGTATCCAAAGATTTTGACCAGTTCAAAACGAGACAGTAAAACGCCAGGATGACGTCCAATTTGTAAAGCAGCGACTTTTCAGCCTTAGTGTGCGAGGAATGGTTCGGGTATAAAAATTCATACCACTTGCGAGAATTCCGGTATTGCTTATTGAGGCGGTATTCATACTCGTCAAAATACTTCCACCATTTGCGTCCAGATTCGTCTCTCAGTTCGTAGGGCATGTAAGATTTCAGACCTAACGGATGTGGCACATCGATGGCAGTCGAGTGGGCGCACGACTCCGTGACAGACTTTGCCTTTTCCACATCTGTATACTCAACTTTCGTCACGTTCTCCTCCTGCAACTTGTCCTGATCCCGGATCTCCACTACCGAGGCCTGTTCAGAGGTCGAAGGTGATATTTCATTTTCTTGCAAATCCTCTGGAAGCACCCTCAAATGAGGAAAAAATCTTTTCCAACCACGGGCCATTACGGTTTGTTGTTATTGTTGGTTCTTCTGACAGAAGGTTAACTCTCGACTCCTGTCCATCAATTAGTTCCATTTATATATCAACTAAAATGGCAGTGATGACCATCAACCATTTACTCAACATTTCAGTACGAACTACTCACAGCATTTTAAATTTTCACTTGAGTCGCCGAAACTTTTTTCACTGCGCGAAGTTCTTTACCGAGCCCTGCAAGTCATAGCTCGATGACTACGACAACGACGCAGCTAAATAGCCGGAATGCTGGTAGAAAAGGGAGTGGTTGAAGGGTTTGGAAGAACACAGTGGTTCAGAGGTCATCTGGTGGACAATTACGTGCCCTGTTGAGAATCAGGCCACCGGTAGTACCAACCCAAGAGTAACATTTCCATCCTCCTACAGCATCAGCATACCATGGCTATGCGTAGGCATGCCTTGTAACGCCTATTCTATCGAGGGAACTTGATTCGCCCGTGTGCTAGTGGTGGGGCCCTTACTTTGTCACCGTTGGTGTGTACTCTTGACATCGAAGAGGACGACTCACGGACGACTCAAGGACGACTCATTTGAAATTCTCTTCTATTCTTAGTCTGTCCGGTCAGAACCGGGGAGCGACGGACACGTGCAAATCTTCCCAGATGTTCAACCATTGAGTCAAATCACTGAAGCACAGATCAGCGAGATCGTCCAGCTAGCAGTAGCAAAACAAAATCAGCTCTTTGTCCCTAATATACAAGTATATATATATGGTCTAGTAAACAAACCCCAAGATTTTGCCAGAGACGTGCTTTCTTCTGGCTTCCTCATGGTCCATGATGCCCGCAGAAGTCGTCAAGATCACGTAGCCGAACTGACGGGCCGGCAGCAAGTTCGCGGTCCACTTCTCGACGTCGGCGATCTTGACGTTAAAGCGGGGGGAAATCACACCGCATTTGTTCAGACGACCGTTCAACTGAACGACCAGCTTCCCCGATCTGTGGTCATCTATCAACTCAAATTCACCAATGTAGCCTTTTTTACGGCGCGTGTTAGTATGATGTCGCTTTTACGCTTGTAGAGGAAACAATATAATGGCGTGAACACTGCACAGTTCATGCCGTCTTAAAACCGTTCCCTCCATTTATTATTCCGGACACTTAAAAGACAGTAGGCGACCAGGTGACAGGTTACCATCCGACAAACCGTCCAGTTATCAGTCCGGGTTATTGTGTGTTTTTAAAAGATGTACATACCATGCTTTTGCATCACTTGCAAAAATTTGACCACCACTTTGGAGGAAGGTCTCACGAGGACCTGGCGCTGACCTGCCTTTTCGGCGTTGTGAATGGTTTTCAAAGCATCGGCTAGGACGGAAGTACGGGTCATCTATGTGGACGGAAAAAAAACAAAAAAACGTTAGTATTTTTGAGAGCTATAGAGCCGCAGGTGTCCCCTCCACCAGGGTTGGGGAGCTGCAGCCCGTCATTTCAGCCGGTAAGGTATCAGAGTCTGCACCGTGGTAGGAACCGAGTTCGACAGAACACAAGCACCTACACGGCTTGGCATGGCATAGCATGGCACAGCACGGCAGCGCAGTTACGCCTGATTCTTCCGGCTTACTCTCGTATGGCAAGAACAACATACGGTTGAGAGAGTTGTGTTGACGCTGGTTTGGAGAGGTGTGGTAGTGGGAAGGAAGAGTTGAAAAAAAAATTTTCCACCGCTTTGAATGCATTTCGGATCGTGAAAAATCAGCGTTTTCGGACGCAACCGGGGTTTCTCCGTACGGCAAGCGCCGTGTATAGTATATACATGCACTACAGAATCGATTCGCCATTTTAATCGAGCTCGAGCAGCGCTGCTCCAGCCTTCGACCGCCACACACGACCGCACGGTCTCTTTGCCGCGGGGGAGAGCTGCCCCGTTTTTTTTAGCACATTAGAGATTATGTCTTGAAAAGAGCATCGGCCGTGCTAAACGTAAAAGAGGTTGGGCACACCAGCATCTCGATATAAGTACACGTTTTATTTTACAGTTTAAGCATTTGGCCCCGCTGGAGTAGCACAAGGTCGAGTCGTCAGCGCTACGTCTTCGATTTATACCACGTGATCAGACCCCTAACCGCCCAGCGCCCTCCCCTGATTGCGCTGAGAGCAAGACGCCCGCGCCCTGCAAGAAACCGCGATTACGTACCAGACACTGCTCATGCCCCCGCCGCCTCTAGAGCCACCGCAACTTCGCAACAAGCACCCTTTTTTCTGTGGCATTCACTGACTGACTTACGTCTCTTGGCGGCGGTTATCTTGAACGAACAACCGAGTCACACTACTCCCCAAAAACGTTATCTCGTAAAAATACCCCATCAGACGGGCCGAGCAAGCTAGCCGCATGCACTTGCTATGGGCAGTACATACTTGTCACCAGCTAGACGCGCCGCCCCTGCCTATCTTGCTATACAATCAGCAGCTTGGCAGGCTCTCGCTGCACCACTCCATGCAACGTGGGAGCGGCTGGCTGCGTCGTTTATACGCGGCCGTGGGAAGGAGGGTTACGAGGGTTACGAGGGTTACGAGGGTTACGAGGGTCACAAGCGCTCTGAACTTTCCAGCGCTGTGAACTTTCCGACGCTAGGCGTCCCAACGGGAATATCATAAACAGGCTACATGGCTCCTAGCAATCTTTCTTTCTTCATCTTTTGTACACTCGCTGCTACATGAGGTTTTCGCGGCTGCATCTAAACCGGCCCGTTCCGCGTCGTGATTGTGTCTTCGCATTGGGCCCTCGTGACTCCGAGGGCCTCCGGGCCGCTCCCAAAGGAGCGATCTTGCGCTTTGCCAAAGAGGAAAGGCGCACATCTCGTGTCGCGTATCATCCCTCAGCATCGAGATCTTCTGACGCACGTAAAAACTCGATGAACGAATTTGCAACAAGAAGAAGTCTTCAAATAAAATTAGCAAAAGACTCTGACATCTCTTAGAAACACCTACGCGACGATCTGAGCCTTGCAAGAATGCGGTACCTTTTTTTTTTTTTTTTCTTCCTCATTTTCTTTCTATCCTTCTTGCGTATAGGTAAACATGCATGGCATGTTCGGGAAACGAGACTCACCATGGGGAATGCGGACACGGACTACGTTGTTTACTTGGTTCCGTTCGGCATCCATCCCTTTGATGAGCTGTAACCTTTGTTGTTATTTTCTCAACGTTTTGCTCTTGCCAGTATATAATAAACAGAGGGCTGCTCTTGGGGCCAATTTTTCAAAGGGCCTAACGCACCCAAACTCGAGGATATCTCTCTGTCATAATATATTAATCTCTTCCAGGGCATTATGTTGTTCCGTTTTGGCAGTTGCTGGACAGTGACGTTGTCGCTGCTGGTGGTGCGATGGGTCCTTGTGTGTGCGGCTAGTGCCAACTACACCGACACCGACAACGAGACCTGGCTGGCGAGTGGCTCTGGAGAGGCCACTAGCGAGGCTACGAGCAGTGGCGGCGCCATGTCCACGGCAGAAGCGGTGGAGACGACTTCGGGATCAGGCGAAGGGGTCAGCACAGCCGGCAGCACAGCCGGCAGCACCTACTACAGCAGTCAGACGTATCCGTCCAGCATGAGTGCACCCAGCACCAGCAGCAGCAGCAATGTGTATGAGAGTTCAAGCAGCGCCGCCGAGAGGCTCAGCACGTCGGGCTTCTCGAGTTCGATTCCTCCCAGCAGCGCGAGCGCGGCGTACTCGAGCAGTGCGTTTAGCAGTGCGACCAGCTCGTACATGGCTGCCAGCTCGAGTTTCAGTCCCAGCAGCAGCAGCAGCAGTAGTTTTTCGACGTTTGGCAGCCTGAGCAGCTACAGTTCCAGTGCGCCCTCCTCCAGCAGCCATAACACTCCTAGCAGCTTGAGTTCTAGTACGGCAGCCTCCAGCAGCCCCAGCAGCTCAAGTTCCAGTAGCCTGAGCAGCTCGTATGCGCCAGCCTCCAGCAGTGCCAGCTCAGCGGTAGCTAGCTCCAGCTTTGCGGCATCCAGCTCCAGCAGTTTCAGCTCAACGATACCCAGCTCCAGCAGCTACAGCTCAACGATACCCAGCTCCAGCAGTTTCAGCTCTGCGGCATCCAGCTCCAGCAGCTACAGCTCAATGATACCAAGCTCCAGCAGCTCCAGCTCAACGATACCCAGCTCCAGCAGCTACAGCTCAACGATACCCAGCTCCAGCAGCTCCAGCTCAACGATACCCAGCTCCAGCAGCTACATTGTACCCAGCTCCAGCAGCTACAGTTCAGTGGTTCCCAGCTCCAGCAGCTACAGTTCAATAGCGCCCAGCTCCAGCAGCTACAGTTCAATAGCGCCCAGCTCCAGCAGCTACAGTTCAATAGCGCCCAGTTCCAGCAGCTACATCGTAGCCAGTTCCAGCAGCTACAGTTCAATAGCACCCAGCAGCTCCAGCACCACCACCATCATTTTCAGTTCGAGCAATCCCAGCTCGAGCAGTGCGCTCAGTTCTACTACTAGCAGCTACACCACCGTTAGCCCGAGCTACAGCAGCTTCAGCTCCAGCAGTTCAAGCTCCAGCAGTGATAAAGAAGCGTACATCCTGGCGAGTACCAGTTCGACCTCTAGTAGTGTGAGTTCCAGCAGCAGCAGCAGCAGCAGCAGCACTCTAGCTTCTAGCAGCTTTTCCAGCTCCAGCAGTTTCAGTAGCAGCACGCTCAGCAGCCCTTCCAGCTCCACTTCAAGCACTCCCAGTACTAGCTCCGCGAGCTCCAGCTCCAGCCAATACCCGAGCACCAGTTCAAGCACTCCCAGCACTAGCTCCACGAGCTCCAGCTCTAGCACATACTCGAGCACCAGTTCAAGCACTCCTAGCGCTGGCTCCACGAGCTCCAGCCCCAGCACATACTCGAGCCCCAGTTCAAGCAGTTCCAGCACGAGCTCCACGCCTACTTCTAGCAGCTCTACCGTCATTAGTAGCACGACGTCTAGCAGTAGGCCGAGCTCCAGTAGTGCCCCACCATCTTCGACCAGTTCTTCATCGTCTTCCTCGTATACAACTACGCTCCCATCCACAACTGCTCCTGCCAGCAGCACGGGCACTCAGGACGTCAGCACTTCTATCGAATATTCCACAGTGGTGCTGACGAACAAAGGGGGACTCAGCACAGAGGTCACCATCGTGACACCCACAGCTGAAAGCCAAAAATCTACAAAGACTAACCAAAGTGGCTATTGGAGTTCATCGGGCAAAGTTGCTGGCACTTTTGTCCCCATCGGGTTAGTCTGTCTAGGCTTGATATCTTTTTTGATATGGGCAATGTTCATTCATCCAAGGAAGAAGCAAAAGGAATACGAAACCAATTTCACCGAAGCTTTGTATTCTCCAAGTTTGAAGAGCAGTACCCTCAGTTATCACCACGATTCGTCGTCCTCTGTGTCACAAGGTTTTGTGTACGCTGACGAAAAGGGCATAATTAATCCGAAATCGACCCCCAACCAGTCCTCCATAGACGAAGAATCCTTTGAATTACCGCCGGCTGCGAGAGCAGTCATGGTGGATCAAAGACTAGATCCTCGACAGATGTTGAACAACATGGAGGTGTGCAGTTCCAAAGTCTCGCTAGCCGATGACGTGGATTACTCTAGGAAATTCCTGCGGGTCACTAACGACTGATGTGATTTATCCCTTCTCTCCCAATTCGGTTATAACGGTTTATCCCCATTTTAGTTCTTTCCATTTCAGGTGCTGGTCTCACTTATTTTTTGGTTAATTTTAGGATTCTACGCATATTTTCATTTCAAATACAAGTTCCATGTATTAATAATCACTTTTCTTTCCCTTTACGATAAAAAATATACGATCATTTATTGGCAGTCTTAGTCTACCTGCCTTGGTTCTCAAGCGTGCCACAAACTACAGATACACGATTAACTGGGACTATAATATATGATAGATGGGTGACGTTGACGGTGCCTTCCATCTCTCCCCCAATCTATTTTTTCTAGATGCTTACGCATTCTTTTTTTTTTTTTTGGCTAATACTGAAGTTTGGTTCTTTCCGCTTCTTATTTGGAAAACTTTCAATCAAATACAGTGGTTCATATGGAAGCGTTTTTTTTAGTGGATTGACTCGTTAAGAAACAGGGTTTTCTTTGTTTCGTTAGTACCGACTGATACAAATGATACAGCCTTTTAATTTTGTAATAAAAAAGATATCTAAGGTATGTCATCGTTACAGAGAAAGTAAAATAATGCGGAGAAAGGCAGGTGAAAAAGTCTGGAGGGAAGTCTCTATTTCGTGGGCAAAAATGAGCCATTTATTTATGTCCAACTGTTTAAAATCGCGGATAGAACAGGCGCTTATTATTTGAAAGTACTAGATTATAATAATAAAGTACATCACTTTCTTTTATTGCTCAGGAGCAAAGCACTTTAAGTTTACAACATGATAAATTTTTTTTTAATATACATTCAAATGTATACACGTAGATATACATTTTCCATTAACGTACTGATTTAAGCACTTCCAGAAATTTGAAGATAGATTTCGCAACAGGAACAACAGCCCAGTTACGAGATCAAGGATCTTAAGAGAGTAACATTACAATAAAATCTATTTTCAAACTTGGATACGTCGGTGTATTACTTAGTCTGACAAATTTATATACGTAAAAAATGATTCTTACTGGAGCCAGTGAGGACCCTGATGTCGATCGATAGGTACATAAGTTCGTTTGTTGACTCAGCCATGCAAAATGCATAAGCCTCTAAAATAGGACTTTTTCGAACTTAACGTTCTCATCTCACGAAACAGGCTAGTGAGTTCAATCTTTGAAAGACAGAGACTTGTTTATCATGGTATTTCTAAAGGAAATTTTAAACCACGACAGCACTGAATCGGCTTCAAAGACGCAGGTCCGCCCTCCTGTGCCCCAACAACGCAGAAGTTCTAGTTTCCCATCTCCTAATTTCAGCACTTCTTCCTCGCTTGGTGTTAGCATTGCATACAGTGATTCTGATGATGACGGTACCAAGTACAGATTAACTGCACCTTCTTCCTCTCATGCCGAGACCCCACAAAGTGGTACTCCTTCAAGCACTGAAGAAGAACAGTTCTGCTGTAAATGGGACCAATGCGATCGTGTGTTTGGTCAACCTGAGTTTCTTTACCACCACTTGTGTCAAGACCATGTCGGGCGCAAGTCTCAGAGAAATCTACAATTGTCTTGTAAATGGAAGGACTGCAACGTGCAGACGGAGAAAAGGGATCACATTACTTCTCATCTACGTGTCCATGTCCCCTTGAAGCCCTTTGATTGTTCTAAATGCGGCAAGAAGTTCAAGAGGCCTCAGGACCTCAAGAAACACTTGAAAGTCCATGTCGAGTCGCACGTTATCGTTAAGAAGAAGCGTGGGCCTAAAGTTGGATCAAAAAGAGTGCTAAAGAAGACCAAGGATGAAACCAGTTCGACAAGGAGCAGACTTTCTTCCACAAGCAGCTCAGTCTCCTCGCCTTCTCCCACTCAGGATAGACAGCAGCCACTCCAACAAACCACGCTGCCCCGGATAACTTTCCAGCAGTTAATCAGCGGTGAGCTGTCGTCCTACGAGCCAGTCTACACTAAGCAGTTAGACTCCAAACTGCAAGCTGTTTTGCCGGCCTTGAGGGAGGACGAAGCATTGCCCAGGAACTCTTCTGTGGCAACTCAAAATGCAGCAGGTTTCTTCACTAAACTGTCAAAGAACATGTCCTCTTCGAAACCTAACGAAACTGCTGGCGCAAAACAGCCACTGGCCCAACCAATGGCACATATATTCCAACCGGGTTACAAACGTCCCTTATACCCAGAGATATGCCAGCTTCCACCAATTGGGCCCCCTATCCATGCACCGACTGATAAATTGTCGGCTTCAAGGCTGCCAGCTCTCAACTCCGTGCCCGTTTTGAACCCCCGGTTCAACAGTTTTGACAGGCTACCACATTTCAATGTTCCTGGACAATACTTCAGCTCCAGCCAAAAGAGCAATGGCAACAAAGATGATGAGGACGCTCTTCTCGACCAAATCGCGTACTTGCATATACAGGAAACTACCGACGTTCAAGATATTCTCGACCCTTTCGAAGTTGTCAACATTATACGAGACTACCTGGTGTGCTCTCTATTGGAGCAGGAATATGGCGATGAGGAGGTAGAAGAAAAATCAGACTGCAAGACCGCGCACACAAGGAGTCTACCTAATGCTCCATACCAAGGTCTGTCAAGGTACCCTCACGTCATCATTTAAAAAATCCATCTAATTATTGCTGATGATGGGAAAATCACTTCCGTGGTTGCTTAGGTTCCGTACTTTTTTTTTGTTCTTAACCTTTCCAATGGGTTGTGAAAGGTAAGTAGGTAGATAGCGCTATAGGCAAGTTAAACATGAGTATTATAAAAGGATAAATCGCTCGATTTAAGACATTTGTTTTGTCTGTTTTTGTAATTTATTATTATTAAGTTTGTATTTTTTAAATTTTTCTCTTCTTTCTGACTTAAACTTGTTCAGTGTAAATTCTGCGACCGCTAATGGCTCAATCAAGCAATGAAAATGCCCTTCACTACCAAGACCAGTCTGATTCTGAAGATTCAACTTCTTCAAGGGAGCCAACCACTGCGGTAGGGAATCAAGACGATGATGATAAAGCAGAATATGATGATGATGATGATGATGGAAGTGACGATAAGGAACCAGGTCAAGAATCGGGTTTTCAGGCACTTTTGAATGATAATATCTTTCTCCTTGATGAGACAGATGACACTGTTTTAATTGGATTGAAGGAAAGGCAGCACATTTTTATATCGGGTGTTTTTCAGTTGCAAATTGTCAAGGGAGGAGTTTTGTATGGCCACACGCATTTCAATGCTTCCAGAGATTCTTTCACCGCATGGCACCCACTTTGCGATGCTGTGACTTCGATACAAAGTTCTTATTATGCAGGCTGGGAGGAAGGAGTTCATATACAAGATAGACACAAAGAAATTGTGGAATGCGATTTGAAAGATTTCTCATGTATCATTAAAATTAAAAACGCTCCCGTGGAAAGATTGCTTGACATAAGCAACTTATACCCTGAGGTGAAATATCTCTGGAAAGTACCTCAGAACTTAAATCGAACTTTTACTTCTGAAAGATGCGGGTATCACATTTTGGACGAGAACTTAGACACATTCATACCATTGCGCATATCAAAGGAATGGCTAACGATACTCGAAACGTTAGGCCTTGATCACAAGAATTCATCTTACGACATGAGAGTGATGATACTCGGCGGTAAGAATTCAGGCAAGTCTACTTTGTTAAGATTGTTGACTCAGAATTTTTTGTATGGCGGATCTTCTCAAGAGGAAATACTCTATTTAGATTTGGATCCGGGACAGCCAGAATTTTCACCACCCGATTGCATTTCATTGAACCAAGTTAACAAGTCTTCGAGGGTGTTGGGAAAACATATGGGTCAATGTTTCCATCAAGTAGCGAAAGAGCATTACCTTGGTTCCAACTCTCCACAGGAAATTCCTAACTTGTATCTGCACTCTCTCACCGAATTAATTGATTATTTAGATGAGCAAACTTTTATGGGTACCTCCGTTGTCAACTTACCAGGGTGGATCAAGGGATTTGGGCTGAATATCCTAAACCATGTGATTAAGAGATATAAACCTACGCATATTGTGATGCTTGAATCGAAATCTTCTAAGCAATATTTCGATGAATTAAATGTCGACGCCCTATTTCAAAGCACTATGCGTGATGAGTACTATGCTCAAGTGATAAAAGCTCACGCTAACTTTCACAACTTTGACGAATCAAGATTCTCAGCTCCAACTTTACGAATCTTTAAAATGCTGTCACATTTTCATACTCAGGTCAAAAGCAAAACATCTTTGAGGTATGACTTCAATCCCTTAGTGACGACTCCACCATTCCAAATATCTTTTGGTTCTCGCGGTATCCAGGGTATTCATTTTTTTGAAGAATTTGAAGACTTAAACAAGGACGATATAAAAAATTCTTTAGAAGGCACTGTAATAGGATTATATTACTGTCTCTCTGAATTAGAAGATTTCATAACTTTTAGTGGATCGTTTCCAATTATTAAAAGTTTTCCGAAACGCAATGAATTTTGCACCTTGGCGTTGATCCATTCAATCGACTTAAACAACAAGGTAATAAATATGTACATCCCAGAATTTCAGGTTGCCAGACTGGATAAAAATCCTGAATTAAAATGGATCATAGCGAGGGGTAAAAGCGAAACTCCCGTTTGTGAGCTTTTTCCTTCAAACAACTTCTTTAGTAATAGACAAGTTCCATATATTTCTGTTGAGCGCAGAAAGAAGTATGAGTACATTTGGAAAGTAAGGAAAAATGTAATGAGAAGAGGTTTTCACAAGAACTGATCTAAGTCCGGTTAATTGTGCTCCTATAATACCCGAATAAAACGAATACTTGTACAGATATATAAGATGTATATATATTACATCGTCGATTATGGCTTAGCAGCAGATTCCCTTTCACCATCAGTTTTTAATTCCACATTGTCATTCCAACCAAGTCTGCTGCTCAACTTATCGTACTTCAATCTATCCTTATCACTCACAGACGGCCTAACTTTCCTCAGGGCATTGTGAAAATCCACCATCGTGACTAAAATATTTTCAGTTTGGTAACCAACACTCAAATCCTCAAATTCCTTATCCAAATCATTTTCTATGACCGACTGCACTTGATCAGTTTTGAAAAAACTTCTCTTCAGAGCCGACACCGAGCTTTCCCTTACCAATGACGCTATATCTGCGCCTGAAAAGTTTTTGCAAAGATCGTTCTGTATTACTACTCGCAGATCCACATCGGGTGCTAACGGAGTACCATTTGACTTGATTAACGTCCTCAGGATATCTAATTTTTCATCAGAAGTCGGTAGTTCAATGAACAAAGTCTTGTCTAACCTACCGGGTCTTAACATTGCTGGATCAATCATATCTGGTCGGTTCGTGGCCCCAACTACAAAGATACCCCTTCTGTCATTTAACCCATCTAACTCTGTCAACATGGTATTCACCACTCTGGAAGAGGACTCGGACAAAGTGGAATCTCTCCTTGGCACCAATGCATCCAGCTCATCGAAAAAGATCACACATGGCACCGATGCGCGAGCTCTGGTAAATACTTGTCGAATTGCCCTCTCGGACTCACCGACGTATTTGTTGAGAAGCTCTGGGCCCTTGATGGAAATAAAATTTGCACGAGATTCGTTGGCCACTGCCTTGGCTAACAGTGTCTTACCACAACCTGGTGGTCCCCATAGAAGTACACCTGCAGGTGCACTGATACCAACTTTTTCATAGAGTTCGGGTCGCTTTATAGGTTGCACGATTGCCATGTTCAACTCGACACGAACTTTAGTTAATGCACCGACGCTGGACCAAGTAACATCGGGCACCGTGGCGAATCCTTCCCTCTTGGCGGTGGGTTGAATTGTGGGGAGAGCTTTCAAGAAGTCCTCGTAACTGATGGACAATTTTGCCAGCTGTTCATCGTTCAACGGTTGAGGGAAGTTTTGAAGGAATGTTTGAATGATTGAAAGAGGCAGCGGGTCAATAATGTTGGCTGTATTCTTGAGAGACAACTCTTTACTTTCTTCATGATCGATATCCATGTTCTGGTCAGAGCCCTCCGCCAATGGGTCGGCGTAAGTGTGGAAAATTCTTTTAATGGCACAGGTTCCTGCTGCTGTTATGAGGGCTTTCAAATCAGCGCCCACAAACCCTGGAGTCAATTTGGCTAGCTTGATAAAATCAATCTCACCGTCAATCTTGAGAGCCTGCGACATTTTCCTTAGAATATGAACTCTTGACAATTCGTTCGGGACGTTAAGACAAATTTCTCTGTCGAATCTTCCTGCTCTCCGCAGGGCGGCATCCAACGAGTCTGGTCTGTTTGTGGCCCCCACGATAATAACGGGCTTGCCCCCAGTTTTCTCTAATGACAATTCATCGATGGACGTTAGCAGTTGGGCCACAATTCTTCTTTCCATCTCCCTCTGGGCGCCACCATCACGTTTAGGTGTAATGGCATCGATCTCGTCGAAGAACATGAGGCAAGGTGCCAGGGACTTGGCCTCTTCAAACAGATCTCTAATTTTTTTCTCGCTTTCACCAGACATACCGCTCACCACAGAGGGGGCTGAGATGGAGATAAAGGGAACTTGCAGTTCCCCCGCTAGGGCATTGGCGATGGATGTCTTACCACAACCAGGTGGCCCATGCAGAAGAACACCCCTTGGAGGTTCGACACCGGTGGATATGTAAATCTCAGGATGCAAGATGGGCAGTCCTATAAGTTCCATTAGCTGGGCCACGACGTCTTCCATGCCACCGATGGAGTCCAACCTCGCTGTAGGTGGGGTTCGGTCCTCCTTCGTCTTCTGGCGCTTGCTCCTGAAAGATTGAGGGTCCTTCGACCTCTTCTTGGGCACTGCAGTGGCATCCGAGTCCTCCGCAGGCGTCTCGGGCTTTATGTTCCACTGGTCGGTGATACTCTTGTTCATTTCGTTAGTGTCTGGCACAATCATCAAGTTTTGCTCCTTGAGTTGCGCCTCCTGATCTGTGGGCTCCTCCTCTTTGAAACTGGGAAGCGATTCAAACTCCTGTGCCTCTTCATCGATGACCTGCTTGAGTACCCTCTCTATGGACTTTTGCAATACCACTTTCTTCACCCTGAGCATCGTGACATCCTTAGATTGGCAATAGGCAAAAATCTCGCCACCCGCCAGGTCCTTGGCGAAGCACATTGTCTCCAGCGACTCATCGTCGCCGTCGGTGCCATTTTCAGCAGTAGATCTCTTCCTCTCGAGCACTTTCTCCTCCAGCAGCCGGTGTATGAGGGTCTCAATCTTCCCATCCAGAGGCCCACGCAGAGAGCTTCTTTTAGCGGGATTCTTGGCCATGGAGATGAAATATATTTTCAACCGCCAGAGGTTGATGCCACGCCTTGTTCGTCACCATCTCATCTCATCTTCATCTCATCGCATCTCTTCAATTTTCCATGGGTGAAAAAAAAAAAAAAAAAAAAAACAACAAAAAAACAACCATCGTCACCGTCAACGGGGGGCCTAAATGCCAATATCGCATCTCAGTATACTACTACTTAGCGCGCTACGAATAGGCATAAGGGTGCCACCAGGTACCAGCCTGCATCAGTCTTGCAACCACCCCACCAAGCAATTGAATAGCGAAAAACGAAGGAATGAACTGCTACTATATGGAAAACGAGCCGTCGGTGTTGCGAAGCGTGGATGACGGCACCTCCTCTTTGAACTTCAAACTTACATCTTCCAGCTTGGCCATAGGCTCACTCTCCTCATCCGCCTTGCTGTAATCACTTCCGGTGAACATTTGGTACCATTGGTTCCGCAGCATGATGGCGAAAATAGCAGCCGGCGTGCTGATGATCCCCAGCACGAACCCGTAGATCATCTTCATAATATCCGGATAGAAACCGTGGAACTTGTAATCGTAAGAACCCTTGGGCGTGCCCGTCCCCGCCATGATTCCCATGGTCACGGGCCACTCCACCGCCCAGATGATGGCCCCCAGGATAACCGCCCTGATCATCTTGCGAACCGCCCACTCAACCACATTGAAGAACCAGTTCCTGTGTGGATATCGAGTGAGCTGCCTCCACATGTAACCCTTGAAACTATTATTCTCCGGCACCTGCTCATCTGCCAGAATGCCCCTATCTATCTCGAAATACCACCATAGCACTTTGTGCTTCAACCGGCTTGGCAGCGGCACGGAAAACGGTATGATGGGCGTTTCCCCCTTGATGACATCCCACCCAATCGTGATCTCCTCCATGTACCAGGTGACCGCAACCTGGATGAACAGACTCAGCGCGCAATCCCCAGAGAGTGTGTGCGGGAATGCCCACAGAGTAAGATCGTGTTTATGGTCGTGATACATTGCATACGCAATCCCAAATTGTGATCCGCCTGAAATTATCCCAGATATGATAGCTTGCTCCACCAGGTAGTAGGTGAAGTACCATTTGGACCTTCTCGTCGAATCCTTTTTGGCCATTCTGCAAGATCTGACGCGTCCTGAAACCGCGTAAACAGTCCTTGTGAAGCTCAATCCGCTCTCTCAAGAGCTGGCAAAGTGGTAGGCAACTGTTCAAAGATGGACGCTCCTCGAGGCAAAGGTTGAGCTTGACTACTGGTTGCCAAGTTATTTCTTTTCCTTTTCCCTACACTATGGCGTTTCTTTTTTTACGCCCTATCGACGTGCTTTGTACTTCCAAGAAGGTGGTTTTAACCACTGTTGAGATAGAATAGTCGTAAAGAAGTTGTTACGCCGTTTACGAATGGCAAACGAGCAGTGGGGCCGTGTCCGTCGCCTGCATGGTGTGGCGAGCCATTTGTTGGAATCGCCCTCTCGCTGCCCCCCGCCACCCCACGCGAAGAAGAGCTGAGTAGTTTCTTCCCGGAGTGGATAAAAATGATCCTGGATGCAAACGTGCTAGCTCGCCTGACTCCGTTTGCGGTTGCTCAGTGTGCATCCGTTTTTGGGAAACTATCGTGGGAAGATATCCTAGAGAGGAAGTACATCAACACCGACGCGTCGATCATTCGTAAATCACATTGCCTAATTGGGCAGTGGTTTTTGGCGATGCGCTGGAATACATGGACGGGCAGGGTAACGGGACAGTGGTGAATGGCTATTGATTGGCCTTAAGAGATGGCGGTGATCATGGGCGGTACTCGAGGGTTGGCGATCAGACGAGACATCCAGATGGGCAAGGGCATCTTGAAGGGTAGTCAGAACGACTCGCAGGAATCGAACCCGGTGGGGAATGTGCAGGTGCCGGTGCAGGTGCCGGTGCAGGTGCCGGTGAAGGGCTTGTCTAGGGAGGAGGTGCTGGAGGGGAACAATACGACTTCGAGGATTCACATGCTTCAGCTCGAGGGGAGGACCCAGAGGCGGGTGTCGTTTGCGCCGGATGTGACTTTGCACAGTTTCGACTTTGTGCCAGAGGTGAGGGATGTGCGGCTGCCGAGGAGGAGGAACGAGAAGGCCCTGGAGCAGGCAGAGCCTGCTCCAGGGGTGCCCCCGGGACACCCAGAGGGCTCTGGGGAGGCCTCTGGGGAGGCCTCTGGGGAGACTATGGATATCACGCAGCTGTTTAAGGCTTCTCAAGAAATGGAAATGACGGAAATATTCAAAGCAAGCGATGACGAAGAACCGATGGAATTGACGCAGTTGCAACGGGCGGATGGGTCAGAGACTATGGAATTTACGCAGGTGCAAAAGGGTGGGCCCCCCGGGTCCCCTGAACCCCCAGCGGTTCGGGAGCCCCCAGCGGTTCACACACCACCGCCCAAGAGACGCAAGGTCAGCAATTCTTCAGAGGACATGGAGATGGAGCTGTCGCTGATGAAGATGTCGCCGATCGCGCTGCGGCCGCCAGAGCCCGCAGCGGCGCTCTCGTACTCACTGCGCCAGTTTTTGGATGACGCTGGCGTCACCTTCCTCATAGACACTGCGCTGGTGGAGACGCAGGAGCCCGTTGGCTTCCCGTTGAAGCCGCTGCCGCAGCGGTTCCGTACCCAAGAGGTGTACACCCCGCTGTACGTGGATATACCGGTGCTGGAGATGAATGCCTTTGTCTGTAAGGAGCTGCTGCGACGCATTGACCAGTCCAGGCGGCAATTCGACGACTTGGAGCAGCAGGTTAGTTCGTCACCGCCACCGCTTCTGCTGAGGGAGTACTTCACCTCCAGCCCCGAGATGCGGCAACTCATGAACCAACAGCTGCAATTGGTCAAAAGCTTTGCCAAGTTGGAGTCGAAAAGGGCGTGGTACGATTGGAGGGTTCGGCACTTACAAGGTTTGCGAAACGTGCTTGTTGAGAATCTGGCGCAGTTACAAGAGGAGCAGACGAAATTGGAGGCGGATCTGCGACGGGCCCAGCGCATCAAGAGCGAAACGCTAGCCATTTTGGGCTCCTTGCAGAGGGAGGTTGAGCTCGTCAGGGGACTGCCGTCTCAAGTTTATAAGAAGGAGAGTAAGCTGGGGGATAAACTTAAATTGGAGCAGTTGAAACAGGAGTTGCTTGCGCACAAGATTGCATTGGCCGGTGCACAACAGTTGGTAGAGCAAAGGCAAACGGTATTGTCGCAAATTGAAACCAAAAATGAAGAGATTGCCCGCTTGAAGACTAAGCTTCTTCAGCTTTCTCAGAGCAAGATGCATGCCTCCGAGTACGACGTGGCTAAATTACGCAAGCGGCTCGATCTCCTCGGATCGGTCTCCGGAGTACTCTTCAAGAAGTTGCGCGGGTCACTTCTCTCTGTCGAGTGCTTTGGAATAAAACTGACGCTCGATTTGGCTCTTTGCCAAACGTCCCCAGAGCGAGCCTGTGAAATGGTAAACGATGGTGATGACATCTTTTGCAGACAACTCCTACAACATATCGCTTCACAACTCGCGGTTCACTCAGATTTTCTGACCGAATTGTTTGTTCAACTACGTAGGTTGGTCCCACTGATCAAGAACTATAACCTGCTGAAGCTGCTTTTCCCTCTCCGCATCATCACGTACCAGGGTTCGGCCTTCGTAGAACTCAAAGATTACGAGCCGCAGACTAACACCAAGTATTACTACAAGTTAGCCATCAAGGAACTGGCAAGCGCGGCTCTCGAGGAAAATTCTGCGAAGCCCATCTCCGTAGAAGTGGTCACTAAGAGCGAGGTTTCGCTTAACGTGCTCTCCGCAAGATTCATCGAAAAGACTAAAAATATATTTCCCTGGGCGAATAAGAACAGGCTTAAAATGGTGCTAAATCGATAGCTATTCTAAGTATACACATCGAATTCGCAGTGCGATTTGGTGGTTAAAATGATGTATTTTGTTTTATTTTATTTTATTTCATTTTATTTTATTTTATTTTATTTTTCTGTCTTTTCCTGAAAAAAAGAATCAATCAGTGGACGAGAAAAATTTTAGATTTACTACAAACAAACTATCATAAGGGCCCAGGTTAACCTTATCTTTGATCACTGCCGGTTGATCCAATCCAATTGGCGAAACGCATTTTTTTATACTAGCAGGCCGACGCAATGTTCAATAGAGGTACCAATGGCGGGTCCCTTTTTGGCAATGCAAACACATCTACACCAACTTCAACACCTGCGCCGCCTTCTAACACGCTCCAAGTTCCTCAAAAGTCTGGGAATCTCTTTGGAAATGCAAACGCTGGCATAGGTGTCTCGACCCCAAGTCCCTCTGGTGGATTATTTGGAAACACAACCACGCAAGGTGGTGGTGGGGGGTTTGGCAATCAATCCAACGAGAGTAAACCCCTTTTCTCCAATGGTACTTCCACCACGAATGCCAACAGTGGATCCTCTCTATTTGGTAATCCAGAGAGCAACATGACTGCTCCAAGGTCTTTTTCCTTTGGCAATAATGCATCAAAGACAAATCCAACCAGCGGAATGAGTAATAGTTCGGGCGGGTTCTTTTCAAATAATGGCCCCACTCAATCCGCAAATTTACTTGGACATAAACAATCTGGTGGCGCAGGCGGTCTTTTTGGCAGAAGTAGTGGTTTCGAAGCGCCTGAACAGCAACAGCAACAGCAACAGCCGTTTCTGAACGGTGGTGCTAACACGTCAAATCCTTATGGGATGAATATTAATAACATGTCAATTCCGGTCTCTAACATGCCTGCGCCACTTACTTCGTCCCAAAATCCTAAGCGTGAGCGAGACAGTTCATCGGGATCCCATGGGTTGTCCTCCTCAGGGCCTGGAGCTGATAATAAAAGGAATTTTTCTGTTTCGTCCTCCACATCGAGTAACTTCTCCATCAATGCACCTCTTCCATCCCTCTCTCATTCCAGCTTGGTGAATAAACTTAGCGCTAGACTTAAAACGGTCAATCAGGCTTCTTCGATCCAAGGTATATTTTCGCCATTTCGAAATAAATACTGGGATAATCATGAAACTGGTGGTATCTTCAATTCAAATGCTTCTGAGTACAAACCTACACAACTAACGAATAGTATCGTACCTTCGAAAGGCCTTCCCTCGTTTGCTTTGCGGAAGGGCGAGGTGTCGGACATGCGCAAGTTAAAAATAGACCCCAATAGAAGTGCAGCGAAGAAATTAAAATTATTATCTGGAGTGGCGGCTATTACAAAGGCACACGAACGCGAGAACGGAGGCATCAAGAGCCTGGATTTAAAAAATGACGAAAGTCCCAGCTATCCGGTATCCACTATCGACAAGGCAGAAGAAATTCCCGGTGGGGAAATCCAAGCAGATGGGAATGTCAACGACAGTAACTCAGAAAAGTGTGACAACAATGAGTATTGGTGCACACCTTCCGTCGATCAGCTGTCGCGCCTACCTTTAAAGCAGCTTTCCGTACTTCCAGATTTCGTGATTGGCAGAAAAGGATATGGCTATATTACTTTCAACAGCGAGGTGGATTTAACAGCCTTTGCCCCGGACTTTGAACAGGAATTGTTTGGAAAGGTCGTAGTTTTCCACCCCACCAAGACGGTAGAAGTGTATCCCGATGGAACCCAAAAGGCTTCCATAGGCCAAGGATTGAATATCCCTGCAACAATCACGTTGGAAAACATATATCCGATAGACAGAAAAACAAAAAAACCCTTAACAGATGGATCGCGGTCTCGAGAAGTACAGCTTCTGATCAAGAGACTTAAGAACATGAGGGACATGGAATTTATATCCTACAACCCATTCGGTGGTGTTTGGACTTTTAAAGTTAATCACTTTAGTATTTGGGGTTTAGTGAACAAGGAAGATGTAGAAATGGATGCGGAAGATTTGGAAAAGTCAAAGAAAGAGAATACTTCAAGTAGGGTTCTCGCATTTCCCAAAAACAAAAGAAAGTTGGCTCAATCCAATGCTACTATGCAGAAACCAATATCAAATGTTGGACAACATCTAGGGGATGATGGCGACAAGACCCAAAATGATCTGCTAGCTTTGCAACAACGAAGTCAAGTGGAATCCAACTATGATTTCGATGATGAAGGAAATGATGATCTTTTCTTGGAAGAAAAACCATATGAGCCTGACGTTTCCGAACGTGATTTTGAAGGCATGGAAATTGAACCTTCGTTGAATGTTTCTACTGATTGGCTAACACAGTTGAAGCTGGCGGGATCGTCTTTGCAGTCTGTGTTTTTCACTCCGAAACGCTTTGAAGGTATCGGTAAGAATGAAGTTGGCACGCTTTTCACAGAGTTTGATAAAGGCATAGAATCAGACAAAAAAGTTAAGAAGGAAAGACGTTTGACCTCTCGAATAAACTTTGCCAATTTTTGTCCCGACTCTAAACTCTTGATTAAGGACAGTGCTGACTTAACTGGTGTAAGGTCATATAATCTGCTTTCTCCCTTCCAAAAAGATTTGAAGGCCATTAACTCACTCTTTAGAAATCAACTGAAAGTTAGTGTGATAATGGAAAGACAATCCAATTCCTATCCAATTGTTACCCAAAATTCGTTGCAATTTAGAAACGTTGTGGACTTTCACAAGACAACAGATCCAGATTACTATGTATGGAAGTTGTGCTCAGTATTATTCGATCCTACCGATTTACCATCTGGAGTAACAAGGCCTGAAGTAAAGGTAAATTTGCTGAAGAAAGAAAGACACAGGTTGATTTGTGCTTGGATTGTCGAGCAGGTAAAGGACGAAATTGATACAAAGCTGAAGAAAGCATCGAACCCCCTCGACAAGATATTTCTCCACTTGTGTAAGAATGACGTGGTCGGCGCTTCTCAATTGGCGATGAACTCACAGAATGGTCATCTAGCCATTTTAGTTTCATTTTTGGGATCGAATGATCCAGGAATTCGCGAATTGGCCACATTGCAGTTAAAGAAATGGAGCTCTGGTGGAAACAAAATTAATCCTTCTATTGCTCGCATTTACCAATTATTGACTGGAGACCTGGTGAGTGTCAATTTTCTCACACCAGAAATAATGGATGAATTCAGTTGGTTATCATTGTTGGGTATAACTCTGTATTACGGCAACATCGATGACCTATTTTTGGAAGACCTGGTCAACAAATTTCTCAAATATTACAAAAAGTTTGAAAATGATATCTTCTTCGTCATACTTAGTCTGTTCAGTACTTCAGAATCTTCCGAAACCATGCTCAAAAAATTAAAGATGACTACAACAGCGCTAGAAAGTCTATTTCCCTGGTATTTCGTTCAAATATTAAGATTTGGGACCAGCTACAAATTTTCTGATGAAATTAGTGACAAGCTAACTTTATCTTCCATTGAAGAGTTAAAAATTGCCAATTTGCACAAAGAAGCGTTATTTGCAGCATGTTTCCTATCCAGTGATTCTGTAGCCAAGCAGCAGATCGATTTACTGGTGTTCCTCTTCATCGGAGAGCTCAGTAACGCTTCAAGCGGGTATATCCTGGACAGACTGAAAATATCTACTAAATTAATATATGAAGCCAAAGCCCTAAATGACAAGTACCACGGTGACCACTTGTCCGAAGCTGAAAATCTGCTCAAGGCAAAATCTTACAAAGAAGCAGAGAGAATCATCGTCACTTTGGTAGCACCTCGACTTGTAATTCAATATGTGTCGGCTCGCGCGGAGGAGCTAAAGATTCTAGATAGATTACTTTCCTCCTTTCCAAAGAATGAAATGGAAAGTTGGGAAAATGGTCTAGGTGTTTTCGCCAACTATTTGAAATTAGTCCTGAAGTCCAACCACGAAGAAGAGTTATTAACTTCATTGGTTAATGGCCTGGCCCTGCTGTACGACGGGAACAGGTGGCACAAGGAAATTCCCGTCTGTTGCAATATAATGGCACAGGAGCTGGTCACTGCCATTGTGAGAAGGCAGGGCAAAGAACTTGGCGATAACATGAAGTGCAAACTACTAAAGTTGCCATTGGGTCAACCGGAAAAGGTTTATCTGGAAAGTATGCTGGCTATGACTATCTAAAGAAATGAACGAAAATTTTTTCGCATGGTGTAACTTTAGTTATACTTTTGTATTATGTACAAACAATTATAGAGGACGAACAAAGAAAATAAACAAAACAATTGAATATTTCAAAAATCGCCAACCGCATCTCTGAGCTGCTCCACAACGTCCAAAACGGCGCTGGAAGCCGGACTATCTGGGTGAGTATCCAAAAAATTCTCCCCTTGGTCGGCATTAAGACCAATTCTCGGATCTAAAGGAACAGAACCGAGGAATCTGATCCCCATTTCGTCACACAACGCCTTGCCGCCTCCAGTGGTGGGCTTAAAGATTGTCGACTCACCTTTACAGTTTGGGCAAACGAATCCGCTCATATTCTCTACCAGTCCTAAAACTTTAATTCCAGCTTTTCGGCAGAAGTCGATTTCCTTTCTAACGTCTAAAAGTGCCACTTCCTGTGGTGTAGTGACCACCAATGCACCATCAATACCAGATTCTTTCATGTATTTGCTTATAGAAATATGCTCATCAGAAGTCCCCGGCGGGGTGTCTACTATCAGATAGTCCAAATAATCCCAATCAACGTCTTTCAAAAATTTCTTTATCAGTAAGTTCTTCTTTGAACCTCTCCAAATGATGGCGGAATCACTCTCAGGTAACATAAATTGTATCGATATCGTTGCCAAATTGTCAGCCACGTAAACAGGCGTCCATCCCGTACTAGATTCATGTACGGTCTCTTCACTGCACCCCAGCATATGTGGTAAAGAGGGACCACAAATGTCTAAATCCATGGCACCGACCTGTAGGTCCTCATCTGTTGACAAGGCCCAACTCAGTAGAGTAGCAAATGTGGACTTACCGACTCCCCCTTTACCGGATAGAACCAGTATTTTATGCTTTATATTCGACAAATTCTCAACTATGGCTGGAATATCTGGATCTGGCCCTTTGGGCAGGCTCTCACAGACGCTTTGATTGGCACATCCTGAACAAGCGTTACCTTGGCCTGCGTTTTCCGATTCAGGACCCGGGCAGTGCTCAGGTTCCGGAGCTTTAAGCTCATATTCACGCGGCAGAACTTGAGCCACTTCACTATCGGTCATGGATATGCAGGGACTGTGGATAGAGAGTATGATTGTTTGGAAGCAGCACTTGTTGTTATGGCATTTACTCTAGTCATCTTCAACATTTTCGATGCCGAGATGACTAAAAAAAATGTATTACCCGCACAACATGCAACAATGGAATAATAATTAATGTTTGTACGAAAAATTGTAGTAGAATAGCCACACTAATTTTTAGCTTTACTCCCTTTCTTCGAAAGCTTCTGACCAGTAGGCGGTACAGCTTTAGCTATAATTTAATATGGTACAAATTTTTAAATAAAATTATTATTTATCGTAAAATTCGAGTAAATGCCAAAGTAAAGAAACCTTAAAAAGTTTAGTATCAGAAAAACCAAGACAAATCATGCTTGAAAGCATTCCCATTGTCATTATACTACGAATAAAATCATCCTGTCGCCTCTCCTTGGTATTCCTACATTTGAGTCGCAGTAGTATTACCCGCACTTAAATTGAGTAAACAAAGACTAAAAGAATGGTCATCCTTCGGCATCTAGGCATCATATCAAGTCACTGGCAAAGTTACAATGCCGTTATTCCATGGAGTTCGTGAGCTGTTTTGAGGGTTCGGATGCTGCAGAGGTAGTACTGTGCCGTATTAGATTTTTAAATAAGGAGCTTCCAACATCTGCTGAAACGCTGCAAGAGCTGAGTATCGATGGGCTGGTGGTCAGTGAAGGTACCGAGATCCATACTAGATGTGATTTTCACATGAATGATCTGCAAGTATTTGGAGGTGGCCAAATACAAGAATACGTTTGGTATGAACTACTGAGACAGCTTACTGGCCATAAAATCTTCATGCAATCGATGGGGGATCAGGTCCAATTCACACAATGGGTGTGCCATGCTCCGGAAAATGGCCAATGGTGCCTGGTCATGGAACTAAAGTCCCAGGGAATTATTCAGAAAGTGGCACAGCTCGATCTGCTCCCCGTGGAAAACGGTGAGTTAGATCTTTTCCAAATGGCCAACAAATTGTTTCTGGACTGCTGCAGCTGCAATGATGTACTGAGGACATTGCAGAAACGACAGGGTGACCTACAAGCACAAATAGATGAGTTGTTGGTGGAACGCAAGTTGTTAGATGAATTGTTGGAGCAAAGAGACGCCAAAACACGATCTATTGTCGTGGGGCTGTTGAATGAAAAGAAGAGAAAAATCGCCGATTTGCAACGACAATTAGGGAATCAGGACGCAGTAGATTCTGAGATTATAAATCGTCATGTGAGGCCGCCTGTGTCGGGTCATGGATCCCACGAGAAGAGGCACCGGCCTCCTATGCAAACCAAAAAGGAGAACAAGCGGCAACTGATCAAACGTGAGGAGGAAGAACGATCCTTGGATGATTTTGACGATTTTGAGTTTTTAGGTATACAGAAGCAGGGTCCAGTGAAGCAACAAGTCGCCGAAGAAGCATCGGATCCGGGTACAAACTCCGAGGAACGAAGCACAGAGCAGGAGACGGACGTCGAACAAGAGACAGATCTGGAAGAACAAGAGACGGATGTGGAATAAGGCAGATAGACATTGCCTCCCCAACGTTTTTTATGCGATGAGTTCAGCCGCATCGCGCTGACCGTTATTGCCAATGTTTTGTCACGCGAAACGACATGATACAAAATTTTGAGCGCGCCCCGACAACTTTTTTTCATCACATCACTACTTACAAGTACGGGGCTAGTTCTAATTTTATCCATTCGTTCACACACTATTTGAAGATAAGCTTACAGTTCTGCGTGGGTTTCCGGAGTTCCTTTAAACTTGATCCCCCTCCGAAGTTGAGTTGATACTGTCTCTTTGATCCCTCCCCCTGTTTTTTTTTTTTTCGTTGTCCGATATTTTCACTTCATCTGGATCCATATTCTCTGATCCCGGCTGAGTAAGTAAGCAAATTTTCTGCTTTTGTTTTAGATTCGTCATTCCGTTTGGAGATCTTCTTAAGTGACGTCGGGCTTGTCTCCAGGTTTGGTTTCATTTCTTTCAACGTTGTTTTATTACTTCGACTATCCCTCCATTATCATTACAAATAGGAAAAAAATAAGATAAAAAGAACAGGTCATTTAAACCCATTATGCATTCATACAATACTAGTAGCATGAACCAGATTTTCAATTCTGATGTTCCATTCGCCAATGCTGACGTTAGTCGTTCAGTGAGTCCCGAAGAGGCGGCATACGCTAGGCCACCTACCAATCAGCTATTAGAATCGCAATATAATTTAGGGGAACTACTACCTCAGGGTGGGTACCCTCTGATGTCGTACCAGGAAAAGAATCCGATGCAGCTACAGAACAGGCCACAATCTGGATCACAAGACATCCAATATAGAGCACTTCAGGAGCCTGCTTCACTATCTGGACTAACGTCTTCATATGCATCTCAAAAAAACTATCACTTAATGCAACCACAAGAGCAAGGTTCAAAGTCTGAATATGCCCTGGCTGCTGCCGCTGCTGTGGCCAATGCCAATAACTTCATGCCGTCTATCCCACAGTTGGGAAATTCGAGGAACTTCAACCATGCACCAAGCAAGACCGTCTACTTAGGCAATACGCCCCCCAATTTGACCGTTAGGGAACTTTTGGATCATGTACGTAGCGGTGTCGTGGAAGATGTAAGGATACTGCCCGACAAGATGTGTGCATTTGTGTCGTTTGTAGATGAGAGTGCCGCTCTCCTTTTCCACTCAGATGCTATCTTGAAAAGGTTACATATCGACGGAAGGGACATAAAAATCGGGTGGGGTAAACCGACAGCTATTGATCCGGTGGTGGCCACTGCTGTGGCTAACGACGGCGCCACAAGAAATGTTTACATTGGTCAGCTGAATACAGGTTCCAATTTGGCTGCACAGACATCTGTGGATCAAGAGGATGCCATTATTACGGAGGAGAGACTACGTCTTGATCTGCAAGAGTTTGGGGAAATCGACTGCATCAAAATAGTAGAGGATAGGGGAATAGCATTTGTGCATTTTTCATCGATCTTGAATGCGATCAAGGTGGTTACCAATTTGGCCGCCATTAGCCCTTACTATAGAAACAAAAAAATCTTTTACGGCAAGGATCGTTGTGCCTTCATCACAAAGACTCAACAGCACAACGCAGCGCAATTTTTAGGTGTGCAACCGGGCATGGAAGGGCTGGTCCAGTTTAGTGACAGCGAGTTGATTTCCAACGCGCTTTTACAGCAATCTGCGGCTGCGGCTGCCATTGCCACATCTGCGGGCGGACCTAACAATTTGGGCAACCGGACAGTATACTTGGGTAACCTCCCCAAGGATGTCAAAGTGGAAGAAATTTGTAATGTCGTCAGAGGTGGTCTTTTGCAAAATATCAAAGTTTTGGGAGATCGTCATGTCTGCTTCGTGACCTTCATCGATCCTACCGCTGCTGCCCAATTTTATGCCATGAGTTCCCTGCATGGCATCACCATACAAAAAAGGCGTTGCCGCGTTGGTTGGGGCAAACATCCGGGGTCCCTAGAGAATCCGCTTGCGCTAGCGGTGAGCAACGGCGCATCCAGGAACGTTTATGTGGGCAATATCAATTTTGGTCAAGATGGAACAGGAGACAACCCAGTTTTCACAGAGCATAATCTAAGGTCCATTTTCCAGCAGTGGGGGGAAGTCGAACAGATTAACTTCCTACCGGAGCGCAACTGCTGTTTCATTAACTACACCAATATTAATAATGCCATCCTTGCAATAGATAAGATCAAAGGTCACCCAGTTTTTAAGGATCTAAAGATCAACTTTGGCAAAGACAGGTGCGGCAATGTGCCACACCAAGTGCGCTAAGGTATATGGTGTAATAATAATAATAAAGAAAAAAATCTGGAGAAAAGCAGAGATGAAAAAGGATGTGAATAGAATCAGTACATAGTTAAATGCATGTAATGGACCAGCTGCTCTCCGTATTATGCTCAAAAATTCACCTCATCGCCTTTTTTAAAGCCAATGTCCGGTTAATCCCGAATTGCTAGCGGGGGTCTCAAGGGGTTCTGAAATTTGGCGGGTATATCAACATTAAAGGCAGGGGGCGCGCCGATTCGTTCCCAGTATTTAGCCGTTAGCATTAGCGGTCCCGGTACTTTTTTGTATCGTTGCCATAGTGCCTCTGCCTATCGTCAATAGCTTAAGCCATCATAACCAAAATGGTGACAGTTATATACGGGAATTCAGCAGATCGTTTCAAGCAGCTCAAAGTCGCTGGCGACTTTAGTGGATGGGAAATCAAACCCATGGTGAAAAATTCTGAATTTTGGGAATACACTTTCTACAAAGGAAGTTTGCCATCTGAGGCGAAAGTTATCCATTTCAAATTCATTGATGACCACGGTGTATGGTTTGCTGACGATGACTATCCCAAGGAAACAGATGCAAATAACAACGAGAATAACGTGAGAATCTTAACCAAGGAAGAATTGGAGGAGTTGGGTGAAGACGTTCCTGTCATGGATCCATCCTACGATATGCCGGATGAGGGTCCCGTGAGGCCAGCGCCGTCCCCGCAAATCAACGAAACTGGCGACGAGGCTGTTCGACAAGCACCAGAAGGTGAACAATCAAAGGAACCCAGTCAAGATTTGGATGAGTCTACGGTTATTGTGGATTACTCTGATGCCCAAGAGGGCGAGGACAGACCTGGAACTTCGGGCACTGTTTACAGCCAGCGTCCCGAAGTATCTGATCAGTACAAGACGGTTTTGTCAAGAGTCATTGCCTTTTTCACCAATCTGTTCCGCTCTTGGTTCAATCGCTGATAGACTCAAAAGTTTGGGGTTGATGAGTTTAGTTCCTCAAAGGTTGTGCAATTTGTATTTTTTTTTAAAAAAGACAAATAAAATAAAAAAGAATAATAAAAAATCTATGAACCAAGTTTTTCGATATAAAGGTCAAAGGTATTTCGATAATGTCAGAATTTCAAGAATAAAGGCAGCAAATGTTGGTTCGTTCTTGTCGAAGAAAAATTTCGAAGAAAAAAAAATGGATAAGAGCAAATCCCCTGTACAACTGGATAGAATAAAGCACTGTAGAATAAAGCACTGATTCCAACTTCGAATTCTCATTTGAAAAGTGGTTCACCAGCACTTAGCTCGACTAGATGACCTGCATCAGCTTCTCTTTTGAACAATGGCTCACCAGCACTTAGCTCAACTAGATGACCTGCATCAGCTTCCCGTTTGAACAATGGTTCACCAGCACTTAGCTCCACTAGATGACCTGCATCAGCTTCTCTTTTGAACAATGGTTCACCGGCGCTTAACTCAACGAGGTGGCCTGCTTCGGCTTCCCGTTTGAACAATGGTTCACCAGCACTTAGCTCCACTAGATGACCTGCATCAGCTTCTCTTTTGAACAATGGTTCACCAGCGCTTAACTCAACGAGGTGGCCTGCTTCAGCTTCCCGTTTGAACAATGGTTCACCAGCACTTAGCCTAACTAGATGACCTGCTTCGGCCTCTCTTTTGAACAGTGGTTCGCCAGCGCTTAGCCTAACTAGATGACCTGCTTCGGCCTCTCTTTTGAACAACGGTTCGCCAGCGCTTAGCCTAACTAGATGACCTGCTTCAGCCTCTCTTTTGAACAACGGTTCGCCAGCACTTAGCTCAACGAGATGGCCTGCGTCGGCATCCCTCTTCACTTCTTCAATGGGAAGAGCCATTCCGTTAGCAGCATAGAAAGTAGCACACAAAGCGATTGAAAGTCTCATCTGAATTTTTGTTGGTTAACCTTTTTAGTTGATTAATTACCGTCACTGGCTGTTGGATGATGTTCTTTTTAACAAAAAAAATAAAAAAATAAACAGGCATCTCCAAATTAAGCTGCTCATCAGTTTGATCTAGTTATATACAAACTATTGGGCCCTTCGCCGTTTTTTTATCACACGGGTTTCAATTGTCAACTACCCAGCTCATTGGAGCTACTATCCTCATTTGAAACAGCGAAAATTGTAGGTTGGGGACGTTACCCATTCAAGGCAAGTAAGCCACAAATTAATATGAGCCTTGAAAACTACTTCAACATTTAACGCTTTGTCTGACTTCTTAGCATTGGTTGCCCTCTTAACCACAAGTCGTTTGCCATTGGCGTACCGTTTGGGAAACCGCGACGCTATGATCTGTCGCCGGCTTAAGCATCAAAATAATAAAGTTCCGACCGAAGAAAGAAAAAATAAAAGGAAAGAGCCCGTTTTGAAGCTTCCTTGAAACTACTATGTTTGGGGTTTTGCAGTGTCAACCCCACATGTCAAAGTAGCTATTCTTCCAGAGGACGTCAAGATTTCCAATTTCGACGAGCAATGACAATGCACCAGCTATTAGCAAACTCATCTGAATCAGGCATGGTAACTTACTATACCACAAGAACTAGAAAGTATTGGCAACTATAATACTGGTTTGTGAGGTCTGGCAGCCACTGAAATGTGCTAAGATGCCTAGCGAAATCCAAGTTTGCCAAAATATGAGGCTGAACGCAGCACGCCGAATCCTCGAATAGTAGATCTTGAGATGAAGTGGCATCGACTGGCTTGCATGTTATGAAACTGCACGTCTGAGCGCTACTAGGCTTAGGATATCCATCAAGTTGAGCAAGAAAATATCTTCAAGGACAGATTCACCTACGGCTATCCAAGACTTGAACAATTTCTTCAGTTTGTGGAGAAAACTTTTGTAAAATATTGGTTATGAAGTTTGTTTTTTACTCCAAAAGAATTTTAGTGTGGATAATTGCATGATTATACATGGCGGGGACTATAACGTGCGTATCGAGCGCCGGGCGAACGAGTTCGAGTTCGACAGGTATTCTAAAAAGTTATACCGAGACATACAAGATTGAGACATTCAAAAACATTTTAGGCTGGCAAGTTAAACCGCTAGTATCCTGCCTACATGCGCGAATCATAAAAGCATTCTATTGAGCTTCGGGTATGGTCCAGCTCAAACGACACACTGTCGCCCTCCTAGCGGTGCCCTGCCTTTTTCTAGTTAAAAGTAGGGTAACCACATATTTCATATATAAATCTAGGGAAAAATTTCATCTCAAGTTCAATTGTCTTTTGCTTTAAAGAGACAACGCAAATTTCACAGCCATTCGCAATGCTAACAGCGTCTCATCGAGGTTGAACCCTTCGGGCGTTCTGACCCATGACCCATGTGGATATAGTTGCAATCAAGCTTGGACTGGAGATCAAAGTTTACTGGTCTTGGGTGCAACGGCTCATCTGTCGTCTGCCATTTGGCAGATCTAAGGGTTTACCTTCGTGTGCCCGTATGGGAGTTGTTGCAAGGATCATTAATACATTATTGAAAAAAAAAAAGAATTCTTGAATTATATATATTTCTTTCCTTGTTAGTCTGTCATATCTCTTTCAAGGTCCTTTTCATTCCGATGGGACTTTGTGACCCTGAAGCTGGAGTTGAATCCTAAGAGCTCATTGAGCCCCCTGGTCCAGTCATTCTCTGTCCTAGCGATGCAATAGATTCCCGAGTTTTTGATGGATTTGCGTCTTTCGTCCACTTCTCTTCTGTTGGAGGTACTGGACAGCTGCGACCCATTTAAATAAATAGTCCCCACTTCATTCACAACATGTATTTCGTCGCCAATCCTTAAATCTTCCTGAGGAATACCGTCCACGGATAATTTTACCATCGCGTTTGCAGGACCCTGAGTGGCCTTGGCGCCAACTCGGACTCTGATGTGCGAAGAATGGGGCAGAATTAGAGGTCTGAAGGAGAGCGAACGAGGACAGATGGGTGTCAACAATATACTGGGAACAAGGGGGGACACGATAGACCCACCGGCCGAAAGTGAATATGCTGTGGAACCCGTTGGGGTGGAGAATGCCACACCATCAGCGTAAGTTCTTGTGAGAAAATCGCCATCAATGTAGATATCCAACTTGGCCAGATGAGGCGAGTTACCCCTGTGTAGAAAAAGATCGTTCATAGCGTGCAGCGAGGTTGCCAGCGAATTTTCCTCCTTCTCCCCCTTTCTCACGATTCGGCACTCCAGTCTTGTCCTATGCAGGCATTTCGCCCTAGAGCTGATCACTTGCTCAAACACCTTCTTATGCTCCTGGTAGTCAAACGGCAGCAGAAACCCGAGTGTGCCTAGTGAAAACGCCAACACTGGTGGCACCTGTTTGTTGCCGAAGATCGATACTGCTCGCAGGATGGTTCCATCACCTCCCAACGTCACCAGTAAATCGGTCCTCCCCACAATGTCTTCTTCAGTTCCAGTATACAATATGTGAGGCTGATGAGGGTTCTGACGTGGGGTAGCCCTAAAATCCTGGGCAATCTCATCTGCCACATCAGGCTGCACAATGACATTAATCTCAGGGAATGAATCGTGCAAATAGCTGATGAAATGCACCATTGAACTCCTGGTGGTTTCCGTCCAAGGTTTCTTGGTAATGAAAACGTTCTGCATAGGCTTCTGCCATATTAATGACTGCAACTTTGAGTTGGGGGAGGTGACGAAGTCTGGGGAAGTACCTAGCCTCAAATTCTTGACCGGCTTCAACGAAACATACTTGGAATAATCTCGTATTCTGATGGCTGGATAGTCCAATGACGTGTACAACCTATTGAAGCGGAGCGGTAATTTTGCAAGCATCAACGGATTATAATGGGGAGGCTTTTGCTATCTTGAGTTGTCTTATTTCTACTATTTCTACTTATGCATAAGGTGCGTCCGATTTTATAAACTTTCGAATTTTTCATGCCCAGGAGACTCAGTTGATCATGAAGGAAAGTGCAATGCCTTCATATACGATACATCGAAAGAGCCGGTAGTTGGTATTGAATTGCACAGGCACAGTTATCGAAGCAACAACGTTTATCATATATATTTAGTTTGTAAAAACAAAATATCCCAGCGCAAGAATGGCGCCAGCGTACTCTCGCTTAAAAAGTAGTACCTTCCTTGGGCTGTGGCAACTTCTTATTTGCGGGAGTGGCCATCTCTTTCCTCAAGTCCAGCAAGATGGTCTCCATGGTGTAAGATCTTTTCCAATCACGCAAAGTGTGAAACGTAGTAGAATTCACCTGGCCCGACTTGGAATCTACACAGGGCAGATTCACCTTGGATATGAACTTGATCTTAGGTGGCTGGTCCGGATAGTTGGGACCACATTCAACGGAGAGTGAGTAAATGCGGTTCTCGTGGTTGCTGTGGGGTGGGCCCAAAATGGTACCGTTCCATTTAGTCATACTAATATCATCATTGTCAGCCAGCCCATAACTGCAAGACTCGGGTCCAAACCCTTTCTCGCCCTTTTCGAGCTCTTCTAGCAATCTGAAGTTTCTTGGTCTGGAAAGATGAGTTAAGATGAGTTAGTACGCATGAAATGTTGATGAAATGATAAGAGAGGAAAGGTGACATACACTTTAGACATTACGTCGTGGAAAACTTAATAAAAATTCGGTAAACAATACCAATAGAGAGCGGATCCGTAAATTCTTTGGGTTGCCTTTTAGCTAAATTTAAGAAGTAATGTTGAATATCAAGATTGTCTCGCCCCTTCAGTCCTTGTCCGGAGTAATGAACTTTTTATCGATAAACATTGCAAAGTTTGGAGACGCGATTTAAACGCTGAATCACTCACTTTCAGCAACTTCAACATGCCCAGCAGCAGCAGAGGCTCGTCCCCCTTTCTGGAAAGTCCTGTCGATGTGGTTCCGAAGACGAATCAGAGCAACGATCGGCAAATGATATCTTTGCAGTATAAGCTAAATACTCTACAGAACCAGTTTGAAATTGAGAAATTGAGGTTACAACAGCAGGCAAATTTGACGGACAAGAGGTATAGGTCAACTGCGGATGAGTTGGAGAAAGCCCTGGATGACACAAAGTATCTTTACGAGAGTAATCACCGACTGGAAGAGGAATTGGCTAGTCTAAAGGAAAAAATGGGCAATGCGGATGGTACCAGAGATCAAGAAATGCAAACATTGAAAGCAGAGACCCGTACCAAGGATTATCAGCTGGAAGAAATGAAATCTGACTACGAATCAAGATTATCCAAATTGGAGACCAAATTGCAAAACAACCAGATGGAGGCCCAAGGTTCCCAGGCGCTGCTGAAAAGATACGAAAAGGAAATTGCAAAGCAGACGGACCAGATCAATCTCTTACAAAGGGCAAATACCGAAAAGGATGACGAAGTTGCGACTTTGAGGGCATCTCGTGTAGTCATGGCTCACCACAATTACTCTACGGAGGAGTTACAAGAACTCACAGTCACAAGCAAGATGCTGCAGGATCAGTTGCAGTACTCCAAGGAGCTCGAAGAGGCAAACATGCAACAGGCTCTGGAGTTGAAAAGATTGAGAATGGCTAATGAGTCGCAGCAGTTTTGGAAAAACGAAAATGAAAAATTGCTAAATAAGGTCGAACAATTGAATCTTTTGGAGACACAGTTACAGGATTCACAGCTGGAAAATGTGAATTTAAAATCTCAGATCGCTTCTTGGGGACTTTACACGGATGAAAAGCAAAGCCCTGAAGACATTGTCCGTGACTGGACCCTCACAAAAAAGGAGTGTCTTGTCCTTACAGATGAAAATGAAAAATTTAGGCTCGATATTTCCAATTTAAAGGCATTAAATGATGAGTTGGCTCTCGAGAGAAACCAATTGCTGGATATAAACAAAAGCTACGAGGCCAATATTATCAATTTGCAAAAATTGAATCATGAAGTGGAGCAACAAAAGCAATTGTCTTTTGAAGAATGTAAATTGCTGAGAGCCGAAATGGAGGAATTGTCGAAATTTACCAAAGACCCTAGAAAGGATGATGCAACCGTTTTTGGGTCTCTTGTGGACAATTACAAAAATCAGACTGAGGACCTGACTGGAGAATTGAAAAAATTGAACGATCAATTGCTGGCGCGCGAACCAACATTTAAGAAGCGCAAAACTAGCGATCAACTGGGGCTAAATTATTCGCAGAGACTTAACGAGTTTCAGTTGGAAAACGTCAGCTTGTCTCGGGAACTACAAAAGTGTCAAAACACCATTTGTATCCTGGAGGACAAGATCAAAAACTTGACAGAGTTAAAGGAAAAAAAGATACGTATTTTACAATTGCGTGATAGCCCGCTGTTGAAAGATCAATTTGTCAAACGGAAGCAGTTGCAACTGCTTCAGAGAGAAAACAGTGAATTGTTACAACTTAACCAATCTAATGGTAAGCCAGATTTAGAGGTGGTTCCTATATCAGTCTACGACACGTTGAGATTCGAGGTTAGGCAACGTGAAGATGAGACCTTTAAGGCCAACAAAAAATTCAGTAGGCTCAAAGAAGTGTTTAACACAAAATCGTTGGAATTTATCGATGTGGTAAACTCGCTGCTTGGATTTCGGCTGGAGTTTCAGCAAGACGGGAAGGTGAAAATCATTTCTTGCTTTAAGCCTGAAAAATCCTTGGTCGCCGATCTCAATCAAAATACTTTAAAATCAAATCTTAATGGGGATATCGACGATTGGGAGGAATTGTTACAACTCTGGGTGGATGAACGCGGCCAAATACCTTGTTTTCTTGCAACTATAACTTTGCGTCTCTGGGAATCATTTAATTAGATAGTGCACATGCATTACAGGCAAATAAACTAATTTATCCTGTATTATATAAGCGCCTACCAGTGCAGAAAGGTCATTTTGTTCTTTATATTTGCCAAGGACGACAAAATTTGTACATGTCTACAACACACGTTAAACTGAAAAAATAACCTATTTATTGATGGGCGAGACTCGAAACCTGCCCATCAGCCAACCCAATTCCTTTACGGCCAACGTGGTACTGCTATCGCTGTTCCTATCTGGATCATTCTTAGGTGCCTATGCCCTCTTCAACAAGTATTTGAAGCAATACACAAAGGCAACTGAGATTCCTGTATCTATCTTCCGCAAACGCTGGTTGTTTGGTAAGGTGACAGCAGTAGGGGATGGTGACAACTTCCACTTCTTCCACGCTCCCGGTGGTTTGGCAGCAGGTTGGAGCTGGTTAAGGCCATTGCCCCAATTAGCCAAAGCTGATGCGCCAATAAGGCCCAAAGACGAGAGGGCACGACCACTCTACAAAAAATTATTCAGTTCCATTCTAATTCGAGAGGACAGGCAAACTGCTTATTCAAATCGTTTCTTAAAACTGCCCGTGCATTACAAGAGCAGGAGAAATTTACCAACAATATCTATCCGTATATGTGGTGTGGATGCGCCAGAAAGGGCCCATTTCGGCAATCCGGCACAACCATTTAGCGAAGAAGCTCTTGTATGGCTGAGACATACATTGCTAGGCAGGTGTGTTTGGGTTAAGCCGCTGAGTGTTGATCAATATAATCGCTGTGTAGCTAAAGTCGAATACTGGAGCTGGACCGGTTGGAAAAATGTCAGCATGGAAATGGTCAAGCAAGGTTTAGCAGTTGTCTACGAGTCCAAGGCAACTGCTGAGTTTGATGGGGAAGAGGATAAATACAGGTTCTACCAGATGGTTGCAAAGGCTCAAAAACGAGGTCTATGGACTCAAAAGCATTTAGAGACGCCAGGTGAGTACAAAAGACGGATTTAAGGAATAAAGGATAAATAATTAAATAATTGCATAAAATTTCGTTCATTTCGCCTTCATCGCAAGACCTCAACATTTCAAATCGATCCCTTTCCTCTTCTCGGCCTCACGCTGTTCGAACATCATTTGCACTGCAATGAATAAGCAGCTGCTAGCTAAAAGGGCAAACTTAATGCCAGGCCAAGTTCCAAATATTTCATGCAAAAATTCTTTAGTACCATCTGTACCCATGCAAAATCCAAACAAATTGGCGATCATCATCATCCAAATGTTGACCACTGCGCCCGCAGCACATAAGGGCCTATACCAACTTCTATCCGCGTAACGGCTAAAATGTTTTGTGGCAAACATCTCTGGAATCAAGAAGAGAACCACTAGCCACCCCCATAGCAACAATCTCAATTGAATATCGTGCCAGACAGCCACGAATGAAAAGACGGCCAGCGATGTGAAAATTCTGTTGTTGGACCCCCCTAGCGGAATGTAAATGTAATGAACCACCCATTTGTTGAAACTTCTATGCCAAGCTCTCCAAAAGGCAAGTGCACTGTAGTTGTTGTAGACACAACGTATCATATTTTCCGGTGGATCGATTGAATCCATGAGAGCCCACAGTCTGAACAATCTCCAGGGAATCAACAGTTTCAACCAAACAATGTTCAGATTGAATATTCCTATCATAAAGATTTGTAGAGGTGAATCACCCTTCCAAGCCTTTTTCTTCGAGACCGCTACCACGTAGGCAAAATGCATAATTACCTCCATGGTCAGAAAGCAAAAGGCAAACCTAATGGCATATACAATGGTGCCTCTGGTGCTAATCGAACGTAAAGTATGACGGCATTGGTATAAATAGTCATTAAACGTGATGATGGGACCTGCAATGAACAAAGGGGTATAAGTCATGTAGGCGATGTAATGGACCAAGCTGTAATCCCCTAAAGAGTGCGGCGCCACCAATCTTTCCTTTTCTTCCAGCTGTTCTACTCCGTTCAACTCCAACAAACTGGAATCCGCTGCAGGTTTAGATACCAGTATAGGCGAGCCGCTGTGGCCTTTTGGAGAAGGTGTCGATCTCGAATGGGATTTCGAAATTTTTGATTGGGTGCTCTTGGTGGCCCATTTCTCGAGGAAGTCCATGTTAAAGCTTATCATCTTCAAGAGGGTGAAATTGAAGAAGACATCCCAACGAGGTATCAATCCTTTGAATTTGCCATCTAAAAACGACAGCGACGGGAAGATCTTACCGTAGGAGATCCCCGCATACTTGTCATTGATGAACAGTAGAGAGACGCCAAAGATCCAAGAGAGGAGTGTAGCGGCACGCCGGTTTTTCTTGAAAGTCTTTGCAATGCCAAATGATACGAGTATCTGGGTGAAAATTTTGATAGCACTGATACCATGGGCAGCGCAGACAAACACAACACCAAAACCGAAATCAAAATGTACTTTGGAGACCGTAGTAAATCTCAGGGCCAGTCTCTTTAAACCCGTGTGTAAGACCATCAGCCCAAGCAATAAAGGCAGATTGTCCCGAAAGAAACTGTATTGCAGGTCGCTGTTGTCAGCCTTGCGGCCAAAGATCCAACCTGGTGATAAAAGCGGTTCGTATAGCGCGTAATTGGGATTCTTCTCGTTGCTAGCATCCATCACCGCCTTGATCATCAGCGGCATCACTATCGCAAAGACCAAATAGTAAAACCGGAACTCCCATGTATTCCATAGTGCACCTCGAGATACGAAAACACTGAGTCCACCTCTCTTCACCCTCTTGGCACCAACCCTTCCCTCCCGGGAGGCGTATATTTTCGACAATAGCATCTGGCGTCTACGAGCTGTTGATGAAGGCTCCAAGCGGTAGTCCAACGCCCCAAAGGAGAAGAAACTTCCCAATACATCTAGCAAAGCTTGCATTCTTGATATATCTGTTAACACGCTCACGTACTCTCTTGTTTTTGGGTTAAAGCCACAAAGGAACTTATTAATTGTCTCTGACACAAAAGAGATTTCAGATTTACTACTTGTTTATCGCGACAAGTCTGCACAGGCACGAACATCTCTTCGTCTCATCTTGACGCAGGCCCGGGCGATGAAGGCACTGGGCACAACAGTCTACCGTAAATCTACGATCTCATGATGGCCGTTCTAGGATATGTAAAAGCTTTCTCAAGTCATCTCAATGCCTCAATTACGACCACTATATAGATCCTACAGAAGAGAGAGTATCGTAGGCCTCCCAAGAGTTTTTGTATACTCTACAGGGGATTGGATGTGCGTTCTTCTCTTTGTCTTCAACATCACTTGTGCAAGTAGTGAACATGGATATACCGTTATTCAGGCGAACAGACATGGCAACGATAACCTAGCGAACGTATTCATGCATGGAATTACAAAAACAAAAAACAAAGTGCTCAATAAATTTTGAATGGATTAACTTGATATATTTTTATATTAATTGGAATCGCGGGGAGCACAGAGAGAGTGTGTGTGTCGCAGTAGATGTGACCTTCATTCACAGCAGTTTGTATACCTCGAAATTGTAGTCCTCGAAACTTGAGGAGCGATAAGCCAGTGAGCTGGCAGTGCCGATAATGATGGCTTGCGTATTTAAGAACTGTATGGAGACAAGGAGGTAATATGTTTGTTAAAATCCTGGGGGATCGGGATACAAGATGTGGACGGAATAATTAAAATTCAAGCATCGAACGCTACGAGTTGCGAGCCCTCAATGCAATTCGAGAGGTGTGTCTTTTGGCCTTGTATCACATAGCTGTTGTTACGAGCTAATTAAATAAAATAAATAACTTATTATTTATTATAAATTAAAAAAAAAAAAAGTCACTAGCTCAAGACTATAGGGAATAGACGATCTTTTGGCCACATGAAAATAGTTCCAGTCTCGCTGACCCCATTTTTTTTTCGCTTGTTCCTTTTCCTCTGTTCGTGTCTTTTTCCTTCCTGGTTGCCTTGCATTTTATCGATATCTTCAACTTTCCGTGGTGGAAATGTTTTTTAGTTTGGAAAACTGATAAGTGATCATTACAGAACAAACATTGCCAATTGAATAGCTCCTAAAGCGAGCCCTAGTGTACCATGTTTTGGTTTGGGAAGACTGGAATCAGCTCTAAATACACGTTCTCCTCTTCGCCTACTTTTATCACAGAGCCGTGGAGCGTTTACACGGGAAGACCTAAGGACAGCAGCGCAACAGGTCTGTCCAAAGTTTCCATATTCATATTTGACAAAAAGCAATTTGAGGCCCACCTGTTAAATTATGGAATCATTAAATCTAAAAACTCCTCCCACGACAGAGCTTTGATCGCCGAGGCCTACGAAGTTCTGAGGAAACAGGTGAGTAATCTGGCGAAAATGAAGCACCCTAATGTGCTACATCTAGTGGATCCGTTGGAAGAGCATAGCAAAAATTTTATGTTCGTGGCAGAATACGTCACCGGTTCGCTTGAGTCCGTCTTCACTAAGGTCGATGAAGAACTCAATTTCTTGAAGGGACATGTCAAAGAGGACATTGTCATACAGAGAGGCATACTGGAAATCACACAAGCGCTGGCTTTCGTTCACAATAGGGCCAGCTGTGTGCATTTGGATATTCAACCGAGATCGGTTTTCATTAATGACAATTCCGATTGGAAAGTGTCTGGACTGGGGCATTTGTTAAGTTTACCTCAGGGAACGAACTCTGCAGAGTACTTCATGCATCAATTTGACCCGCGAGTGCCTGCCTTCATGCATTTGGCATTGGACTATACGGCACCCGAAGTTGTCTTGGATAGTGCAGTATCGTTCAAGAGCGACTATTTCTCGCTGGGGTCTCTCATACTCATGCTATATACGGGCAAGAGTTTCTTGAAGTCCGAGAACTCCTCTAGTCATTACAAGGATGAATATGCGAAGTTTGAACACAGGTTGGCCGGTAGCTCATGGGATGGCGTACTTGCTGAACTTCCTCGTAATCTAAGGATATGCATGCCCAAGCTATTGAACCGCGATCTGTACGAGCGTTACGACAATATCTCCGAATTTTTGGAGTGCGATTTCTTCCAAGATCCCCTGATGAAGACATTGAATTTCTTGGACGATTTGCCCACAAAGGATAAGGAAGATAGATTACTTTACCTGGAAGGGCTCGTGGAATTGCTGCCGAAATACCCAACTACTCTTTTGCAGCGTAAGTTTTTAACCGTCTTGCTAAACTTGTTGAGCCAGCTGTGTGGCGACGTCGAATTGGACGCCGCATCGATCTCTATGGATGTTCATCTGGTGATAAGGATTGGGTCTACATTGTCACAGCTGACTTTCCAAGAGCGTGTCCTCCCAGTGCTTACTGCCAAGTCGAATTTCCCTCATGTATTACACTGTGCGACGTTGCCCGTAGTGGAGAATCTCTCCACTTTGAAAGAGAAGATCAAGCCAGAGGATTTCATGCAAATCATTGCGAAACCGCTGGTGACCTACTGTTTCCGTGAGATGAAGGGGGATCTCTCCGTGACGGTCCAGGAAAAACTACTCGAAAGAATGAACTTTCTCACGGATGTGTTTGATTTTCTCACGGTGAAAAGTTTCCTGTTGCCGCTATTGTCGGAGTTGTTCAGTAAGACCACGAGTCTCACTGTAAAAATTGCCTGTGTGGCGGGTTTCCAGCTGCTCATCGAGCGCAAAGTTGTCGATTCGGATCTGATATGCCAGGACATTATGCCGCTTTTCCAATCGATGAAGACCAGGGACCCTCGAATCCTAATGCAGTCGAGTAAATTCTTTGCAATTGTCCCACAAGTTGTCAAAAAGGAGAGTCTGCTGGTGGAACAACTACTACCGTTAATTTGGAGATACTCGCTGGCGCCTACTTTGCAGACGGCGCAATACGCGCAGTATGCGCAAATCATCAACAACCTCTCCACAGATCTTCAAAGCAAACACATGGAAGGTTTGAAGAAGACAGATCACGCTCACGACCCCAAGAATGGCAGAAATTTCAAAACGTTAATCGACCCGCCAGTGACGGTTAAGAAGCAAGAGGACGTTGACACAAAGAACGCTAACGAAATATCCACGCCGGCGATAAAGCCTTTGAAAAAAAATACTCCTGCGTCTCCAAGCTATGGTTCTACTCCAACCACCAACGCACGCAACGCGCGGAAGGCGTGCAACGCGCGCAACGCAAAATTCACCGAGGAACTGCCCAAGAGATCACAGCTGACACGTCCGCCGAGACGACCTGAGCTCAACACGCAAGTAGCTGCTGATGACGACGATTTCGACGAATATGTCTCGGCATCTTCGCCGAGCTCGTCCCAGAGGGCAGCGAGTGGGGCAGCTACTTCGCCCAGTCTCGGCAGCCTCTTGGCCGCCCAGGCGTCTAGCCACAATACTGGTATGGGCAGGCCGCCCACGTCGCTGCCGCCTGGGTTCTCGGTACCTTTACAGCCCAGTAGAAAGTAGACGAACATAAATAAATATATATAAATAGCGCGTTCTCGACAATTACAGTTGTGGAAGCGTATTCCCGGTTTGATACCGGCCTAAACAACTACGTTCGACCCATTAGAGTCCTTATTACTCTTGTATCCGACAACACCGTCGCCAGAATTTACCCCGCCTGTAATTCATCGAACGTCCAATAGAAGCGAACGTAGAGAATGAAAAAGTAAACGGCGCATGGAAAAAAATGGCGGGATACGAACTCGCATCGCTACTCATTTAAACAAGATCGACAGGGGGAAGAGTATTCTATTAAGGCCCGTTCGGATTGTATTTAAGTTGGTTGAATTGTCATCAAGTATTTCTGTGGCTGGTTGTTACGCAAGTATTTAACGCGTTCCCTGCCTCCATCATATTTATTATTGTTATTTATTCCTATTACCCCATTGATCCTGTATCGTCATATTTATTAAAGGCACCTGTGAATACTATAGACTGGGCAAATAGATGAGAGCAGCAACGAGGAACAACGTCACCAACAAGCTGTTTATGAGTACATTCCTAGTGGCATTTTCGTCGGTAGCCCTGACATCTGTGCTCCCATGCCCTGCGCACTCGCTGGACTCCGACAGTCCCGTCGAGGAGCTACCGCAGGAGCAGATGAAGCAGAAGCACAAACAGTAGTGAAGGTTACCTTGAATTCTTGTAAATTGATATAGCCGGATACATGGGGATGCGCCAGCGGTATAGGCGCAGGTCGCGTCTGCATGGTAAGTAAATATTTATTCTTTTGGTTTTGATTTTATTTTTTCCGTTGGCGAAGGTCTGCGAGGCCTGAGTATTGCCTGCTGCTTACGACAAATCCTCAGTTTATCAATGAATTATCCCGTATTGGACGCGATTCCCTCATTCAAATGGCAGGTATATATGTGTATATGTTTTTGTAGCGACAGGGACAGTGTAAGGGAAATTGTGTTTGGAAGATTGCCCGAGTCGGTTTGGTCATTCTGCAAATAATAACAAGAGACGCAAGGATCGGCTGACAGTGCGCAAGCAACTGGTTAATATTTGCCTAATAACTTTGCAAATGACACCAGAGTTTTGGCCCCTCTCCCTTGGCAAAATAAAGAACGATAAAAATGTAGATATACGTTAAAATTATGCCAAAATTTGCAAGGGTACCGCGAGCCCCTGTAATGAGGCCCCAGGTAATATGATCATTCGTAAGACGGTTACTATTATGTAGACTTCTTCCACCTTAATAGTATATGCCCTCGTTACCCGCAGTTTGCAGCTTGCTCGGATGGCTTGAAAAATTGTCAGCTTTAAGACAGCAGAACACGGTCTCTTCCGTTATTGGAAACTCAGTTTCCCCCTACAGCTACTTGATATTAGATACTAACTCTTGAACCCACTATGTCTGCTTCAAATGGTGCTTACGAGCACATCGGTGATTCTGAGAGCACTCAAGCTCAGCCGGAGGCTTCCGGTGCCTCTGAGACTCCTGTGACCCAGGGTGCGGTGAATGCTGAGGAATGGTTAGAGCAAGCGGGTTCCGAGGAGGAGGAGGGCCAGCAAGAGAGGCAAGAGAGGCAAGAACCCCCCAGCACACATGAAGAGGACAATGACAGTTCCTACAAGGAAGAGAGTGAGGAATCGAAGGAAAGCGCAGATATGGGAATGGAATATGCTAAGGAAGAAGTTCAAGAGAAGAGTTCTACACAGGGGGAGCATGTGGAGCATGTGGAGCAGGAGAGCTTCGAGGAGAGGCAAGTGACTTTGAACCAAGGGCAGGTGAGTTCTAACGAAGGAGAAGAGGAGGCACAGGGGCAGACGAGCTCCGATGAAGAAGGGGAGGAACAGGAACAGGAGCGGGTGAACTCTACTGAAGAAGGGGAGGAACAGGAACAGGAACAGGAGCAGGTGGACTCTAATGAAGAAGGGGAGGAACAGGACCAGGATGAAGACCAAGACCAGGAGCAATTCGTTGCAGAAGAGACCGAAGAGGCTAAGCCACCTTCTATACAAAGTTTGCTGAAAGATGCTCCAGTAAACGGTGAAATGTTGCAAAAACAGGCAAACTACATTTTGAGCAGCGATATGCTTAACCTTTCAAAATTTCAGGAACTGTCTTCTCAGGATAAGGTCGCCGCCATGGTAAATATGTTGAATTCCAACCCTGAGACTGCACTGCCCTCCTCGGGCAGCAGTAACACCGATCCTAGTTGGGGTCGTATTTCAGAACCCAGCAGCAAACCTAGACCCAGCCAGGACGACAAGCAGAGACCCGATTTAAGCCGTCCCATGACGGCGGTAGAACGTGATCGTTACAACGTATATTTGCGCGGTGAGAATAAGATAACCGAAATGCACGATATCCCGCCAAAGTCAAGACTTTTCATCGGTAACCTGCCCTTGAAGAACGTTTCGAAGGAGGAACTATTCCGCATTTTTTCACCTTACGGATACATTTTGCAGATCAACATAAAGAACGCCTTTGGATTTATCCAATACAACAACCCGCAGAGCGTCAGAAATGCCATAGCGAGCGAATCGCAGGAGATGAATTTCGGTAAAAAGCTGATCTTGGAGATTTCCAGTTCCAACGCTAGACCGCAGTTCGACCACGGCGACCACGGTACCAACAGTAGCTCAACTTTTATCTCGTCTTCGAAGCGTCCCTTCCAAAGCGAGGAGAACAACGACGCCGCAGACATGTATACCGATAATAACCAAGGTTACAAGAAGTCCAAGAGGCGTGTGCCCTCTTGCGTCATCTACGTCAAGAGAACTGCTGACCGCAACTATGCGAATGAAGTATTCAATCATTTCAGGCGTGGCACAGGCCTGGAGACTGATATGATCTTCCTCAAGCCACGCATGGAGCTGAGACGTATGATTAATGACGTTGCCTACGATGGAGTCTGGGGGGTCATTCTGGTCAACAAGACGAGAAACGTGGATATCCAAACTTTCTACAAGGGACCTCAAGGTGAGACTAAGTTCGACGAGTACATCAGCATATCTGCAGACGATGCCATTGCGATCTTTAACAACTTGAAGCCCAGCAGAGGTGGCAACGTCTCGAGCAGTGGATCTGCGCCTATGATGAACTCCGCGAGCCCCTATGCGGCGGGTCCACCCCTTCAGGCACCTCCTCAGCAGCAACAGCAGCAACAGCAGCAACAGCAGCAGGCCTACTACGGTGGTTACGGCCTCGCCCCATCAATGGCCCAGCAATCGCCGCTACAGCCTCAGCAGCCATCCTACATGCAGGCCGCGGCTCCTGGTTACGCCCCATATGGGGCGCCTCCCCCAGCCCCTCCTCCAACAGGCCCTCCACAGATGACATCAGCTTATGGCCGCTACCAGACCCCGATGGCACAACCTATGGCTCAGCCTATGGCTCAGCCCATGGCACAACCTATGGCTCAGCCCATGGCACAACCTATGGCTCATCCCATGGCTCAGCCAATGGGTCCACCACCACCGGCAGCAGCAGACCCCGGGCAGCAGCAGTTACTGGCGGCCATCCAAAATCTCCCACCAAACGTCGTCTCCAACTTGTTAGCCGTTGCGCAGCAGCAGCAGCAGCAGCAGCAGCAGCCTCAAAGTCAGCAACAGCTGCTTGGTCTTTTGCAGTCGATGCAGCAACAACCTCACCCACCACCACCACAGACTACACAGCATTCCGGCTACGTCTCTCAACCACCTACCAACTTGACATCACCCCCGCAACAGCAGCAACAAGCACAGCCCTCCGCGGGTAACAATGTCCAAAGTCTACTGGACAGTCTGGCTAAACTGCAGAAGTGAGTTCCCTTGTCTTGGTCCGCTTGCCTCTTGCATAACTACTCATCTATATCTATACTTGCCGTAACCAAAAGTGATTTACGCCCAATCTGCACCTTACATCAATGCCCCCACATGCACTCGACTAACTAATGCCTGATGGGCAACAGGTCGGCCGATGGTCTGCATCGTTTGGCTCACATCATCTGGTCTCAAAGCCAATTTTTCACTTACGCACGACGCAGGAGAGCATCACGGGACTCCTATCTTCGAGTACCTTTAAGGGTATTAATACCGCATAAGCTTTGAAGTTCGACAACCATTAACTCAAAAAGCTTTTAGAGTTTGCAAGCTTAGCTGCTGCCCCGTTACTACCCTCGCACCCTTCTCAATGAGCCTTTCGTTCGCTACAAAGGCGATACAAGTGAATGGGGTTCTCCATAGGATCCTTTTACAGAATGACAATGGTCCCTGTGCATTGTTGGCCCTAGCCAATACATTGTTATTGGCACCTCAATATGCTGCAGAGGCTAGGGAATTGGTGAATTTGGTGAACCAGGGCTCTGTGAAGTTGGAAGACCTCGTGCAGATACTCGCCAACATTGCCATAATGAGCCCAAATGGTGCTAATACAGATGTCAACCGATTGTTCGAAATCCTCCCTCAATTGCATACTGGTTTGAACGTGAACCCCATATTTAATGGTACATTTGAAGACGGTGTGGAAATGGCAATCTTCAGACTGTATAACGTGGGCATTGTGCATGGATGGATCATAGACAGTGATAACGATCCGATTGCGAGGGATCACGTCTCCAAGTACTCTTACGAGGAGGCCCAAAGAGTTCTTTTACAGTCCTACGATGTACAGAACGGCATTTCCAACCCTCCCAACGCACAGGAGATCATTGAGGATGCCACTTACATTAGGTCGTTCTTGGCAAGATCGGCGACTCAGCTGACAGATTACGGGCTGGTTCGTTTGAAAGAGCTGCTTGTGGAGAAGTCGTTTGCAGTTTTGTTCCGAAATGATCACTTCTCCACGGTTTACAAGTACGAGGGAGAGTTATTCACCCTGGTAACCGATCTGGGGTTCAAGAACAAGACCGACATCGTCTGGCAGTCGTTGAAATCCGTTAATGGCTCGGCAGATTTGTTCTATACGGGCAGCTTCATACCAGCCGTGCAGGCTGCACCGGAGGCACAGATGGCAGCACCGGTGAATGATGGTGCAGCAGGCGTTCCAAAAAGAACTACCAACCCATTTTTGGACGATAGTGACAGCGACGATTCTTCGCAGCAACCTGTGGATCAACTGCAGCAGTATGAAGACGACGAGGCCCTGGCCATGAGGCTACAGCAAGAGGAGGATGATGCCGCCGCTGGCAACCTACAGAGAGGCTTCCAGAGGAAAGAGACGAGGAAATCTACGACTTCCACTGACGGTGCCGCCGGTACCAAGACAAGAAAACGGGACAAGATCAAGAAAAGTTGTACTATTATGTAGCGGAGCCCGTCAGCAAATGTGTACTATTTAGCCTTTTATTTGATAGTTTTCGTACTTCCTGTTTTTCACTGCGACCTGTCTCCTGCGTCAATCATCGGCGTTCAGCCCTTCCGGGGGAGTCGCGCGATGATTCAAAAGGTTCCCTGTGGCGACAAATGTTTGCACAACTGCACGTAACTTTGATCAGACCGCCTTCAGAAAGATAAGGTTTCCATATTTTAATAGATATGGAGGAGACGAGGAGGTTTAAATTTACTCTGCAAGAAGCTCAGAGTGACAAAGGCGTCGTCAGAGAGATTGGGCGTGCCAGTAAGAGAGACGCAAGCCGTCGCGCAGGAATAGACAACTTGTTTTACGAAGAAAGGTCGTTGAGTCGTCGCCATGCGGTTCTGGGTTTGAAGCTGCTCCAACCATTGGAGGAGGGGAACGTCGTGAACCAGTTCAGGATTTACGTCAAGGACCTGGGGTCCACATACGGAATCATAGACTTGAACTCGAAGGAGTCCGACCCCTACGTGGTGGATCTCAAGAATGGTGAACGGTTCGGTCTGGTCCAGCTCCAGAAACCTATCTCCATAAACCAGCGCCGTGCAGCCAAATTGAAGTTCGAAGTGAATGTCGCGAGCCGTGGTGGCGACGTATTTGAATGTTTGATAAGGGATGTGTCCTTCGACGATAGTCCCGTGGTGACTAGGCCAACAACTTTTGACGATAAGATGTTCTTCAAAGAGTTAGAAAGTTCATCTTTGTCATTGTCGTCTGCTTCTGAACTGGATTCCGAGCGCACTCCTTGTGCCCATGAGGAGGATACTGAGTCGTTGTGCGAGCGATCCTACCTCTCTGAAACGAGCTTAAACTCCGGTATGGTAGAATGCATTAGGCAGGACATCTGGAGTACAGTTAGTAGGGTGCAGGAGCAGATGCTGGAGCACATTAAGCAGCCTGGAGAGTATCAGCCACCCGTGAGTGTCAAACGTTTGCTGGCCGAGGGGGAGGAGGAGGAGGAAGAGGAATATACTTCCGAATCCAGCGAAAGCGATGGTATGATGGAGAGCATCAGGCAAGACGTCTCGAACACGATTAGCAGGGTGCAGCAGCGGAGGCTGGAACAGTGGCAACAGCCTGGAGAGCACTGGCGACCTGTGAGGGCGAAACGGCCGTTGCCCGAGGAGGAGGGGGAGGAGGAGCCCGAGAAGGGGCCTGAGGAGCCCGAGAAGGGGCCTGGAAAGCCCGAGAAGAAGCCTGAGGATCCTGAGAAGCCACCTCGCAAGAAGGCAAAGTTCAACGTTATCTCTAAAAGAGATATCATAACAGCGACTGTTGGGTTTGCTTTAGGTTCTTTCGGCACCATTGGGGTCTTGATTGGGATAGCTAATAGGTTAGAGTAGTCGTATTAATTGGGTAACGGATATGGGGGGGGAGGTTTAAATTTTTATATTACTGATGTGAAACACGCATGATACTCGCTTATAACTTAGATGTAGGTATATAACGAAAATGTTGACAAAGGTTAAAGCGTAAGAAAGTTATCCTCAGTCTGACAGTCACTATGTCGAGTGAAGAACAAGCATCTAAGGACAAAATTGTCAAAAACTCCTCCTCCGACGATGAGGAAAAGACCTCTGTTGAAGTGTCGCCCATGAAAACGGCCAAGAAGGTGGAAAGATCACCACCACGTGGTAAAGTGACTAAGCCGCTAAAATATCGTACGGTGACAACCCGTCTCAGAGCCAGGCAGGCCAGCTCTGCGATGGCCGCAACCACCGTCGCACCGCCTAAAAACGATGCCTTTTATCGCGGCGCCGTGGTGGGTTCATTCTTAGGAGCCACGCTAAGCACTGTGATCACTGGGGCAGTGGCCAAGCTGCTCAGTTGATTAAACGTTGAGTCTTCTACGTGTATAGGGTTTTTTAGCCGCATGCGGGTGGAACCTCGGTTTATCCAAAGTCGGACCAAATAGCTTGCTTTTCTCCTCCAGAGTCAATTCGTACTCCAACAGATGCGCATCACCCAGCTCCGTTATGAACTGCAACAGCTGGCAGTTCTCCTGTGCCATCTCCCTTTGGACGATCTTGACGTTCAAGTTGGCTCTTGGATTTGCCCTGCTCACCTGGTTTTGTATGCCTTGAATGAATTGTTTTTGCTTTTTGGACTCCTGCAGAACGCTCCGACCGTTCAAATCTGCCTCTTTGATTCCCATCCTCTGCATGTGCTCCTGGCGTTTATTAGAAATCTTGAGCAACCACATCTTTCTCCGCTCCTCTCTCCATTTGACAATGTCTTCCTCAGTATCCAGTGTGATGGATGTGCCAGAAATGATCGCCGTGCTCGGACCGGCCTGCTTTGAGTCCTGTTCATTCTCGTCTTGCTCACACTCTTCGTTATCCGCCTGTGCATGCTCTAGCGGCTCCGAAGGCAATGCTGATGCTGGTACCGCTGGTACCGTCGGCACCGCTGGATCTGGCACCGCTGGCATATACGGTGTATTCCCAGCATAGGGTCCTTGGTTCCAATAGGACCCATACGAGGGTGTATGTGGATAGTAAGGTGCCGGCTGGGCATACGGTTGGGCGTAGTAAGGGTCGGGTTGATATGGCCGTTCCACTTTCTGTCTCTTGACGTCGTTCTCAAGAGTACCTGAGGAGGTGGGACGGGGAAGACTTCTCCCGTATGAGGAAGGATCATAATACGGTGAAGCATGAGGTGAACCGTGGTAGTTCATACTAAGTCTTGAGGGCTTCGAGACGACATGCGATGCGATGAGATGCGATGAGATGAGATGAGATGAGATGAGTCTGAAATATGGCAAAATACTGCAGAACTGGCCAACCCAAAGCGGTAATCGCTTTTTACCGTTTGAAGCGATGGCCGGACATATTATATCACGTGTATTGCACGTGGCTATTTGCCTAAGTGGGCTCGTTTCCTTTTGGGGACTCGCTTCCATAAGTAGAAGTGATGTTCGTTCTTTGTGATACTGGATATTCGGAAAAACTTTGCGGTCGGCTCTTATATATTTCTGAGCACGAACCACGAACGACGCCGTTTTTTTTTTGGTTTGTTTTTTTTTTCTTTGCTACCCCCCTTCCTCCCCCTCCTGCCCCTCACATGATCCAATCGAAGAGGGGCAGCCCATTTGCAAGCAGTTTCAACCCCATAAATACGTGACTTGGTGGATGGATACGGAAAGGAAAAAATAAAATGAAATAAAATGAAATAAAATGCAATAAATTGGAATAACATTGAAGTACCGTCGAAAGGAAATGAACTGAAATAAAACAAGACGCCTGCGGATTAGAACAAGAGCATTTTTTTACTCTCTTTTAGCCCTTCCCTTCGCAATTGATATCCTGTGATAGAAAAAAAATTTTGGAAAAACTCCCTTGATCTTTAAGCGTTCTTCATGTCTCAGCCAGTCCAGCGTGCGGCCCAAAGGTCGTTGATCTCCAAGTATGTTAACAAAGAGACTTTGAAGTATATTTTTACCACACATTTTTGGGGGCCGGTCTCCAATTTTGGTATACCCATTGCAGCCATCTATGATTTGCAAAAGGACCCCACTCTGATCTCAGGTTCGATGACTAGTGCCCTGGTGGTTTATTCAGCGGTTTTCATGAGATATGCGCTAGCCGTGACGCCCAAGAATTATCTGCTTTTCGCCTGCCATGTCATCAACGAGACTGCCCAATTGAGTCAGGCTTATCGGTTCTTGAGCTTTAACTACCTGAGCACCCCGGAGCAGCAGGAGGCCGTCAAAGCAAATTACGCTACCAATGTGGTTCCCAACTGAACATGGATTGCTTTTTCACCGCTATCATCCGTTTCATATAAGTAGCAATGTTAATGAATTTTTTAATGCGTCAGTCGAAGAGCCCCCTAGGTCGGTGTAGCTGAGTGGGACCCAGTCCTTCCTCTTCCTCCCTGTCTTGTCTCTTCGGTCTTTTTTGTTCTTCTTTCAGCTCTTGTAGGTACCTTCTCTTTTCCTGCTTCAACATGCTCTGCTTATCCATGAGGGTAACGTGCGGGTCGGCGTCCAATTGTCTTTGCCCCCAGCCTACCGTGGTGCGAGTCCTCTCCGCTAGAGCGGGAGCCCCATGGTTCCCTTCCTGTGGCAATGCTATGTCTTCCTTCTCGCAGCTCCACTCGCTAAGTGGGTGGTCATCCTCTTGTTTGACAAAGAGTTGTCTGGGAACGGAACGCCTTCGCAAGACGTTGCTGCCACCGGGTGTACTTTTTAAGGGACTCGTTCGTACCGCCTTGTTGGTTAGCGGCGCCGCCTTCAAAGGGCTGATACGCGGCGGTACAGCAGTCTCTCCCGCAGATGGCTTTCCAGTGATGTTTTTTTTCTGGGGGGAAACATGTTTTGGAACAGCATGCTCACTGTCTCTGATGACACTAGCTCCGCTGCTCTCAGTTATCTGCACCAGTTCCAATTTCACATCAGTCCTTTTAATCTCTACGAACAGCGGATCCCCCTTGTGACAGAACCACATGTTCATGTTGCCGCTGTTGTTGCTTCTCGAAGACGCCGCAATGGCCATGAAATTCTTGAAATCTTTGAGCTTGAACGCAATGCTCTTAGTCGTATCTTTCCTCCTATGGTTCTCGCTGTGGTCCTCGTTGTCGTTCTCCTCAATAGTGGTAAAGAGACAGTAATGCGCTACATCAGATATACTGATCGTATTACTTAAACTCATATTGTTTCTCAGGATATCGTTGTTGCGACCATATATAGCCTTGGTGAAGGCGGTCACGCATAACTTATACGCGTTGATCTCTATCTTTATCTCCTCCGTGATATTTGCGTTGCAGCTGTCCAAGAGATTCTTCATCAGGGCCTGATTGCAACATATGTAATTTATTTCGTCTTCCACTGTCAATTGATTCTTATCCTTGGTGTTAGCCCTATTGTTTTCATTAAAGGGATCTGCCGATAATTCACGTTCAGCTTCAGCAAAGATCTCTAAAAGCTTAGGGTCCAATGAATCCTCGGCCGTCGTAGATGTCGCTTCAGTTCCATATACATCCAAAAATTTTCTCTTGTACTTCAAGTTAATGATAATGGGATCATATTTTATTGGGGAGAATTGAGGCGAATACTCCTTGCTAATCAAGGAAGCCATTTCAATGCGCACTAATAGTCGATTCGCTAAAGTGTCCGGACAAGTTGTGGTATTATTAATGGCAATTGTGAACTCATTAATCATGTCATTATCGGGCTTCTTGGATATGGTCGTCAAGTGCCGTCCGTTGATTTGGAAGGAATACAGCTTTCGATCTTTACCTCGACGATCAGAGACTATCTGGACACCATTCTCTCCAAACACAATCTCGTAGGGTTTGAACTCGTATTCGTCAAAGAACTCGCGTGCAAATTTCACTTGGCACAGTGTTGTGTCGGTGGTATTGATCGCCCAAGCTATGAGCTCGGCGGATGTGATCGTGAACTTGATGTCTTCATGTATTGAGGAAAGTGCATTTATCGTTCTGAACCAAAGTGTATGCTTCTCTGAATTACTAAATGTGGCTCGAAATGACATTTGAAAGTGCTCGATTTGTGAGTTGGTCAGCCACTGTTCATTACAGGTTTTAGTTAAGCACCTGAGGTTTTCTCACAGTGAACCGTTCATGTTCGCTTGCATGAAAAACGAAAAAAATAAAGGAACACAGACACCCACTTGATATGAAATACCATTATATAAATTACTTACAATAATGCATTTGAATCCCCTGCATCTCCGACCGGTTCATCAGTACTCTTCTTTTTTCTTGATTTTTTGTCTGATGTATGCTTGCTCTTTTTGTTGCCCGACTTCTTCTTCTTCTTCTTGATAATGACGGTTTCCGCAACGTCTTCATCAACGCCAGGCTCATTGGTAATCAAGGATTGCCTTTCGAATTTTTGTCTTAATCGTTCTAGTTCTTGCTGCTCTTCGGATGATCCTTCTCGCTTCCATTCAGAGGAGCCATTATGTGAGGACGCTGTTGGCTTAGAGAAATCAAAATTTTCCAACTTCGTAGGCATCCTCAGACTAATTTTACCCCGGGCGGATGACGCTGTTGTGGACAGAGACCGAACACTTGCTGAAGGGGATTGGGGATTTTTTTCTACCAAAATTTCATCGGAAAGCACATGGACTCTCTTCTTGTTCTTTTTCTTGCTCTTTTTCCTCATATCCTTGCTCTCAGGTCTCTCAACATCTCTATGCAATTTAATCAAGTTAGCTTTTTGTTCTTCATCTTCTTTGCCCATCAAATCCGAGGGCTGTGAGCTCCTCTTACTTGGGTGGTCTTCGTCTCTAGCCAGGTAAAATGGATTAGATTCTCTTTCCTCTTTACGCAGTTCCGCATCCGTATCATCTAAAAAATTTGGCTCTATACTATCTTTCTTTTCTCTTGACGGATTATAACGATCGCCACTTTCACTATTATGGCTACTACTGAGAGATATTAAATCTTCCGAGAACAAACCCTCGTCATTCTCGTTGTCTTTTTGGTCCAAAATTGATTCTAACTCTTCTTCTGTTAAAAATGGTGTCTCGCAATCTACTGATATGCTCGATTGAAGCTTTTGCTGCGTTCCATTAGAAAGGGGTTTTAACTCGAAGCCGTTGAAAAAACTGGGCAAGACGTCTGTTAATAACAATGGTAACCCATCTGTATCTTGTTCCATGGCCTCTGAGACCAGTTTTAAAAATTCGACAGCTTGTACCGCTCTCTCTTGAACTTCAAACGCCTTGGAGTAACATTGAGGCTCTAAATGTGTAAGTAAATCAGCTAAAACAGCTTTTACCTTTTCCGTATCCAATTCCACGGGTCTGTTGCACCAGCTACTGAATATCTTTAACAGGGCAGGGATTAGTACAACCTCCACATCTGCAGGAAAATACTGTTTTCTTTTGAAGACAAGGCTGAGTAGGTCGTCGCCGTTTTCAATATGGGAGGAGTATTCACCAAGCGACCAAAATGAATCCCTGAGAATACCTGGTAAATTATTATTAATATCGTCATTGTACAGAACTTTGATTATGGTAGTCATAGTGCTTTCTCTCATGCTAGGAACTTTGACCATGATGTTTCGCAGTTGCTCGCCAATTTTATACCCTAAACTTTTATCACTGAGATCTTGGGAGAGAATTGCTAGATCCCAAAGAACTGCGTTATACCATTCGAAATCCGTTACGTTGGAAAAATTATCCATGGAACAAATGTGTATAATTGCATTTACCATTTTTACCTTATATCGCTCTGGAATAAAAATTGGGACTTCTTTGTTGGCCACAATACCCCCAGTTTGTAATAAAACCACATCTTCATCCACAAATTGTTTCAACATTACCAATACAACCTTCTGTAAGTTGGGCTCATCCACGATTCCCTCTATAAGCTCAATAGCTTTGGACCTGATGGAAACGTCAACATCGCTTAGTAGACGTATCACAAGCTTATCAAATTGAGATATAAATGCTGTGTTAATCTTACCGATTTTGTAGAACAAAACGCAACTGATAAATCTTAAATTCGGATCTGAAGAGTCGCAAAATGTATGTAAGCAATCCAGGCATTGCACGGCCACTTCGTAATTATCCTCATCAAGCATGTTTCCTCTCACAATACAATTAATTGATTCATATAATACAGAAGTGGCTGCAGTAGAATCCATTAGTTCCAAAATTTTGGGCAGGAGCCTAGGTCTTAGTTTTGGTTCCACTTTCGATAAGTTGGTGAAAAGTTTTAGCAGTCTGATAATGATCCAGTTGTTTGATATAGTCACTAAAATATCATACAATAAAGGCGACAACTGGATGAATGGCTGAGGGTTTTTTTTTGAAAGCTCACAGATGACACTCACAGCAGCAGACACCACTGAAGTATCGTCGTCTTCCAACCTTGCTGCGAACTTGTCGAAGTTATCCCGTAGAGCTTCTGGAAATTGTAAAAACACCTTGAACAATGCTGTGATTGCCTTCTTTCTAATATATGGCCTCGAGCTATTCAGCATAGAAAATAGATCATCGCAGATATCAGAAGCTAATGAAGGGGTGATAATGGTTGACAACCCGCTTAGCGCTATACCCACTTTGACCACATCGTTGGTCCCGGCATACTTGAGGTCCTTCTTCATCAAATTTGTAGCCAGCATCAAGATGTCAGGATCCTTATAAAATGATTGCGAGGCCGCCAGGTAACCGACACGTTTCTGCTGCAATTTATTAGAACTCATGACTTCCAAGATGTGGAAGTTAGCCCATGACATGTCGAAACCATACATCTCTAAATAGGTCAGTTTCAGCACCGCATTCGTCTTAAGATTAAAATCTGATGAATTGGCTTCCTCTCGACATTCGCTAAGTGCTTGGGCCAAGAACTGCTGTAATTTTTCTGGCGTTTCGTTGTTGGAACGTATACCCTTGATCAAATCTTTCAATGATTTCTCGAAAAAAATTCCAAAAGGTCTTAATCTTTGTTTGACATCTTCATTAGTCGGAGCATTCAGTAGAGGCATGGCGACAGCCGATCAACTTTCTTTTGCCAGATGAATTGAGTATTTATTTAGCCTTCAAAGTTGTGCTAACTCTGAAGACCAAAGACTTCCTGCTCTAAAGTTTACTAAATCGTCTGGTACGTAAATTAAGATTACACTACAATGAACCAAGGTCTCACCGACCAGATATCATGGCAGATCATGCTAATGAATCTCAATATGACACTGGGAGCTCCCATAGCCCAAGTGTGGATTCTCAGTCTTATGCAATTCCAATGCCCGAGGAGATTGAAGCACAACTTAGTGAGGACAGTAGTTCTCTAAATGATTCCAATTCTGTGGAGTCCAATGACGGGCAAATCCTTGATAGGGCTATCCCTGAAAGTGGTCGCGCATTTTCGCAAGATTCGCAAGAAGTAGGGCCCATGTTGGATGTTTCCAAATATATTTTTGAGTCACTAATGCAGGCCATTGACTCGGCAGACTTCTCTGAAGCCATTTCTTTGCAAACTAAGACTTCTGCAGTGATAAATTCTAAAAGCATGGAGTTAAAGCAGCTTGTTGACGAGACTAAGGTACGATTAAACCACTTCAAAGAAAGGTTTGAAAAAGGTGCCAAAACTTCTAGGAAGGTACGACATAATCTGCAATATTCCAAGGACAGAATTGAAAAGCTCAATGCGATACTGCGGACTAATCACCCGATAGAGTTCAATCAAGCTAGAGAAAAGGTGTTGGAACGTCAACTAGACAACGATTGAGACTGGGTGCCTTTCCATATGGCAAAATAGGATGAAATGAAAGAGTCGTTATTTATTGCATCATATATATACAGTTCAGCCCACTCGCCAAACCTCCAGGGCTACAATGTGAAACTTCTTGCCTTCTCGGCTCAAAACGTCGTTCCCGTAGGTCAAACTGGGATTAGAGACACCGCGTAGCAGACTGTCGTCACACCAAAGCCCATAATGACCATTTCCGGCTCCCATTGAGAGGAAATTTGATTGGCAATAGATGGCAAATTCATTGACGCCCGTGAATGGATAGCCCCGGAACTGCCATTTATAATCTTCTTCTTTTCCATGGTCTTGAGACAATTCCGCATCCTTATCAATTGTCAAGTTCGGTACTTTCTCCATTTTCCAAAGAAAGCATTCTCCATTGCCATAGTAGCATCTATCATTAGTAGGATGGAAGGGCTCGTTGCTATACGCACCAAATATCCCATGCTTGTTGTCCCTTATCACCAAAACGTATCCCACTCTTAACGGAGATTTGTCTTGGGGGGCCACATTATGAAAAAGAGAGTGCAAAGAAGATCCATGCTGTTCCAGACTATACAGCAGATGCCATTCCGTATAAAGCTGTATTCTTGTGGGCATTAAAGTACGTATCTCATCACACATTTCCGGAGTCAGTAGCCTTTTCTTTGTACTAGGGGAGTAACCATTCAATGTCACAGGTGGTAAAGCCTGATCATCGAAGATCGAGCTGGGTTTGTTGGCTAAAATCCCTTCAGATCCGTCGGGATTATTCCTCCTAGAATCTTCGTCGGTGTCATCATTACCCTGTGACCACGAAGATTTCCAACGGTTAAACGTATCCTTCATATGGTGCATCACAACAACTTCGAGAAGGCGTTTGTTTCTACAGACAACGTCTGATCGTCAATGGCCCATGGTTGAATTAAGATATGGGGGACGTGTTGAACGTCAGACCGTTTTTGATGACTAAGATTTACGGCGTCACAAAGTGATTGGCGTTGTTAAAATATATATAGTACAGCGATCACAAGAAAAGTAACATTATAAGTTCCTTCGTAATTTAAACATGCAGTACGTACGTTCGATACATCGTTTGGATTTAGTTATACATGGTAGAATTTTCGCTGCTGTGCAAAAAAATTAAAAATAAAACAAGATAATTGACAAGATCAAAACTAGTCAAAAGTAATTTTTTTCGGCTTTTTGTTCAAATCAACGTCTTTGTAAAAGGCACCGTATGCGCTGTGTTCTTTTTTTTTTGTATGAGTACCGAATTTCTTGAGCTCCTCGGGGACGGGTTGATTTGCACCATTCAAGACATTGACTAGAGCGCCGGCCAGGTGTTTCTCCTGGTCTGTGAACAAAGTGTGAGCAGTACCTGTTTGGCCTGCCCTACCTGTTCTCCCAATTCTATGGACGTAATCCTCTACTGTAAGGGGGAATGTCAAGTTTATAACAGTCTTGACGTTAGGAATATCCAAACCTCTGGCGGCAACGTCTGTTGCCAGCAGCAAGTTAGATTTTCCCGTCTTAAAGTCATTGAGGGCCTGGGTTCTTTGCTGCTGCGATAAATCGCCGTGAATGGCTGCCACATCGTAGCCATTGTATTTCAAGTTATTCTCCACACGAGATGCCTCCTTTTTGTAGAGTGCAAATACTAGCACTTTATCATCTTTTTTACTACCGGACTGGTATTTTCGCAACAACTCAAGTAGCTTTCTATCCTTTGATCTCTGTTCAATGACTTCCACGATTTGCGTGATTCTTTTGTTGGCGGAAAGTTCGTCCGTATCACCAATGGAAACTTTTACTGGGTCTCTCATGAACGTAGAAGCCAACTCACGGACTTCTTTCGGCCAGGTAGCAGTGAACATCAGCGTTTGTCTATCAATAGGGTTTGTGCATTGTACGATGCCCTTAATGTCCTCTTCAAAACCTTTTTCTAACATTCTATCAGCTTCATCCAAAACAAGGTATCGCACACCTGAAAGGTCCACAGATTTCTCGTTTATTAGATCCAGAAGTCTGCCGGGCGTAGCAACGACAACTTGAGATTTTTTCAATTGTTCCCTTTGCTCGTACTTGGGCACACCACCGTACACACAGCAACATTCCAAGCCAACTTTAGTTGTCAAAAGGATTAAATTATCGTAAGTCTGAGAGGCAAGTTCTCTCGTGGGAGAAATGACCAACACTTGTACACCTCCGTACTTGCCGCCTTCATCAGTTAGAGATTCAATTGCTGGCACTCCGAACGCAAAAGTTTTACCCGAACCGGTCTCAGCCACACCAATAACATCTCTACCGGCTAGCAAATATGGCCAAGAGACGGATTGGATGGGAGTTGGTTTGGCAAACTTCGATATTTCGGACTGAACTTCAGGTTTCAAAGAAAGATGACTGAAGGACAAAACAGGACGGTAGTTGAAATTTAGGCGGTCCTCAACGGTGACTTCATTTTCCTTGTAAAAAGCATCCACCTCGCTCTGTGGGATATTAGATAACTTTACGCTTTGTCTATAACCGCCAGATGTGTTTTCTTCGGGCTCATGTGCCGCCTTATTTTCCTTCTCTTTCTGCTTCTCTTCACTCGCTTCTTTTTTCTCCTTGCTGTCCTTCTTTTCTTTCTTGTCTTTCTTGTCTTTTACCTTGTGTTCCTTCTTGACCTTGTGCTCCTTCTTGTCACCCTTGTGCTTCTTTGTGTTTACGGCAGACCCGTCCTCGGCCACCCTCTTCTTATCCTTAACTTCTTTTCTAGACATTTTAGAACGTTAAGCCTACTCCTGGTACACCAAGACTTGTTAATTATTAGTCAAGATCTTAAACAGTTGTTAGTGGTTAAGCCAAGAGTCGATGCGATGAGCTGAAAATTTTTCCTTAAAGTCAGAAAACAAGAAAAAGTAAAAAAAAATAAAAATAAAAAAAATAAAAATAAAATAAATAAACAAATGACAGAATAAAAAATATCTACTATCTATCTATTTGAAATCCATATAATGATATTATTTAAAGGTACAATGCTATCGGAGAATGGTCGTGTCGAAACCGCCACCTTTTCTATGCCAGAATTTACAGTTTTAGGTAATTTTGATTTTTTTTTGTGTTAATGTTTTTTGAAATTTCGTTCCCATCATTTCATAGATTTCTCTTGAATTTCGATATACTGCGGAGTGGAGGCCAGCAGCGAATTCTGCGACTGAATGTCACCAGCAAGCTCATACTCACCGATGCTTTCACTGCGCTCCTCTCCGGACCCTTCTCGGGATTCATCCGTATCCACATGGAAATCCTTCTTGGCCCAAAATTGCCAGTAAATCAAGCAATATAACCCGATACCGACAAGCACCACACTCACATAATTCATATTATTTCTATCCACTGGATAATCGGGAGGGAAACAGAAAAATACCAGGCAGAAAACTGTCCACAACAGCAGGAACACGTTGCAGAAAAGACCAAACTTACCGAACCAAAATGGCCCGTGAGGAATTTGACGCTTTTTCTTCAATAGACAAATGACAGGAATGGCATATGAAAGAAGCAAAAATGAAATGCATGCAGTGATCAAAGAGTTGAAAGCGGTACTGGATGCCAAATAAAGCAATCCGATAATTGCAACCCAACAAGACGACATCAAGTGCGCATTCAATGGCACGCCCATACGTGGGTTGACCTTAGACCAAAAGCGGGAGAAGGGCAAACCGTTGTCTCTAGAAAACGACCAGCACAATCTAGATTGCCAGGTGTGACATGCAATGACGCAACCGAATGAGGTGAAAAGAACCATACAACCCAAGAAGATGGCACCACCCTTGTTACCCAGCGCCTGGTTGTAGATCTCCAGCACTGGGAACCCACCGTCATTACTCATTAGTGTCGGGAAATCACGGATCGAGAAAAACATCGCAATCACATAGCAGAAGGAGGTCAAAAATCCAATAGCGATGGTGCCCATGATGGAGATTGGGATGATACGTTCTGGCTTTTCCACTTCAAAAGCCATGTGTGTAGCACAGTCCAGGCACGAGAAAGACCAAGCTGGGTTAATCAACCCCATGATGAATGCAATCCCGCTGTTTTTCCAGCCCGTCTCGTTGTAAAAAGTCGCGAACACGAACTTGGAAGAGTTGAAATGACCACTGGAGCATGCCAGAACTGTAATTGTGATGGTGAAAAAGGAAACCAGAGAAATGTACAGTGCGGAAGATGCGATATAAGGCAATGGCTTGCCGTAACAGTTGAATATCAGGAGGAACAAGTGCACAATTTCGTAAGTCACAAACACATGCCATCTCTTTGGAGTGAAACTATCATGTGTCAACGCATACATGGCCACCAGTTCGCTAGCCACTGACAGCGTCGTAGACGCGTTGGTAAAGACAGCGCCCGCGTACGCAAAGGATCCACACATGTATGCCGCAAACCGCTTATGCTTTGGTGGCGCCAACTTCAAAGACCACCAAAACTGGCCCCCCGCATGTGGGTATGCAGAGGTCAACTCACCCAACGAAACGCCAATTGTTATCGAAATGAGCGCCACTAGAATGATACCGTAAACGACCATCACGGGACCTCCCGAGCCCAAACCAGTCACGAGAGAAGCAGATATACCATACCAAGAATTTGTCAAACCAAATCCAACACCAAGGATGGACCACAGCGAAAACGATTTTCGTAGGTGCACAACCTCGCCATCTCCCTCCTTCTTGCCATCGTCTTGGTCCAGTTTGTCCATGTCGTCCTGGTCCATCGAGAGTTCAACGTCTTCTCGAGCAACATATTCTCTCTTGTGCACGTCTGTCTGAGGGAAACCATCCACCTCATAGTCGGAATTCGTACTCATTTTACCTTTCCGTCTCTAAAAATCCTTTGCAGAAACAAATGGACAATACGCTCAATCCACCTACAAATACCAAGGCATGCAGATCTTATATCTATCTAAGCAGAAAATGATACAGGGGAGCGGTAGACCGAAAGTGTGATCTCGATCGAAGCCTGAAGAGCTATCAAGAACCAAGATCCAATGTGAAATTTAATTGATTTAGTTAGCCAAACTTTTATATTCTACTGCCTATGGGCCGCATGTGAAGTTTTCACGCATTGAAAATTTTGCTTGGTCCGGAAAACAATTTGCGTTGGTAGTTGAAATTTTTATTTCGCTGTCCATGTGAAATTTCTACGCTCCCGATATTTCTGCAAGTGTGCGCCATCTCACGTGCTCATTCTCTTCCCAAGCGCTCGCGTATGGAATGGTTCAATGTAGTTAGCGATCGTACAATTTTATAGAAAGGAAAGAACGGATATGAGTAGTGTTACAGGTAGAACAGTTGATCCTACTTACAGCGTAAATAAAATACAAAGCGGTCCTGGTCTTAATAGAGGGGGGGAAAAATGGAAAGAGACTTCAAAAACACCTGACCTAGTTCATGGACTTGACCAACTTGTTGATGAACTGCTCACGGTTACCTAGAGAACCACCCTGGATGAAATGCTTGAACTTTCTTGGAACACCCCAGCCGCCGTTAGGGTTGGATAGCTTGAATGGCCACAAGAAGTTGTTAGCCTGCTTGAAGTGTGGGCCCACGGTATAGATCTCGTGGATCAAGTCGTCCATGGATATAATACCGAACTTGCCCAAGTGCTCCTCGATAATGGCGTTGTCGGACAAAGCGATTCTTTGCTTGTTGATCTTACCGTAACCTCTCTTGTAAACCAACTGTCTGATGGTGGAGTAAGAGGGGTAACCATAGGCAATGTATGGCTCGATGATCTTTAGCAGCTCGGAGGTGGCCTTGGTCACTTTGACGAAGACACCGTTGTTGATCTGGTTCAACCTCATCAACTGCAAGACCTTCCTCTGCTTGGGAGCCATCTTGTTGATACCCTTGATTCTGATGACGAAGACCAGGTTTGGCTGGGATTCGACGTAGTAAGAACCGGAGGCTTTGGCCTCACGCTTAGCGTCAATGATGGCCCTCTCAGCAGTTTCGTACTCCTTCTGGTACCCAGCGTTTCTCTCCAAGATAACAGCTCTCTTCTCCTTGTTAGCCTGAAAAAAAGTTAGTATCAATGTGCTGATGGATTTTTTTTTTCATCAAAGTAACAATGCACGCCGGCAGGATCTCTCAGGCGAAAGATGGTGATAAAAGTTCGACAGCATCGCCGAAGCTAGTCGATGGTGTATTAGGACACAAGATATTTTCATCATAGTGATACCTGCCAGCTTAGCCACCGTGTTCTCACGGGTGTACCTTGTTTTCCAAAAAACAATTCTCAACATACGGTCTTGCGAGCCTTTCTCTCGGCGGCAATCTGCTCAGCAGCTTTCTGCTGAGCTTTGGACTTCTTCAACTGCGATTCTGGGGTCAAGACTTTTCTATAAGAGAACAGGAGGTTAGCAAAACTGTTCAGGGCAATTTCATACAAAGTCACATCGAACTGAAACACCACTTTCATTCGACGAGAGGGAAACGCAGAGGCAGGCTGGAAGCGCCGTTATTTGTATTCTCGGTCAAGAGTAAACGGGCCAACTAGCACTACCTTTGTCTCGAATTAACGAGAAATCCCCTACTTGATAAACGACAAGCAGTCGTCATAACTCCAAGCTGGGTGGAGCATCGGCTGCGAAGCTGTAGTGCTTGCAACTCAATGTGATTTTGTAAGTGACATGGAGGGAAAAGTTATAACATACTCAGCAACCATCGTGGATATCTATGCGCGGGGGTATTAAACAGTACTAAGGTATGGAAGGGTTGAATAATGTCAAGGTAAAATTTATAGGTGAAATTTCACCGCTTCGTCAATCGTTTGCGTGCGTCGCGTCGTGAAATATTTGTCAAACATTGAAATTCGAAAATTTTATTTAGGAAAAAAAACGAAAACGATATAACGCCATATATTGTATGGGTTGCAGTCATTCAAAATTGAAGCGCAGTACGCAAATTCCCCGAGACTACGAGACGAGGAAGCAGTAATAGTGTTCGAAGCATCTATTGCAGTACAATAAGGATCTGCATAGTGTAGATCTCTCGCTCGCACTAATTACAATACGTACTATACAAGTTACCAAGGCTACTACTACACGAGTTAAGAGAGTTTGGAAAAGATCAGCCCCGAAAGATGGTATAATTAGTAGACAGCATCGCTTCGCTAGTCACTTTATGTCAATTGACATTATCATCACTTTTTTTCCAGCAAGACACAAGTTGTGCACTCACAACGTTTCTCTCTTGCTCCTCTGCATTTTGGTTGCACTTGGATCTGTTTGTTATATGTAGCACACAAGCCGGGAAAGCTCTTCCTTTTATACCTGAAATTTTTTAGAATTCAAAAATAGCCATACCAAAAAGGAAAGTTGTCGAGGAAGGTGAAAACACACTTCGACCTCTATGGGAGTCTCAATTGACTGTTCAAGCATTGTTGATGCCCACAGCTGCTGCCGCCGAGGGGGGCGTCCTGCTGACAAATGAGCTACATCATTACAATCATGCCACGGATGATGAATGCCATAGGCTAAGGAATCTTGCCGAACAAGCTTATAGCAGGAGACGAGAGCTTTCCCAGGAGTCTCAAGTCGCCTACAAGAGTGGACAAAAGGACAAGGCTCATGAACTCAGCCAAGAGGCAGAACAAGAACTGTCTAAGGCTGAGAGCTATAATGTGCAAGCTGCAGAGTACGTCTTTGTCCAGAACAATGTGGATTTAGCAAGCGGTGAGGTTGACCTGCATGGGCTGTATGTGAGAGAGGCTGAATGGATACTCAAAAAACGGATTTTTACGGCAATTGAACAGGGTGAACCGCAACTCCGAGTCATAGTGGGTAAAGGTTTGCATTCTGTCGACGGAATCTGCAAGATTAGGCCTGCCGCGGAGAAACTGTGCGCTGACGCCGGTTTGAGAAACCACGTGGATCATAAGAACGATGGGTTGTTAATCATAGAATTGCAAGGCTCACACGTTCCACAATCCTGGAATGCTCCTGAGGTGGAGGGCTATCCTGCCACACAGGTCCCCAAACAATCTCGTACGGCTTACCAACAACCACAACAACCACACCAGCGCCACCAGCAGCAGCACCACCAGCAGCAAGAGGAGAATAACGGGAGTTTGCTGGCTCAAATACTCTCGTTCCTTTGTGTTGTTTGTAAATGAAAGAATATGTAGCGATTGTAAATTATTTTAGCAGGACTATTACACGCGCCTGATCCCCATGATTCTGTCGTAGGCGTCGGAGGAAGGTTCAAAATCTACGTAGCCAGCGTTAGCGTCAGACCAGTCGCGGAAGAACCAGCCGATCCTGCTCAATATTACGTTGTTCTCCCACCACGACGGTTGCGTGAACGAAGTGGTATCCTCACCGCCGCTCATTAGCCACATGAAGCCTCCGAAAAGTAGCACGAGACAAAGAACAACTATAATGGCCAACGGGATAACTATTGGCCAATCTATAAGAACAGCAGCTTTCCCCGTAGATTTGCTGTAAAGGGCGCCCGCGCCCTCACCTCGATGCAACTGCTCTCTAAAATTAGAAATCGCTACCGTTTGTTCTTGCAATTTCCTCTTGAGCTCGCTAATAATGAATTCATGCTTCGTCGAGCTGTTTTTCTCAATGCTCGAACTCTCTGAGGGACTTCGCTTTGGTGACTCTCCATGGTCCTTGTAGAAATTGAATTGCCTCTGCACGAAATCGTACTTGTCCTTGTACTCCCCCAGTTTCCTTGTAAGTTGTATCAGCTCACGATCCTTTTCCGCCAATATTTCATCCTTGAATTTCAACTCCTCCTTCATCGTCGACACTCGAGTCTCCAAGTTCCTCAAGAGACGATTTACCTTACGTGGACTACTCCTGGTAGACATAACTGGTTCCTGAGACTTGGGTGGTTCTCCATCTTGCGAAATAGAGTTCTGTGGCATCTGTTTCGAGGATTCGGTTCTCTCGATGGCATCTTTAAAGGTCTTACCCACCAACCCGTGGAATATTTCCTTGAATTCGTCTCTGTATATTTTGAAAAACTCTTTCTCTTTAGCAAAAGTGTCGATGACGCTCTTCCCCGTATGGGAGAGTAGCGGCAACTCTGTGGGTTTGCCCTGGCTCAATATTTTCTCTATACTGCGTATAAGCGCCGGGAAGTCTTTGGCGTATATGAAATCCTGATTCTTCCTGTCAACCTCACTCCAGGCAAGGTCTAAAACGATGGAGGAGCTCGATTTGTCTAAGTCCATGAAGATATGATGGTATTAAAGTCGCTTTAACTGGTGTGAGTTCTGAACGGTGGTTTGTTCCTTTGGGTTGAAGTGGGATAAGATGCTGAAGTTCCGCCGAAGTTTTTCGTTTACGCGGCAGCGGTTAGGAAACTTTAAAGATTACATACACTCCTAAAAACCAGGAAACGATGTAAATAACCTTTTGATCCTTTACTGTTACTGATGTATGGTGCGATCTTTCTTGCAAAGAACCTTTTTAGAGCAGTGAATGCTTTCCCCCCCTCCCTCCAGAGATAAAGTGACAGGCGCCAGGAAAGCTGAGCGGCGTCCAAGCTGGATGTCTTCAGTGTTGCCGCATGAGAGATCACTTGTGGAAGCGAGAAATTCGACATCGTATTTGAACGATTTCATGGGCTTTAGACATTAGGTGTGGTTTTAAGCCATTAAGAAATTGATTTCAATGCAATCACAGGCCGTCGAGTTGTCCAGACCAGGTACACAAATGCCCAAGTTCGAATTTATTGAGTTCAAAGTTCAGACTTTCACGTCGTCACCAAAATACTTCCGACGCTTCAGAAAAGGCCCCACTTAGAGCGGAACTGGGAGACATTTATCTGACTTATCTGTGACTGTACGATCCCACCCAATTGCCGATGCCAAGGTCAGGCGGCTCACTGGTCTACCGAAGCGTTGCCGTTAACGGGAGCTACCACGATCTTTACAGGCAGCGGTACAATTCTCCTAGAAATTATGTGATTTTTTCATGGAACTAGGAAACTCTCGCAATAACTTTTAAAAGAGAATGAGGACTACAGCGTATTGCATCTCAATTTGTCCTCCTGGGCGGTACTGAGATCCAGGCAAAAGACCTTGGTTCTTCGTTTGCCCCGATAGCGCATCGCCGCGTACGACGCGAACTTCCCTTTGAAAAACCAACACTGACAGAACTTGCAAGACAGAATCATGCCCGTCGATCTGCCGCAGCATCAATCAATAAGGTGAGACTTCAATCCAATGGATCACGCTGCAGGTAAGGAAGGGGCAGTCTCTCCCTTAAACGACGCTGATATCGAGCAGATTTTACATCCAAACAACCTCTTTACCGATGAGCTACGTCAGCTAAATAAGGATGGCAATCCGGGGGCCATCGAGGACATCATCAACCCATCGCTGGACAGGTCACACGCAAGCAATACGGACCATGCAATGCAGCGCTTGACGCCAATGCGCTTGAACAATCAGCTACTGCCCTCCAGAATGTTCAGGCCGCAGCCGGCGCCCCAACAGGCTCCACGGCCCTCCACGCACAAACCTCGGACACACTTTGTGAACAAAGTGTGGAGTATGTTGAACGACGAGTCCAACAGCGACCTGATCATGTGGGCTGAGGATGGGAAATCGTTCGTTGTGGTCAACATGGAGGAATTCGTCCGTCAGGTGTTGCCCAAGTATTTCAAGCACTCCAACTTTGCGTCGTTTGTGAGGCAGTTGAACATGTACGGTTGGCACAAGGTGCAAGACGTCAAGAGTGGCTCGATCCAGAGCAGCAACGACGACAAATTGCAGTTTGAGAACGAATTTTTCATGCGGGACAGGGAGGACCTATTGCAACACATTGTAAGGCAGAAGCCGGCCAACCAGGCGCGCCTCCACGGCGCCAACGACAACAGCGATATGCACTTAAGCGAGTACCATCTCAACGACAGTGCGAACCTAGCCGCTCTGCTGAACGAGTTGGAGCAGATCAAATACAGCCAGATGGCGCTCTCCAAGGATCTGCTCCGCATCAACAAGGACAACGAGCTGCTGTGGAAGGAGAACATGCTTGCCCGCGAGAGGCACCGCACACAGCAGCAGGCTTTGGAGAAGATCTTGAGGTTCTTGGCCTCCCTGGTACCACACATGGATCAGAAAATGATAGCGGAGGGCATATTCAACGACGGATGCAACGGCGACGGCAGCGGCGGCGGCCAAAGTGGCCAGGGCGGCCAGGGCATGCCCGGCTCGGCCTCGTCGGCCACTTCGACCGCCGTGGCCGCTGCCGCTGCCGCTGCCGCCGCCGCAGCGGCGGCGGCTGCCGGGTCGGCGTCCGGCCCAGGCTCGATGCCCGGCGTCGGCGTCGGCGT
>JAJLTM010000042.1:0-82150 GCA_030568175.1 Zygosaccharomyces lentus
CACTCGAAGACGTCAAAACTTTCAGCACCTGGTTAGAGGTGCCCTCCCGGCCCAACGCAACCCAGCCGGAAAGCATGGAGGAGGCTCTGCAGTTGGATTCCAAGTACCCCGCGGAGTTGCGCGGGCAGTTCCACACCCCCACTTTTGCCAGCATGGGCCTGTCCGCAGATACGCGCGAACTCACCTACCTCTGCGGCAACTCACTAGGTCTGATGCCCCGGGCCACCAGAGAGGCCGTCAACACGGAATTGGACGCGTGGGCGGCCAGAGGCGTCGAGGGCCACTTCAACCACCCGCTCAGGGCCGAGGGCGCCACCGACTGGGTCGACATCGACCTGCCCGTGGTCCCGCTGCTGTCCCCCCTGGTCGGAGCCCAGGACGGCGAAGTAGCCGTCATGAACAGCCTCACGGCCAACTTGAATGCGTTGCTCGTGGCTTTCTACAGGCCCCAGGGCGGCCGCAGCAAGATTCTGTTCGAAAAGGGCGCGTTCCCCTCCGATTTCTACGCGTTCCACGAACAGTGCAGGCTGCACGGCGCGGATCCCGCCGCGGGGTTGGTGCAGGTGGAACCGCGCCCTGGCGAATACCACCTGCGCACAGAGGACATCTTGGCGGCCATTGACCGGCACAGCGCGACGCTGGCACTTGTGTGCCTCCCCGGAATCCAGTACTACACGGGCCAGCTGCTGGACATCCCGCGCATAACACGCCACGCGCACGCACACGGCATCACGGTCGGGTGGGACCTGGCCCACGCCGTCGGTAACGTGCCGCTGCAACTGCACGACTGGGGGGTCGATTTCGCCTGCTGGTGCTCGTACAAATACCTGAATAGCGGCCCTGGCGCCATCGGCGGCGCGTTTGTCCACGCGCGCCACGCCGCGGCGACCCTGCCGCGGCTCGCGGGCTGGTGGGGCAACAACCGCGAGCGCCGGTTCGCCATGCTGGAGAAGTTCGAACCCATCGACGGCGCCCTCGGCTTCCGGCAGTCGAACCCGAGCGTCATCGACGTCGTGTCGCTCCGCACGTCGCTGCGGCTGTTCCAGCAGTTTGGAGGCATGGGCCGCGTCCGCGAGAGGTCGCTGCGGCTCACCGGCTTCCTGTTGGAACTGCTCAAGAGTTCGCCGTACTACTGTGACCACGTGGCAGATTTCGGGTTTACCGTTATCACGCCGCAGCGGGATGACTGCCACGGAGCCCAGCTCTCTTTACTCTTCTACTGCGACATGGGCAAAGTGTTTCGGATATGCCGCTCGAACGGACTCATCGCGGACGAGCGTCGTCCCAACGTCATCCGCCTCGCACCGGCGCCGCTCTACAATACTTTCCAAGACGTGGCCCAGGCCGTGCGGATCCTCCAGGGGGCGCTCCAGGAGGTCCGCGAGCAGATCAGTTGATCTCTACGTAGTTCTTAGTACTCTCTCTGTGTGTATGTTGCCGCGTTGAACACTATTTCGACGGGTACACAAAAAACAGGGCCGAATGCGGTAAAAAGGAAGCGGCCGAAAATTTCTTTGCAGAATGCTCGAAGGAAAGAAGGGAAAATAAAAAATCGTATTCTGAAGCAAGTAGAAAATTCTTTTTCAGACGAAGGGCCCCGTTTAAGCTAAATTCTTTAAAGGTTCTTCAGGTTCGGATTTCCCTAATAGAATTCCACCTTTTCTAAAAACCCTCCTTTATTTACTTCCCAGGTGTTGCTCCGTTACTCCTCTCATTTTCATTTTTTTTTTTTTTTTAGTTTTTTTAGTTTTTCTTTTGGGTTTTTCTGTGTGGGACCAGAATTGGCAGCACTTTTTTTCACTCTATCCCTGAAGCCTGCTTCTTAAGTAAACACAAGTGGACCCAAGGGTGGAAAGTGCCAATCCAAGAGTTCGACACTGAATGACCGGGAGACCAGCAGCTGCATCAAGTGCTTCTGCGACTCTTTTGAACACCGCCAGAGGTAGTCCCCGTCGACGCGGGAAGGAGAAACGCTGCAGTCATTGTGAACACCAGCATAGCGTTTCTTACCACTCGTCGTCCAATTCCGAGTCCAATATTGATTCTCCACGCCTGTCAGACGGCGAGCGCTCTTCGTCTACACCGACTTCGATAGATGAGAGCGCTGCAGCCGTGGCCCAGAAGCAGCTGGGTGAGCACAATCCGACCACACCCATTGTGGATACAAGGCAGATGCAGTCCCTATCAATTGGTGGTTCAGTGCGTACGAGGAGTCAGTCACGGCCGCGGTCGGGGGCAGATCAGGATCGAGTAGAGGAGCAACTGCCGGTGCCGGTAGATGCACTCAAGCACAACTACCAGCTCATTTTTCTGGGGGAAGGCAAAGAGTCCCGCATGCATCCGAAGGAGGAACAGATACTGGATAACGATAGTCTGATACACACTGATTCGTATATCCACGGCGACGATGACAGTACGGTGCTTTTGAACAAGAGGATATCAAGGGGATCGAACCGCAAAAGCCGACAGCAGCAGCAGCAGCAGCAACAGCAGCAACAGCAGCCCGAGCAAGTACGAAAGAGCATGCCCTTTTTGGCACAAAAGCATTCGCAGATACTGCCGGTGGACGACGAAAAGCGGCCATCCAACGCCATGTCAAACAAATCGATGCCGTCGCTCCCGGGACACAGCGCACCCAGGCCGTCCGCCAAAATGACGTCGCCGTCTTACACGTCGCTGCCGCCCAACATACAGGGCAGTAACATGGGCCTTTTGAAAAGGTCAGAGTCTGCGACCGCAGAGATCAAAAAGATGCGGGTGTCTCTGCTGCACAAGCGCGAGATGCGCAAGAAGAGAAAATCTTTCCTCATGGACGATGACCGTGTTCTCGTGGGTAACAGGGTGTCGGAAGGTCACGTCAATTTCATCATTGCATACAACATGTTAACGGGAATCCGAGTCGCAGTGTCCCGCTGCTCGGGGATAATGAAACCGTTAACGCCGGCGGATTTCAAATTCACCAAGAAGCTGGCATTCGATTACCACGGGAACGAACTCACACCATCGTCGCAATACGCGTTCAAGTTCAAAGATTACTGTCCGGAGGTATTCCGAGAACTACGTTGCCTTTTTGGGCTCGACCCAGCGGACTACCTGGTCTCGCTCACCTCTAAATACATCCTAAGTGAGTTGAACTCGCCGGGTAAAAGCGGCTCTTTCTTCTACTACTCAAGGGATTACAAGTTCATCATCAAAACCATTCACCACACGGAGCATATCCATCTGAGGCGGCATCTCAACGAGTACTACATGCACGTCAAGGAAAACCCCGATACCCTCGTGTGTCAGTTCTACGGGTTGCACAGGGTCAAGATGCCGATCTCTTTCCAAAACAAGGTCAAACACCGCAAGATATATTTCCTCGTGATGAACAACCTTTTACCGCCCAATTTGACCATGCATGCCACTTACGATCTAAAGGGTTCCACCTGGGGCCGTGTGACCAAGATCAACCCTCAGCGGGCTCACGACGAAAGCTACAGGCCCGTACTCAAGGATATGAACTTCTTGGACCGGGAGGAGCGCATTAAATTTGGGCCTTTGCGGAAGAAAAAATTCTTGGAACAACTGCGCAAGGATACAGCCTTCTTGGCCAAATTGAACACCATGGATTATTCGTTGCTTTTGGGAATCCACGATATGAGCAAATCAGAAGAGTTAGCCTCGGGTGAAATTGCCTCATTAGATGGCGCACACGCCCTTGTGCCCTCCACCACTTTGGGCGGTAGTACTAGCATGGACACACCTAACCCGGTTCGCAATAGCCGTGTGATTCCGCACTATTTCAAACAGTTTGAAGGCGGTATAAGAAGCTCAGACGCCTTCAACGTCGATACGAACCTAATCTATTACGTTGGCATCATTGACTGTCTGACCAACTACTCCATCATCAAGAAGCTGGAGACTTTTTGGAGGGGTTTAAGCCATGACCTAAGGCTCGTCAGCGCCGTCCCCCCACGTGACTACGCCGAGAGGTTCTACGAGTTCGTCGAGGATGCAGTCGATCCATTGCCACCCAAGAGGTACAAAGATGACCCAACGGCTAAAAAGTACAAGGATTAATGATGACGTTTTCCTTTTCACTCTGTTCCCTGTCTTTGCAAATCGACGATCGATACATGAGGAACAAGATTAAAGCAGATATAATTATTTTTTATTGATAACATTAATAATGAACGAAAAAATGGTAATGACTTGATTTATTTTTTTTTTTCTTATATTCTATTCTAGGGTTGACGCACTATCGGACTCGTTTTTTGTTCCTTTAATGGAAACCTACGTGTCGGACACTTGACCGAATCGGAAACACTGCCGTGTCTCGTCCTGCGCCATCGGCAAGTAATCTCAAAACCGTCAACACAAAACTGAGCTGCTACGTCGATCTAACGTATGCCGTGCTACGGTCGATCGAACGTACGTCTGCTTCGCCTCAAGAGTACTGCGCCATAGCTCCAACCCACTTCAACTTCATTTTAAACCGTCCGAGAAATTCCAATAGTCGTTATATAATTTGGCCACTCCGCTTGAGAGCTAAGATCAGATCAGATCAGAGCAAGGCGATTTTTTTTTTTTGCGGGCTCTGTGTATAGATGAGTTACTACCAAGGTCCACCTCAGCAAGGTTACTACGTTCAGCAGGGGCCACCTCAGGGTTACTACCAACAACAGCAGCCAATTATGTACCAACAGGGTCCACCACCTCGAAATGGGGAGAGCTGTCTGGACACTTGTCTGAAGTTGATGTGCTGCTGCTGTCTATTAGAGATGATCTGTGGCAATTGAATGAATGGCTGCCGTTTTGATTTACCCACTATTGGCAAATATAGGGTATATACTACGTACTTGATTAACTTAATAATTATTTTTTTTTTTAGCACCCTTCGAAAGTATTTGTGCTTGTTGTAATTCTAACTTTTGTTGTCCTTGTACTTGTGACGTTGTCATGCTTTTGTCTATGAAATGTACTTCTTTCAGAGGTATATATACTGTACTTCATTGATACCTTCACATGAAAATGCTCGTGTAGCTCAGTGGTTAGAGCTTCGTGCTTATAGGTGAATTCGGTCCTCCGAATCAATCTGTGCAAACGGCCTTTCAAAGTAGGCCTTCAAGCAACGCGACCGTCGTGGGTTCGAACCCCACCTCGAGCACTTTCACTTTTATTTTTTCCATTTTCTTTCTACCTTGGATCATGTTATACGGTTAGAAAGGGAGTATCAATCGAATGCGAGCACCTGCGTGTCTCTGGTATAATGAGAGCGTTTTCAACTCGAAAATGCGTTCTTGGTATACCAAACCGATGAGCTACGATGTTGTTGTTTTTTTTATTCAAGGATTAACTTGCTTAGCACGAATTTCGAATATATTACAATTTTTTTAATTTTTTAACCGTAAGTGCACTTTCCTCAAGGGAAGAAGTCGACTTTTATATTCATGTTGGCGAAACGCGACAAAACATTAATCCAAATATTTTTCCAGAAAGAATTTCCATTTTCTAGGAGGTATTGCATGTAAAATTAGGCTTCTAGTGCTGTAATAACCATTTTATTCCAACTCCAAATCAATTGTTGATTAAAATACCCAATTCTTGAGTATTGAATTTCTTCGATTATGGCAAGCAGCCTTAAGCCATGGTAGGCCTAAAATTGAGCGGAATCCAGATGCGTGCACCTTCTGGGCAGACATATGAGAGAAATTACAGCAAGATTCTACCGTCCTGCTAATCTGTATAACCATATATACGCATATCGAAGGGAATGTATATGTCGTTTCTATATCACTGCTTACGAATAATTTTTTTCACTTTAATGCAAGAACACAGAGATGAGATGATGCGATAGAATACCCTATCGACTATCAAGCCCAGCCACGAATCTCATCACCCCATCCTCCTCTCCCCCGTTCCAATGGCAGGCAAGAAGACCAAGTCTCAACCAAAGGCCGAAATGGGCCAGGATGACCGTTTACAGGCTATTGTGCTCACCGACTCTTTCGAAACGAGGTTCATGCCTTTGAGTCACTATAAACCAAGATGTCTCCTACCGTTGGCCAATGTCCCATTGATTGAGTATACGTTAGAATTTTTGGCCAAGGCGTCTGTCAAAGAGGTTTACGTCGTGTGCTCTGCACACGCTTCGCAGATCAGCAACTATATTGAAAAGTCGAAATGGAACTTCCCATGGTCCCCTTTCAAGATCTTCACGGTCATGTCACCAGAGGCAAGATCTGTCGGTGATGCCATGAGAGATTTGGACAACAAGGGTGTCATCACAGGAGATTTTTTACTTGTGAGCGGTGATGTAGTCACAAATTTGGAGTTTGACAAAATGTGGGATTTCCATAAAAAAGTACACGCCAAGGATAAGGATCACATCGTCACTACATGCTTGAGCAAGGCCACTCAGTATCACAGAACGAGGGCGTTTGAACCAGCTACTTTCATCTTTGACAAGTCTGACAACAGGTGTCTGTACTACCAGGAGATCCCATTGGCCAGCTCAAAGGAGAAGTCTTCTGTGGAGGTAGACCCTGACCTATTGGAAGGTGTAGACGAATTTGTTTTGAGGAACGATTTGATAGACTGTCATATCGACCTTTGCTCACCTCAGGTGCCCGCCATATTCCAAGAGGACTTCGATTACCAACTGTTGAGATCTGATTTCATCAAAGGTGTTCTCTCTAGCGATCTTCTGCGCAAGCACGTTTATGCATATATCACGGATGAATACGCGGCCCGTGTAGAGAGCTGGCAATCATACGACAGCATTTCGCAAGATTTTATTGGCCGTTGGTGCTATCCATTTGTGCTTGACTCCAATTTGATGCCAGATCAAACTTACTCTTACGAGTCTGGTCACATATACAAGGAGAAAGACGTCGTTCTGGCGCAATCTTGCAAAATCGGTAAATGCACAGCTATAGGTTCTCGTTCCAAAGTTGGCGGCGGGTCTGTGGTAGGAAACTGTGTTATAGGCAGGAACTGTCACATTGGAGCTGGCTGCACCATTAGAGATAGTTACATTTGGGACGACACTGTGATAGGCGACGACAGTGTGATCAATCACAGCATTGTTGCCAATGGTGCTAAATTGGGCAAAAATGTGGTGCTCAACGATGGGTGCATTGTCGGGTTTAATGTGGTCATAGAAGATAACAAGGAGCTGCCCAAAGGCGTTAGAGTGTCTGGAACCCCGATTAGAAGTATAGATGACAGCGGATTTGGCCTTTCCGAAGATGAGGATAAAAATGATGAACCACAAGAGCAGGTTGAAGTCGCGGTGGAGATTTGTGGTTCAAAGGGATGTGGGTACTTATACGAAAGCAATGTCTCAGAAGACTATTATGAAATGCCCATTGGCGAAAAAATGATCAGTGCTCTATCTCATTTCCTTGAAGAAACTTACTTGAGTGATGATTCAATATCATCGGTCACCAAAAGCAAAAAGAAGCGTACCATGTCTACAAACAGTGTCTACACGGACAGAGATGAGAATCCATCCGAGCTGGAAGAGGACGAGGAGGATTTCTTCGTGGAAGGTATCGCGACCGTAAAGAGAGCCATTGAAAACAACCACGATTTGGACACAGCTCTTCTAGAACTAAACACTTTGAGAATGAGTTTAAACGTTTCCTATCATGAAGTGAGAACCGTTACTGTGATTGCCATTCTGGACAGAGTCTACCATTTCATCGCAACACAAACCTTGGGACCCAAGGATGCCACCACCAAAGTGTTTTCTCAATGGGGGTTGATGTTCCGCAGGCAAGCATTTGAATTTGATGAATACGTGGATTTAATGAACATCATCATGGAGCAAGTGGCTGATCAAAAATTCGAAAAGCCAGACCTAATTCTCTTCAGCGCGTTCACCACGCTTTACGACAACGACATACTGGAGGAGGAAGTAATCTACGAATGGTGGTCCCACGTCTCGCAAGATCCCAAATTCGATGACGTTAAAAAGGTTATTGCTAAATGGGTAGAATGGTTACAACAGGCAGACGAGGAGTCTTCGTCAGGGGAGGGAGAGGACGAAGAGGAAGATGGTGAAGAAGAAGAGGATTAAGTAATGCATATATGTATATAATTGCGTGAATCTGTATCGAAGAATTTTTTTTTGTATCTTCTTATGTGACGGCTGATTACCGCCATCCGCGTGTTACCCGCACGGCAGCCCGAACTGGGGCATCCGAGAGTTGAAAATAACTGGGGAGCCAAATGGACGTTTGTTTGATCGCCTGAGAAACCCAAGACGCAACCAAGGAAGGGTTTTTGGCACTTGTGCGTGGTTTGGGAAGCCGTCATTGAAGCGTGAATCAGTTATAAGAGATGCAAACTCTAAAATGTGTTGTGGTCGGAGATGGTGCCGTGGGTAAGACTTGTCTTTTGATATCTTACACGACGAATCAATTCCCAGCGGACTATGTGCCCACAGTTTTTGACAACTATGCCGTTACCGTGATGATTGGTGACGAACCTTACACCTTGGGGCTGTTTGATACGGCTGGCCAAGAAGATTACGATAGGCTGAGACCTCTTTCGTACCCATCAACAGACGTCTTCCTAGTTTGTTTTAGCGTCATATCTCCACCATCCTTCGAAAACGTGAAAGAGAAGTGGTTCCCAGAAGTACATCATCACTGTCCGGGGGTTCCCTGCCTCATCGTAGGGACGCAGATAGATCTTAGGGACGACAAAGTAATCATCGAAAAGCTACAGAGACAAAGATTGCGTCCCATCTCGCAGGAACAGGGTGAGAGGCTCTCTAGAGAGTTGAGGGCCGTCAAATACGTAGAATGCTCTGCGTTGACGCAACGTGGGTTGAAGAATGTGTTTGACGAGGCCATCGTGGCTGCGCTGGAGCCACCAGTCATCAAGAAGTCCAAGAAGTGTACTATTTTATAGGGACAGTTGAGCTCATAGATGGGAGTTGGTTTATTTTCAAAAAAGACGAAGACTAAAACGACCACCACAGGGTGAGATATAAGACGATTAAGTTTCAGGTTAGTATATCTATTTCACAAGCAATACACCTACAGTAGATATAGGTTCATACTTCTAAAAAATCGATAAAAAGGAGTAGAGAGGTCTTGTTTACGCGTCAATACCTAAATAAAAAGACAACCAAGAATATCACCAAAGAGTTTGGTGAACAAAACTATGGCCAAATTTTCATGTTATCACTTGTAATCGTTTCATTGTAATGTAGCTACAATCGGGGCTTGTTTCTTTTTTGGAGAAATTCTGTCCATTTATGACAATAAAATTCTCGAAAAAAAATCAAAAAAAAATCGAGCACATAATAGCGCGGGTTCGAAAATTGTAGGGCAATTATGCAAAGTAATCGTAATAAAGATCTTGCATGGGTTCAAATCCAGAATGGGTCGTTTTCAATTTTATTAAAAAAAAAACTTTTATTTCACTATGACCGGTGTTGAAAAAAAAAGTGGCAATCCAAACTCTTTAACAGAACCACCGATATTAAGAACAGAGTATTGAAGAACAAGGCTAGTGTTGATCCGTTGCACAATGTCTCAAGTATTCAATAGTTCTCGCTCAGACACTCTTTTCCTAGGAGGAGAGAAGATCAGTGGTGATGAGATTAGGAATCAAAATGTGCTAGCTGCAGCTGCTGTGGCCAACGTGGTGAAATCCTCATTGGGACCCGTCGGATTGGACAAAATGCTTGTAGATGACATTGGAGATTTTACTGTGACAAACGACGGTGCCACTATTTTGTCTCTGTTGGATGTGCAACATCCAGCGGGCAAGATTCTTGTGGAGTTGGCCCAGCAGCAGGACCGAGAAATCGGTGACGGTACCACGAGTGTGGTGATTGTAGCTGCTGAACTTCTCAAAAGGGCCAACGAGTTAGTCAAGAACAAGATTCACCCCACCACGATCATTACAGGTTTCAGAGTAGCTCTAAGAGAGGCCATCCGTTTCATCAACGAAGTGCTTTCGATTAACGTGGAGACGCTAGGGAAAAGCACTTTGGTCAACATTGCTAAGACTAGTATGTCTTCGAAGATCATTGGATCTGATTCGGAATTCTTCAGCAACATGGTGGTCGATGCACTGTTGGCAGTCAAGACTCAAAACTCCAAGAACGAGACCAAGTACCCCGTGAAGGCGGTGAACATTTTGAAAGCGCACGGTAAGAGCGCCAAAGAGTCTGTACTAGTACATGGGTACGCTCTAAACTGCACTGTGGCCGCACAGGGATGCCCCAAACGTATTGGTGGTGGGAACGTCAGAGTTGCATGTCTCGATTTGAATTTGCAGAAGGCACGCATGGCCATGGGGGTTCAGATTAACATTGATGATCCCGAACAGCTGGAGGAAATTCGTAAGCGTGAGGCAGGAATCGTTCTGGAAAGGGTCAAGAAGATCATCGACTCCGGGGCCCAAGTTGTGTTGACGACAAAGGGTATCGACGACTTGTGTCTTAAAAAATTTGTGGAAGCTAACATTATGGCGGTAAGGCGTTGTAAGAAGGAAGATCTAAGAAGAATTGCTCGTGCCACCGGTGCCACTTTGATCGGTTCCATGTCAAATTTGGAAGGTGATGAGACTTTTGAGAGCAGCAGCTTAGGAACTTGCCAAGAGGTGATACAGACCAAGTATTCAGATGACGAATGCATCTTGATCAAAGGCACTTGTAAACACTCTTCGTCATCCATTGTACTGCGTGGGCCCAATGACTATACGCTCGACGAGATGGAACGTTCGATACACGACTCGCTATCTGTTGTCAAAAGGACATTGGAAAGCGGCAACGTCGTTCCCGGTGGCGGATGCGTGGAGACTGCTTTGAACATATATTTGGACAATTTTGCCACGACGGTCGGTTCGCGTGAACAGCTGGCGATTGCGGAGTTCGCCCAGGCACTCATCGTGATTCCCAAGACTTTGGCGGTGAATGCAGCTAAGGACTCGAGTGAACTGATCGCCAAGCTCAGGGCCTACCATGCCGCGGGACAACAGGCCAAGCATGACGACATCAAGAGGCGCAGCTACAGAAATTATGGTCTCGATCTGATTAAGGGTAAAATCGTAGACGAAGTGCAAGCAGGGGTCTTGGAGCCCACCATTAGCAAAGTGAAATCTCTGAAATCGGCGTTGGAGGCTTGCGTGGCCATCTTGAGGATCGACACCATGATCACTGTGGACCCAGAGCCACCAAAAGAGGACCCACACGGACACTAGTTCACTAGTCCCGTAATAATTCTCCCTGTATAATAAGTAATCATAAGATTTAACTTTGCTATGACAAATCGTGAGATGCGGTCACGTATTGCGACTCAGGTGGCATTAAATAGAACTAGGGAATGCGGCTATCATTAGGGGCCTTAGCCACGCCATTTCGTAGCGTGACTAATAACCATGTTGGTGAACAGGTGATCATTTTCCCCCCTTTGTTTTTTTCGGCGACGTGTCTCTTAGAAAGCTCAAGACTACGTACATTGCTCAATTCTGCTCATCAAGCAACCATACCAATTCTAATTGATTTATTCTATTTTTTCTTAATTTTTCCACAAAAAATAATATTTTCCTAAACGCCAAACAGTAAACAATGTAGAACAAGATAATCACTAGGAAACTAGGCAGTACGAGTTTCTTTTTCCGCTCCACAATATCGATGAATTCCATATAGTGTGAGCTTGAGAAAAAAAAATATGAGGAGCTGCATCAAAAACTATGCTGATGCCAAATTAAAGAATCGTCTCTTTTTTTTTTTTTTTTTTTTTTTTTTTTTTTTTTTTTATAACAACTGATGTTGCATGCTCGTATAACTTTGCATCAGGTGGTTCTTAAACGAGAAGGGGCGCTCAAGAATATCAACAAGCTCATCGCCAGTCATTGTAAGACCAAAATATAGACGACTTTTGAATAAACAGGCTTGCTAATACTCTATTGCCGGTATGGCCTAGAAGGCTGCATTAGCTTGACAATTCATTCGTTCTTATTTTTTGGGAAGGGCGAGTAATCGATTAACGGTTATGAATTCTGCAGTCAAGGACAGAATGGATAGAAAAGCTGCCTTGCGTAAGAGGGAGAAAGTAGTGGAACTGATAGAGATCGATGGCAAAAAAGTTAGCATAACGTCAACGGGGAAGCGTAAGTTTCATAACAAGTCTAAAAATGGATGCGACAACTGCAAGAGAAGACGAGTAAAATGTGATGAGGGCAAACCACTTTGCCAAAAGTGCGTTAATATGAAATTGGACTGTGTATATACTCCCTGTCAGCCGAAGAGGAAGAAGGAGTCCACTGCAGTTAAATACGTGACAAGAAGAGGCGCTGCAGAGAGTGAAGGGAAACTTACAACACACGAGGTAGGTCAATATAGTGATGACAGCAGCTGTACGAGTAGTCACAGTGCTAGCCGAGTTCCCCATCGCTCTCCGGGGGGTATTCCACAGGCCGAATTGCATGAGAGGAAAATATTCAACGGGGGTGTACACGCCAAGTCTCCGACCGTATCTGCCACTGCTCCTGCTACTGTTTCACAGCAGCAAGTGCAACAACATTTGAATGCCAGAAATATGGGGGGGTCCCCCGACAAGATGACAGGTGCAACGACATATTCCCGTGGTGTGCTAGATGGGGTACTTTTGCCTCCTCTCGCTTCTGAAGTTAGCCATCTAACTCAACAACAACAGCAGCAGCAATTGCAACAACAGCTGTTGCTACTGCCCCAACTAATGACTCTGTCTAACTCCGAAAAATATGCGGCGTTTGAGATGCCCAATAGTCCGCCTCTGCAACCCACGGGCATGAACATCACCAATAGCATTGGCAGCATCTTTTCACCCAGTCGATTCCAATTGGGACCACAGCAACAGCAACAGCAGCAGCAACAGCAGCAGCAACTACAGCAGCTACAACAACAACAGCAACAACAACTACAGCAACTTCAGCAACTTCAACAACTACAACAACAGCAACAACAGCAACAACAGCAGCAACAACAGCAACAGCAGCAGCAACAACAACAACAACAACAACAACGGCAGCGGCAACCGCAGTCTCAATCGCCACAACAGTCACGGACCCAACAGCAGCCCAAGGGATCTAATTTGGCCACTAACGCACTTTCCTTCCAGGCAGAGTCGCTCGCACAGCTCAACAAGGCCAGCATAAACCTGAGGGCGATGGGTATGTTCCCGACAGCAGGCATTGGAGGCGTCACATACGATTTCCAAGAGCTTCTGGGTATCAAATATCCGGGAAACAGTCAGGCTACAAAGGCCAGCGACGCGGAGGAGGCTTTAGCCAACATGCAAGAACAGCAGGAACAAGCGAACAAAGGTGGGAGTGAAGGAGAAGAAGAGGAGGCAAGTGCCTCTTCTGATCACGATGACGATGACAGCGCTGCTGCTCACATGCTGGCGGCTGCAGGCTTACCGAACAATCCGACTATCTCGCCTGCTGCCCCCATCACGCCCGTGACCAAAAGTTCCATCGCAAGCGCTGCGGCTCCTTCACCGCCTGGTGGTCCCATCACGGTTACCACGGCAGGCGGTAGCTTACCGCGCAGCGAGAGGACGGATGCCGTGAATGCGCAGGAACAGTCTTCTTTGCACGTCTTACCCCCCGGTTCAGGGTGTGTGGCTTCGCTTTTGCAACTGTCTCGCGAGGGTAATTTGAACCTGATAGATTTGAAGCTGTTCCACCATTACTGCACCAAAGTGTGGCCCTCCATCACGGCTGCAGGCATCTCTGGACGTGACGTATGGAGCACAGACATACCTGAACTCGCGTTCGAGTACCCCTTCCTGATGCATTCGTTGCTAGCGTTCAGCGCGACGCACCTGTCGCGCACGGAGGCTGGGCTGGAGCCCTACGTGTCGAGCCACAGGCTCGACGCCCTGCGGCTGTTGAGGCAAGCTGTCTTACAGATATCGGAGGACAACACCGATGCGCTGGTAGCCAGCGCATTGATTCTCATCATGGACTCGCTTGCGAACGCCTCCAACCAGAGCGCTGCGAGCCCGAATGCGATGTCACCTTCTGCATGGATTTTCCACGTCAAAGGGGCTGCTACGATACTGACGGCGGTGTGGCCCCTGACCGAGAAATCTCGATTCTACAACCTGATCTCTGTGGACCTGAGCGATCTCGGCGACGTGATCAACCAGGAAAGTGCGACCATCTCGGAGCTGGTGTGCTTCGACGAGAGCATCGTGGACCTCTACCCGGTTGAGATCGACTCGCCGTACTTGATCACGTTGGCATACTTGGACAAGCTACACCGGGAGAAAAACCAGTCGGATTTCATCCTCAGGGTCTTTGCATTCCCGGCGCTCCTGGACAAGACGTTCCTTGCGCTGCTGATGACGGGCGATCCGGGCGCCATGAGAATTATGAGAAGCTACTACAAGTTACTCCGGGGCTTCACCACAGAGATGAAGGACAAGATCTGGTTTCTAGAGGGTGTTTCGCAGGTGCTACCACAGGATGTGGACGAATACAGCGGCGGTGGCGGCATGCACATGATGCTGGATTTCCTGGGCGGTGGATTGCCCTCTATGACCACGACAAATCTGTCCGAGTTCATGTGACTTGAACTAATACGTTCTATTTTTTTTTTTTTTTTTTTTTTTTTTTTTTTTTTTTTTTTTTTTTTTTTTTTTTTTTTTTTTTTCTCTCTTTTTCTTCCCCTTCGCCTGGATATTGGAAGTTTCCAGAATGGAGAGGGAAGCGGCAGAACAAGAGATGAGCTAGTTAGTGTATATATATATAGTCACAACGAGCAAGATAGATGTCTTAGCGTAGCAACGCGGCTACCTGGGTAAACGTGTATTTGTTTGCGTATACATATATATATCTCCATGGTTGTGCATAACCCGAACAACTGGCATTGGGTCGACAAGAACTGTATCTCGTGGGCCCGCGAGTATTTCAAGCAGAGGCTCCAGGGGTTGAAAACGGGCGACCGAGCGGGCAAATGTTATGCCGAGGTTAGTGGTGTGAGCTCCGTGGAGGGCGACTGTGAGGTGAGCCAGCGCAAGGGGAAGGCCATGTCGCTGTTTGAGCTGAAGATCGTGATGCTCCTGAAGGGTCACGTGGACGACTCGCCCTTCGAGGGGAGCATCAGCGTGCCCGAGGTGGCCTTTGACAGCGCCGAGTCGGACTACCAGTTTGAGATCTCAATCTACAAGGAGACGGTCCAGCTGCGCGAGGTGAAGCCCGTGATCAGGGAGACGTTGTTGCCGCAGCTGAGGTCGCTGTTCCAGAAGTTCGGACAGGACCTGTTGTCCGAGCACGCGGGCGACATCCAAGTGCCGGAATCCCAGGTGAATTCCGAGTTTACAAAGGCGAATTTGAAAGCGGCGGCCACGACCAGTGCGTGCCCGGCAACGTCTGCGTCTGCCTCTGCGTCTGTTTCTCCCGCCCCCGCTCCCACAAAACTCTCCTCCGGCGGCACCAACCGTGCGTCGCTGCACCTCGAGCCCACGTTCAACGTACCTGCCCTCGAGCTCTACCGCACCTTCCTCGACAAGTCGCGCGTCATGGCGTGGTCGCGGGGTTCGCTGCAGGCCTCCGACGGTAGCGGCGGCGGCAGCGGCGAATTGCATGTGGGGGAGAGCTTCGAGCTGTTTGGCGGCAACGTGACCAGCAAGCTGCTCGAGGCGCAGGAGCCCAAGCGGCTCGTGTTCCAGTGGCGGCTCAACGAGTGGAGCGAGAAAATCGTGTCGCGGCTCGAGATGGTGTTCCACGAGTCACGCGAGTACCACGAGACAAGGCTGCAAGTCAGCTGGTCCGGCGTCCCCGTGGGCGAGGAGGACCGGGTCAAGGCCAACTTCGAGGAGTACTACGTTCGCTCGATCAAGTTGACGTTTGGCTTCGGCGCGGTGCTGTAAACGGCGGCGGCGGCTATTTCCCCTTCTTTTTTTTTTTTTCTTTCTTTCTTTCATAAGCGTATATATATCTATATCCCACACCAAAATCAGTCTGTCTAGCTGGTAGTCTGAGCCAACGGTGCTACGCCGCCGTTGGCGGCCCCGCTCACCCTAGCGGTGATATCCTCGGCACACGACTCGTTCCACTCCTGGAGTTCCTTTGCGTGTTCTCTCTCGATGGCGAACTCCACCGCCTCCAGGACGTTCTCGCAGGTCTTCTTCGGCGTGTAGCGAGGCACAACTCCGTCCTTGTACACGCCCGTCTTTACCAGGATCGAGTACCAAGTGGAGTCGTGCGAGTTGGCGAACCGGATGTCCGACTCGGGCGTGTCCCCGACAAAATACACCGTAGACGCCGGCGGCAAATCCAGCACGAGGTCACCGGGCTGGTCGCCGCTCCCCTCGCTGCCCACCTCATCCTCGTCGTCGTCGTCGCCGTCATCCGTCTCCAACAGACCGTCTTCCGGCCCGTCTTCCGGCCCGTCTTCCAGCCGGAGGTTCTCCACGTGCTCGGACAGCGTCTCTCTACGCCAGTTGGACAGCACTTTTTCGGCAAAGCGGAACGTGCCGCGCTGCGGCTTGCCGAACCGCGTCACCTGCAGCTCTTTGCCCGTGTGCTCCTGGTACAGCGCGGCTATCGACACCTGCAGCGCGCCCATGCCGTAACGCGAGAGGCCGTAGTCGGTGGCCCAGACAAAGTCCGAGTGCGCAAAATACAGCGCGGGGCCGTTGTTCGAGGTCGGACACACCGTGCCCATGACGCCGTTCTCGCTCAGCAGCAGCTCGAGGATGATCTGCTGGTCCGCGGCCCAGTTGCGCGAGTCCGCAAACACCAGGATGGCCTGGATGTTGAGCTTGGAGAAGTCCACGTCGCGGGCCACCTTCTTCTCCTCGTCGTTGAGCACGTAGTAGGGCGTGACGCTGGGCTTCCACTTCATGATGTCGAGCGGGATGTACACGTTCTTGAAGCCGTAGCCCTCTGCCACCTTCTTGCAGGAGTCCAGGACGCCGCCCACGACGAGCACGTTCTCGTACACGCCCACGAGGTCCTTCATGGGGGTGTGGCCCTGGATCACCTGGTCCTCTGTGACCGTGATGCCCAGGCGCCTGGAGAGGTCCCTGCAGCGCGCCTTTTCGGAGCGGCCGCCGCCGTTGGTGATAAAGATATACGGCACTTTGATGTTGTACTTGTTGTGGCCGTTGAGCATGCGCAGGGCCTCGGGCCCCTGCGGGATGGTCTCGCCACCCCGCACCAGCACGCCGTCAATGTCGAACGCGAAGGCGTAGGAGGCGACGCGCTCGTGGTCGACGACCGACTTGTGGTGGCGCGCCACCGCCATGGAACCCTTGCGGCTGCGGGAGCCGCGGCGCGAGCTGCGGCTCGCCGTGCTGCCGTGGCGCGACACGTGCGAGTGCGAGTGCGAGTGCGACAAGGCGGCCGGCCCCGCGCCGGGCCCCGCGCCGCCCCCCGCGCCGTCCGCGACAGCGTGCAGCGGCGTCATGCCGCTGAACTGGTCGCTCAGCGACAGCGAAGAGACGCGCTTCTTGCGGGGCATCGGCGAGAACTCCTCCGGATTGTTGTTTTCGAGGAACGACTTTCTGCGCGGCTGCGGCGAGCTCTCGCGGACACGCGACTTGGGGTCCTCGTCGTCGACGGGAAACGGCACAGAGTCCGCGAGATGGTCCCCTTCGTGTTCCTGTGCGGCTGCGACTTTGCCCCTGGTGGAGTTTTTGATCTCTTTCAGTTCCTGACTCAGTTTGTCTGCCATGATAACGTGGGTTCCTTGTTTGCTAGATTTCGGTTCGGCTGGTATTGCGTACGGGCTCCCTTCCGGCAGATATCAATACACCCTTCGAGAGCGTGGGTGGCCACCCCTGCTTATATACGTGCGTGACGGCAGGCGCCACGACCGTGGGGCGGTCGCGCTACGCAGCCCCTGAGTCCGCTGGGCCAGGGGCGCCCATGACGCCATGGCCGAACCACGTCGAACGGACTGGAAATGGGGCGGGCCGTGCCGCGCCGCGCCGCGCCGCGCCGCGGACGGAACAGACGGGTGAAAGCTGCTGGCCCGCAGCGAGCGAGGCGGAACGCAGGGAGGGGCACAGGCACACCGTGCGGGGATCACGTGTGCCGGCGCCGCCAGCTGCGCTGAACGGTTTGCGATCGCCTGGGCACCCTTTTTGCTCTGAACTCCGAGCACGACGAAAGCGCGGGCGCGCGAACCATTGCGTGGTGCCCTGCATGGCTCAGCCGCGCGCCCTGTCACGGGATTTGCGCGGGCGCGCACCACTTACCCCGGACAGACCCAAAGCTGTCCCGCACGGCACGCAGCCCGCGACCCCTGCCCTGCCCTGTCGGCGCGTACCACCTGCTTGGCCGCTGGTTGTCGCGGCTGCTAACGCGGGAAAAAAGCGATTGCGCGGCCGGCTGCCACTACGTGCAAAAAGAACCAAAAACCGTCGTGCTGCGCGAGCCGCCCGGTGCCGCGCAGCCGCGGAGCAAGGGGTGCGGGGCGCGGTTCGAGAGGGGTTTGCCCTCGCCGGAGCAGGGGCCGTCGAGCCCCGCCGAGAGCGCTAGCCGCGGAGTCCACGTCACCGGCGCGCGCCCCTTGCTGATCGCCGTTGCGGCTGCGCGCGTTTCTTGCGCTCCGCTCGCAGGGCATCTCTTGGCAAATTCCCGGCGCCCAGGCGGCGCCGCACGCCGTTGCGGTCCGCAACGGCGCGGCACGCTCGAGCGCATCGAGGACGGCGGAACCCCATTTCGACGCGCCCCTGCGTGTCGGTAGAACGCTCGGCGTGGCGCCGCCGATTCACGGCCGCCCCTCCGCTTCCGCTCTCTGCGGCGCGCGCCACTCGTCGTGTGCCCGCTGGCTGGACCTCCGGCCCCGCGTAGTAGGTCCCTTTGCTCCCGCAGCGCCTCGAGCTCGATGGAGTACATATAAGGGGACCCGCTCCGTTACGCTCCACCGCTGCATCGCTCCACCGCTCCACCGCTGCACCCGCTCCACCACACGCCCACATGTACCGCATACACCAGTTCGACCTCAACGGCGTCCAGCTCACCACCAGCCCGCTGGACGACTACCAGAGGCTATACTTCGCGACGCTGCTGTCGCTTCCGCCCGAAAAACAGCCCAACGTCGACATCCGGCGCGTCGCTTACAAGAGCAACGTCGCGGAGATGTTCGGCCCGCGCGCAAACCGCAGCAACGTACTCGAGTGCTTCGAGTACCAGCTGCCGGACGTGCGAAACGGCTGGCCGCGCTTCAGTCTCGACGCGGCCACGAGCCGCCGTCTCCGGATGCAGGACGGCGCCATGCTCAGGGGCGTGGTACAGGCCGAGGCCAATGACGCCATGGAGGACTCGCTCACCAAGAACCAGCAGTTCAAGCTGCGGAAGCTCGGCCACTCGCTGCAGGCGCGGCTCATCAACCCGAACAATTGCGTGCTGTGGACACATGACTCGGGGTACGTGTTTTTGACGGGCATCTGGAGACTGTACCAGGACGTGATGAGGGGGCTCGCGACGATGGCGCGGCTGGACGGGTCCGCGGCGGCGCCCGAGATGTGCCGCGAGGAGTTGGAGTACATCACGACACAGGCGTTTTACGACGGGCACTCGCTGGAGCGGCGGCGCAGGCGGCACAGCAGCGGCGGCGAGCTGGGTGGCAGCACGGCGCCGCGCGCCGCCGGCGCCGCCAACAGCAGCAGCAGCGCGTACAGCGACCTGCACTGGAACGGCCTCTCCAGCGAGCTCAAGCGGCAGCTCGTGGACACGTACCGGGCGCACCTGGAGAGGTCCGGCGTGCCCTACGCGGAGGCCGCGCGCGTGTCGCTGCCGGAGGTGATGCAGCGCATCCGCGGCGGCTATATAAAGATCCAGGGCACGTGGTTGCCGCTGGAGATGGCGCGCATCATCTGCACGTGGTTCTGCTTCCCGATCCGGTACCTGCTGGTGCCCATCTTTGGGCCCGAGTTCCCGGCGCAGTGCGAGGCAAACCGCGGCCGCTCGGTGGTGGAGGCGCCGCGCGGCAGGTCGATGAGCTGGGCGCCGGGCGCCAGTGCCGCGGGTGCCGCGGGTGCCGCCAGTACCGCCGGCGGCGAGCGGCTGCCCCCCATCAGCACCATCATGCAGTCGCTGGACCGCTACTCGTACGAGCGACGAGACCCACAGCCGACGGTCAAGACGCTGTCGCACCTCGCCTCCTTCTACAACACGCACGGCCACCGCTACTCGTACCCGGGCGTGCCCACGCAGCAGCGCGAGTGGAGGCGGCCGTCGTGGGAGGACGGCAGGCGCGGGTCCGAGGAGGCACGTGTCGCTGCGCCAGGCGTTGCCGCGCCGGCGGCAACGCCCGCCTGCGCCGGCGGGCTCTGGGACTACGAGATTAGGTACCAGCCGCTGAGCGAGCCGCTGGGCGGGCCGCTCGGCCGCAGCGTGGCGCCGCGCACCGTGGGCACTACCAGCGCTCCCGTGGGCGCTCCCGTGGGCGCTCCCGTGGGCGCTCCCGGCTCTGCCCGCAGCCCTCCGCGGCTGGCAAACCTCAGCCGCGACGCCAATGTGTAAAACTGTGTAGGCTTACACGTGTGTATATCTGTTTCAAGGTGAAACTTTTGACTCCTTCGTGCGTGTTTCACCACCACCCTCTCCCCTCCCCGGCCGTCGCATTCCCGAGCCCTTCGAAACGGCGTCGCGTCGCGTCCCCGAACCCTTCGAAACTCTGTGATGCAAGGAAACTCGAACTCGCCCACCCCAGTTGAAAAGCATCCGCCCAGGGAGACCTCCTCTCACCTCTTCTCCTCCTCTCACCTCTTCACGCAGCCTCCCCCCCCCCCACATGACTACCACCCAGGTGGAGTCCATGCACCCGTACAGAAGACACCTGCTCAAGTCACAGAGCTATGCCCTAGAAGACCTCGGCCAGCCTTCCTCCACAACGGATTCCACAGACGAGTTCATCAGCGCCAGGGTGTCGCCAGCGTCGCCAGCGTCGCCGCCCCATGACAACAGCAAATGGCTACAGGCAGTGGGCGTGATCGCCCCCTCGCCCTCCTCAGACGAAGGCAGATGGTTGCAAGAAATGGGGCCCCCGCCGCCGAGACCCAAGGCCACCAGGGGGGTCTCCTCACCTTCGCTGGGCTCCCTCGATGACGTGCCCAGGACCACACCTTCCGCGACGCCCTCTCCCTCCGGGGCCGGTTCCCACAAGAACAGATCCGTATCCGTGGACCTCTCACACCTCTACATGGCCAACGGCAGCCTCGATACCCAGCTCACTTCGACAAACGAATCCGCAGCCGACATGTCGCACCAGCTGGTGAGCCGCTACCTGGGACCAGAAGGAAGCACCTCCCTCGTATCCCGCTTGAAGACCATCGAAATGTACAGACAAAACGTGAAAAAATCCAAGGACGCAGGCGTGCTGTTCAACTACGCCCAGTACATGCTGCAGACCGCACTGACCATGGATTCCTCCAACGCCCCCGTGGACGGCGGTCCCGACGGCATGACCCAGGCTCAATTGAGGGGGAAATTTCTCAAAGAGGGACAGCACTACCTCAAGAAACTGAGCGCCAAGGGATATTCAGATGCACAGTACCTCTTGGGTGACGCCTATGCCTCGGGCGCATTCGGCAAAGTCGAAAATAGAGAGGCATTCGCCTTGTTCCAGGCGTCCGCCAAGCACGGCCACGTCGAAAGCGCTTACAGAACCGCCCACTGCTTCGAGGAAGGTCTGGGCACCACGAGGGATGCCCGCAAGGCCCTCGATTTCTTGAAGTTCTCCGCCAGTAGAAACCATCCGTCCGCCATGTACAAGTTGGGCCTCTACTCGTTTTACGGCCGCATGGGGCTGGGCAACGACGTCAACACGAGACAGAACGGTATCAAATGGCTCTCCCGTGCCGCTGCAAGGTCCAACGACTTGACTTGCGCTGCGCCCTACGAACTCGCCAAGATCTACCAGCACGGGTTTCTCGACATCGTGATCCCAGATGAGAAGTACGCCATGGAGTTGTACATCCAGGCCGCCTCCCTCGGGCACGTCCCTTCGTCCGCCCTTCTGGGACAGATTTACGAGACCGGTAACGACGTGGTACCACAGGATACCAGTCTCTCCGTGCATTACTACACACAGGCGGCCCTGAGGGGGGATCCCGTCGCCATGCTTGCTCTATGTGCTTGGTACCTGTTGGGGGCTGAACCCGCCTTCGAAAAGGACGAAAACGAGGCATTCCAATGGGCCCTGAGGGCTGCAACGGCAGGCTTCCCAAAGGCCCAATTCACATTGGGATATTTCTACGAAAAGGGTAAAGGCTGTGACCTCAACGAGACCTATGCGATGAAATGGTACGAGAAGGCGGCACAGAACAAAGACGCTCGCGCCATAAGCAAAATGATATCCATGGGCCAAGAGGACAAACTGGCCGAAAAAAAAAAGCAGTCCAAGAGAAACCACAGAAAATCTAGAAGCGTGAACACGTTGAGTCTCTTCAAGAATTTGGATAGCGACAGCGCATCGACATTCTCCACCAGAAATTTTTCCAGTCCAGGTTTGTTGAAGGATTCGCCCGTCCATCGTCAGGCAGAGTCCTTTGGGAAATTGGACGGTTCGTTGGCAAAAACAAGACCCACGCAGAGCGTGGTGGTGGATTTACAGCGGCCAGTTTCTTCCAAGGCTCTAGAGACGGATGCAGTCCCATCTCAACCCGCCGGTGGCTCGTCTTTTCCACCAAAAGGTGACGATAAAAATTCTTCCAAACCTGTAAATAAAAGGGATAATACTAACGATAGGGGCAAGAAGAAAAAAGACTGCATCGTAATGTGATACTAATAACAATCTTTGAAAAGCTATAGTTTTTCCAAAATTGAATTGTACATTAATTGTTTGGTTCATTAATTCCTTTTCACACATACACACACATATATATATATATATATATATATTATCGAGATATCGGTCCCTTACGGGCCAGCGGAAATCTCAAAGGACGTAATCAGCTCAAAAGTCCACGCAAGAGCCTCTTAAATGCATTCAGCACATATCGGAACTATTAATTCGAAAAAATTTAATCTTTGAATAGAGGAGCATTCCTCCGGACATTACTTTGATAGAATTGTTCATTTTAGTTCATTTCTAGCATTACACATTTTTTTCCCCAATTGACTGTCTCCTATGTTTTCCTTGTCATTTTTATCGGGTGGCTCTAGCGTAAACCTTCTTTTCAAATTGTTAACACCTGAGGCAACGTTCAAATAATCTTTCTTGCTTTCCGTTGGAAGTGTATGAGACCTCTTCGTGCTTGAATTAATGCTTTTCGGTATGAGCACTTTGGACAATGGTTGATCAGGAACAGGCATTGGCGTACTCGGACTGAAAATAGAATTTTGAGCCAATGCATCTCTGAATTGCCAACTTCCGGCCCGAGGATGATCTTCACAATCCTTATAGATGTCGCAACTTTGCGGGCTATCTAATTTGGGGAGCTCTCTTATGATGCCTTCTTCCAAATCAATTTTAATCGTGGGTCGTTCGACGGACGCTAAGTATTCGTTGCTTTTCTCATTCAAGTTTGTGACAACAGATTGCACCTCTGCACAGCAATCCGATAACATAGTCGCATGTTTTTGAACATGTTGGGGTGCCCTTTCTTGGCAGGCTTTTGCAATGAAATTTGATAAATTTGATAAATTTTCCAAAGCCGCTTTTAAATGAGCTTCATCCTGTCCCACATTTAATAAAATATTTTGGCGTGTCTCGTTAACAATAGACATTATTTCGCTGCCCAGGGATTCGGCTCCCCGTGATATTTGAGCATTCAAGTCTCGGATCAATTTCAGCAGATGTTTTGAAGAGTTCTCATTACAATCCTTTGATAGTTCCAATAAAAACACTTGGAATGATTCCTTAATTGAAGGATAACTTGTCGAGTCTTCCAAGTGATGGACCTTCTGCTGACTCAAGCTACCATATTCTCCTTTGAACACTTGAAGAGATTTATCGATAGCTTCCAACGCTTGAGAACTCTGTCTGTTTGCACCGCTAATACCGGAAACATAATCTGTATGCATATCATCTTTCGTTTTGGCAAGGATAGTGGTAGATTTTTCTAACATTTGATTATCTAAACTTCTGTGACGCTTTTTCGAGGCCTCAATGGCTCCTACCACATCTTGAAAGATAGCATCTCGTTCCTTGATCAAACAATGTTTGAAGTAAGATTTCAGACTTTCAAGTTGCTCGTTCGAATCTTTGAGGGCGTGCGCCTTTTTCAAAAGTTCATTCTCCAAAAATTTCAAATGTTCCCTTTCCTGTTGAACCAAAAGACGAGCATCGTCCGAGTATCGATCACTAAAATTTTGTAGGTGTTTTAGTTCAGATATAGATACCTCTTTCGATTGCTTCCATATCGACACAAGGGAATTTTCTAATTCGTCGATGTACTCACAAAGCTGACTACCACAACTTTCAATAATATCTTTATGCGTACGATAAATCCCTTCAGTCTCTTTTGTCCAGGGTCTGCGAATTCTTTGCATACTACGCGTCAAAGCGCTGTGCATACTTTGAATTTGTTTAATAGTTTCAGTCAAATTAATGGACGATATATCATGTTTGAAATGCTTTATATGAGAAAATGCATTTTTTTCAAAATTCAAAAGCAACTTAGAGGAGTTATTCGTAAAATCAGTAGCTTGAGACTCTAACCCCGTCTTCAAGTCGGTCAAGTCACCGGACCGTCTGGCTAAAATGGAGAAAATGCGGGTGATTATCTCAGCATTATTTAATGCGCTTAGAGACATTTTATCGCGCTCAATTTTCAATGCTTCCATGAGTTCCAAATTTTCTGAGTGGATCTGCTCGATCTTAACTGCATGCTCCTTGCAGGTACCATGATAGTTTTCGAATGTCTCTAGCATAAATCTTTTTTGTGCCCTTAGCGCATCACATATTTTCTGAGACTCTTTAAATTGCCTCTTGGCCTCTTTACTCAATTCTGTCTGTTCTACATATTTTTCCTTGAACCTTTTAATTTGTTCCCCCATGTTTTGAATGACGACTTTTTGCTCTTCTACGAGTAGACTATTGCTTTCATAAAGGTCATACTGTTCTTGCGTAATGTACATTCCATCCTTTTGCCGAGATGCTTTTAATTCTTGCCTTAAGCGCTCTATTTCGTGAATGTATTCTATGATACATGAATCCTTAGACATGGACTGGTTTACCTGCGGTGTGTTTTTAATTGATTTTGCGCGTGTGGCATACTCTAACGTGCTTACAGTTTCGTCCATTGAAATTCTGGCCGGTGAAATGGTTGCTATAATGCACGTTTTAGTCTTGCCGCCAAGTGAATCCTGCAACAATCTTGTCAGTTTGGAACCTCTATAAGGAATGTGCTGCGAATGCTCAACCAATGCGTTGATGACTCTACCGAGAGTCAGCAGCGACTTGTTAATCAAACCAGCCTCTTGGGCCCTCATGTTTTCCGCACCAGACCTGTTGATATTTTCACTGCCGGCCAAATCCACTAAGTTCAACTTTCCGATCTTGACGTATTGTTCTCCGCTTACAGGATCTGTTCTCGCAACGTGAGTGGTAATCGTAAAAATAGTATGTGACCTTGAAGACAAGTCGTTGCATTTTGTGGCCGCCACTTTCCTCTTTAATGAGCCTTTGGTCAATAGTTGCAAACCTTCATATGCAGATTTGATATACCTTTCATCCATTCCCTTTACTGTTATGGAAGAAGAGGAAGAACAAGCACTAGTGGTTGAAGATGACGCAGCGCTAGCAGATAACGTTGACGACCTAGTCTTTGACTTCTGTATCTTGGCATGGCTCGCCCCGTTCCCAATGCTATGTCCATACGCGCTGTTATTATCGAATATTCTGATACTATCCTCTTCACTCTCATTATCCGCCAACAAATCTTTAAGCCTTTCGTTGTATAACTCTAGAAACGATATCTTTACCGAATGCTCGGTAGTTTCTTCCGACAGTTGCCTAAATAAGTGAACAAGAACACGCGGTATTATCCCAGCATGTTCCCCAAGTAAAATCTTGTCCTGGGACTCTAAATCTCCCCATATGCTCATATCTCCAGACATCGTATAAGTTTTTCCTGTTCCCGTTTGCCCATAGGCAAAAATAGTGCAATTATAACCCTCAATCATTTCTTGAATATAGTTCCTAGCCACTTCAGAAAATATGGATTCCTGGTCACTGTCAGCTCCAAACACTTCATCAAAGGAATAGGTCTTCTTTGGGTGTGATAGAGGACTCGATGGATTGGATAATATGACAGATTTTCCCTTACGCCCCATCGTCGAAACAACCACGCTACTCTTTTCATCGATTTCCCTTTGATTTCTGGATCGACATCTCACATATACTTTTATATTGGATCCAACGTGATGCCGCTGATGCGCTTCTTGACCGATCGGTGACGAGGAACGGCCGGAAGAAGGTCTTGATAGGGAGCGTCCGTTAGTTGTATCTCTCCTGTTAACCCCCGAAGGATGTTTCGACATCTCAACCAATCTGTAGCTCGCTGCTTGTCTTTCAATGATCGCTCATGTTTGTGTTTTGAAATCTTGTTTTTGTTTACGGCATAGACAGCCGCTCATTTGTTCGTGTATGGTGATTATTAAATTCAATATCGAGAAATCATTATATGGCAAAACTTATGTCAGGATCCTTTAGGTTATAACTTCCTATAGGTTCAGAAGTAAATGATTCACCATGCTCAAAATTTACAACACTTAGCCACTAACGAGCGAATAAATTTTCTGTGCTTCTTTTAGGAGTGCAGAGAATCAAACCCAATGGGAGGGGATTTTGTCAAAAGCGCTTCTTGGTACTAACTTGATTTAATGTGGATGTAATCCAGATCATCGGTTCTTTCAAGACCGTCTTTCAGCTATTCATATGCTGCTCTTTTGGTATTTGGGATATATGGAACGCTTCCATAACCGACGAACATCTTGAATTTTCTCAGTTTAACGGTGGACATTCACGCTCCAAAATAAAATCCTTTCACCACCTATACGCATTTTCCATTTAAACCGACATATAAGGTCCACGCCACGTTCTCCCGGTAAACGTCAAATCGTGTAAAATAGGCCCACTATGACAACTGCTATTTGAAATAACATCATGTAAAATATATTATTTTACAGTAGTACTAAGGTTCGAAGATTTATTAGAAACAGGTAGAAGGAGTAGTGAGCATGGATTACTCCAAAAATACAAGACAATTGTGAAAAAGTGAGGTACAAAATTTTTCCAGCTTGGCAACTTGTCCTCCTTTGATGTAGTGTTCCGACAATGGAAACTGCTACGCTGATTGCGGTAACCTCAGGGCGATGCTTCTTAGTAATTTTGCAACTACAAATCAACAAGTGGCGCTAGCTTAAAAGCTCAAGTGTCAAGACTCGAACCTTATTGTTGTTCATGTTTACTAGTTATCTATCATTGATTTATTTATTTATCTATATTTATTTATCGCGTTTTTTTTTATGATCAGGTACTATATATATAGTAGCATGGGGTTGACAAATACGCAGGCGTCATCAAAATGTGTCAAATCGGTACTTTTATGTGCGCCTTCATGCTTGTTTTCGAAAATCTAGACCACACGCAACCCGTATAGACTATCACCACACTTCTGACGGCGCGGCGCTTCAGCAACGCACGATGAGCTGTGCCCTTTATTCAAAATGAATTTATATATATATATATATATAACAGCGAAGCTAAAACGCTGCAAAACCATGATGTCCTCGGAAACATATTCCTGCTTTCAGCGCTCCTCTACGCTATGCTCTAACCCTTGAATTCACTCGAGGTACCCTTATAATTCCTTTCTGGTCTTGGCGCCCTAGCGGGCCTGGTCTTGCTTCAAGGGACTTTTAACTTCCTTATCTAGCAGTTGATCTACAAAGAGGCTGAGATGAAACAAAACGTATGATCTGGCAATAGTCGCGTGCCATCCACACAGGTTGTATAACTAAGCACTCTTGTTAGCTGGTGGGAGTCTGAACGGGAGGGCTCTTGAGATAGTATATATATACATATATATCAAGTGATGAACAACAACGCCCAGAACAGTGGAGCCGCTCCGAGTGTGCGCCGCAAACTAGTGATCGTAGGTGACGGTGCCTGTGGTAAAACCAGTCTGCTCATTGTCTTCGCCAAGGGTAAGTTTCCTGAAGTGTATGTGCCTACAGTTTTTGATAATTACGTGGCAGATGTTCAGGTCGATGGCCGGCACGTAGAACTGGCTCTATGGGATACTGCAGGTCAAGAGGATTATGATCGCCTGCGGCCCCTTTCGTACCCCGATTCCAACGTCGTTTTGATATGTTATTCGGTCGATCTGCCGGATTCGCTCGACAACGTTATGGAGAAATGGGTCTCCGAAGTACTCCATTTCTGTCAAGGAGTTCCTTTCGTGCTGGTGGGCTGTAAGGCAGACCTTAGGGATGATCCTCAAATCATCGAAGCGCTAAGAGAGGCAGGACAGGAGCCTGTATCCCAAGCGGCCGGGGAGAATGCTGCCGATGTGATGGGAGCGGTCAACTTCTGCGAATGTTCCGCCAAGACAGGTCAAGGAGTGAGAGAAGTGTTTGAAGCAGCCACAAGGGCCTCACTGATGGGGAAGCAGAATAAGAAATCGAAGTCAAAGAAAGAGCAGAAACAGAAGAGCAAACAGCAGAAGAAAAAAAAGTGCACTATCTTGTAGTGCATGCCATATCTACTATCTACACGGTACATACGCATAAGCTTCACCAGACACCCTTTTTAACCCCAGGTAAATCGCCTTGCTTGGCTTTTTCACGGAATTGGGTTCTACAAAGCCTGAAATCGCTGAAAACAGATCTTGCATTACCTGTCTCAAAGCAACGGTTTTTGATCTGTGTCTGTCTCACGTAGTTGGGCATCACCGAGAGACGTAGCTGAGCTTCTAGCCTTGCTTTGGCCGGCAGCGTGGTGTTACGAGCGATGTATTTGAGTGCCCTCTGTGTGACTTCGTTCTCAGCGAACTGCTGGCGTTTGAAGTTATCTCTTATGACACGGGCATTAACAAACCCTGGGGGTAGTTTGGTTTTAATTGGGAAACGGAAATTACCCATTGTTCTTGGATCTTTCTCAACGATATTAGCTGTTACGTCGTGTTGTGAGTTAACCTGCTTTCTAAGTTTGATGGTTCGGAGCGAGAATCGTTGGATACGAAAATTAGTATTAGATACCGCGGAAGTAAAAGAAGTTATATTTCGTAGGTATTATAGTCACTGGAGGGATAGCGAAAGTCTGGACATGGTCTTGTTTCTCTTATTTTTTTAGTTCACAAATAATCAGCTAAATTTTTGGAGGTCTTAGGTTGCCATGTTTAACAGAGAGATATTTCTTATTTGGTAAAATAGCTGCAGATATTCGCTGTCTCGGCAGTTCTCTCAAATTGCCTTTGCAAACCATACTGAATTTTGGTTGTCGCTTAATATGGGCATGCTATGTATCAGTAACACCCAAGAAAATGGAAAATATAAGGTGCCAAACGTACAGCACTGAATTTTTTTATAATTTTGAAGTTTTCAAAGCCTTTCGAAGATACTGTTTGGTTCAGAGCTGTTTTTATTGTTGTTTGACACTTTTCATTTCTACTGCTAGTATTTTTCAAGTAACCAGTCCATTAATGACTTGCTAAAACCGCGATACATCGATCGCCGCAATATGGCTTCTGAATGTTGCACTAATAAATACAAATAAATATAAATTAACGTACATCAAGTTTGAGGAGCACTTAGAAACTGGGCAAATCTGCTTGTCTCGTGGATGCCACATTCGGTTTTCGTTTTGCCCTTCCAACGTCCAGCACGTTCATCTTCACCTTCTCCTACAGGTTGCGTCGAATGGTAGTCGCCAATTGATTTGTACCCCAGATCAAGTAGCCCGTTGTAGGGCACATTATTCTCTTTGATGTACGTATGCACTTGATCGAAATCCCAGACGGCCAATGGATTGATCTTGATGATCCCATTTAACTCATCCAATTCTACAAATTTTAATTGAGACCTCGATGCACCTTGAGACTTACGACGACCTGTGAGCACAGCAGTGCATCCCAGTTCCTTGTAAGCCCTATGGGCAGGTTCGACCTTGACCAAAAAATCGTACTTATCTTCATCGCTCTCCCATAAAAATGAGCCATATCTTTGTTCAAAATCTTGCTCAGTAGAGCAACCCTCGGGCTTAAATACATGGATCTTTTGCCCCAGAGGTGCATAGTAGCGACGTTCTACTTTTTCCAAAAGTTCTAGGGTTTGTGGAAACTGATGCAAGGTATTGATGAAAACCAGGGGAACCATGCCAGATTCACCCCTCATATTCCACAGCATGTCAATGGTCGCCAAACCCGTCAGGCCAAACGCGGTCGTCTGATAAAGGTGTGGAAAAGTCAGAAGAGCCCATTGAAGCACCTGCTGTGGATCCTGCAACCGAGCTAGACTCTCGTTCCAGTGGTCAAGCTGCTCCTGCGTCACAACGATACCATTATTGAGGTGAAAACTCATCGTGTAGAACTAGTGATGATTCCTGGAGTTGTCTGAGTAAGCGGAACAAAATCAATAAAAACTGCAATCTCATCAAGAGCAGTACCAATGCCACAGCTCATAATCACGTGATACTCCTTTGCAAGGAACGACTATGTTCGTAAAACATCTCCAACTAGCTATTTCGTGGCGGTCTTGGCTTCCCTTTTCGACTAGAATTTCTGAATTCCCACGCTTGCATCTAATCTTGGTATTTTGTTTAACGAAGGGCTTTTAACAACTCGGTCTACAAGAAAAGGTAGTCTCTTGTAACAGGGCAAATCAAGGAATAACAAATGGATAAAGCTGCAGAACTTGCTGGCATCCAGGATGAATTGCAAATTACAGAGCAACAGGTAGTCTCCATTATAGAGTCTTTCATCGAGCTTGGAGTTTCTGTATATGATTTTCCGGGTACCCAAGAGGCCACACAGGGCATGGTAACGAATTTACGACGTAATGTGGATCGCCTGTTGAAATTAAATCAGCGTAGCAACGATCCAGATTCGCAGTTGCAGAAGTTAAATATCCCCATGGAAGTGTTGCAATACATCGAAGATGGACGCAATCCTGACATTTATACAAGGGAGTTTGTGGAGGCGATTCGAAGATCTAACCAGTACCAGAGGTCCAAGATGAAGGGCTTGAGACAACTAAGGGATTCTCTAGCGGAAAAGATCGCCGAGGAGTTCCCCGATTTAGAGGAAAGTGTGCAGGGGATCGTGAAGAGAACGGGTGGGCCCAGTGAACTGTGAGTTGCAAAAGCATTGAATTCAAATTATTGGTATGGTGAGAAGCAAACCTCGAAAGAACCTAACGCTTTGAGTGGCAGCATAGCTTCAGATCGATAATGTTTGTGATGTTCAAGTTTGCACGTGACCTTGGGAATTTTTTTTATTCAAAGAAATCTATGAGGTGAAATTAGATGAGATGAGATTAGATGAAAAATGAAACGAGTACATCGATGCTCAGGCGTTACTTATCCGCTAATGACCGTCTGAGTTTGCACTGAATTTAAACACCATGGGCAAGAACAAGAAGAAGACAACGAAGAGTTTGGAGTCACAGGCCTTGCCTGTTCTCGAACTACGCTACGGAGAACCACTTTTCCAAATTGCATGCCACCCCAGTCGATCGCTTATATTCAGTGGATTGGCAAGTGGTCACTTGTACTGTCATGAGTACGATGTCAAAGTATTGGACAAATTGCTAGAGGAAAAGAGACAAGAGAGTGAAGGACAAAAGGTCCAACCGTGGGTGAAAGTTGATGCAGAAGGCATCAATGTGGAGGGCGTACGCGTGCTTTGGAAGACAAGGCGCCATCTTGGCAGCGTTAGGTGCTTGTGCCTTGACGAAAAGGGGGACTATGTCTTTAGCGTTGGTGCTGATAACGTTTTGAAAAAGGCTAACGCAGAGACAGGTAAAGTTGTTAAAAAGACTAGTCTAAAGGGGAACGGAGCCAAATTCACCAAACTTCTCAAGTCTTCGACCCACCCTTACCTACTTCTAGGTGACGAGAAGGGTCGTGTGCTCATGTTGGACAGCGAAACGTTGGAATTGAAGAACGAAATAAAGCAGATTCATGGAGGAGATGCTATTAACGACATCTTCCAATTTGCTAAACGGTCGGCGCACAAGTATATATCCTTGGGCCAGACAACATTGGCATATTGGGATGCCCGTGAGTCTAACGAAGGTGATACGGAAGAAACGCCAGAAGAAAAGCGGAAGGTGCTGATGAGTGACGACCAAGAGGATGAGGTTCTCTGCGGCACTTTTGTGGACCCCGATGTAGGTGATATGCTTGTTTGCGGCATGGGAGAAGGTATTTTGACCGTGTGGAAGCCTGAGAAGAACGATTTGGAGGATCAATTGAGCAGGATTAAAGTGTCCAAAGGTGAGAGTATTGATTCCTTGATACCTACTTTGCAAGATGATCAATGCGTATGGTGTGGTGTTTCGGATGGTATGTTGTACAAAGTTGATGCCAAGCGCGGCCAAGTCGTTGAAGTCAGGAAGCACAGTGAGGTGGATGAAGTCGGATTTTTGGATTTGGACTGTGATTATCGCCTGGTCTCTGGAGATATGGAAAGCATATTGATATGGGGCAATGACGTAGCGCCAAACGACCGCCACAGCGACGAGAGTAATTCGGACAACCAGGACAATCAGAGATCGCAAAATACTTCGAGTGATTCTAGCGATGACTATGACAGTGATTCTTGTAGTGAAGAGCATACAGGCTTATCGAGAGAAGAGCTTATTGCAGAGCTTGACAAGGAAATTGTGGAAAAGGAAGAAGAAGCCAAGAAGGAGAAGCAGAAAGAAGATCAGGGCAGAAAACCCCCAGCAGGCAAGAGAAAGCACAAAGAGAAGCCTCCAAGGCGGACCAAGGCAGCACGACCTGACCATGGTATTTCCAAATTTGATGGGTTGTAAAATTTTACCGTGTAGTATAAGAAATAACCATTTTTGATAGTACAACAAATATTGAATGGTTACCAAGTTAATGTGCCAGTAACTTATATAACATCTGTCAATTTAAAAGACACCGCTAAATAGTTAATACTGAATATTTTTCAAGTTCCGGGAAACAAGCATATACCGTCAAAATTCAGTTTATTCGCAAACTTGACTCAGCCCAAATCCACTCACCAGGCCTTTCCACACTCCAAAAATAAATTCATATCGTCGTTCTGTTGTTTTAATTCAAAAAAAGCTCGCACTCAGGTTCGAACTAAGGACCAACAGATTTGCAATCTGCTGCGCTACCACTGCGCCATACGAGCCTCAACAGTTTACGTCTTTGTTTCTTTGATCCTTCCTAGAGCCCTGAAGGAGGAACGATATGTCATGAACTACGGTTCAATAACTGTGGAAATATCACGTACCGTACCTTGAATAATACAGAATTATACTCTGAAAACCGGCTGATCTCTCTAATGACTAGTGTATAATTTGGAATCGGTTGAATAAAAGATCTAATTTCTGCTGAATCATTTTTTGTTTTGCAGTAGTTACGAATTGTGTTTAATTTGTCAAACCGGAGGGCGACATTTAGAAAAAATAGACCGAAACATAAAAAACACAAATCGAAAGCTTCCAGCTGAGCGGCATAGTTGAAACATCGGCGCGACCTAGGCGGATGCAATCGTTAACTTGGTTTTGAAGAAGAACAAGTTTTTAGAAGTTCTAAACCTTTACTAGTCTCTTAAAGTGTTCATTGTATTGTAAGCACAACGTATCAAGGGTTTATTCAACAAAATTTCGATTAATAAGACCTCACAAGGTGCCCCAGTAAACACACCCTAAAATATTTACTATCCCCATACCCTGAACAAAAACTGGGCTCATCTGCAAGAGTGCAGTTTCAATTCATCACCAGGAATCGCAGATTTCAAAATAAAGAAAGCAAAGATAGTAAAAAAGTTTCCATATACGCTTAAGAAGACAATTTGTTCTCACTTTTGTTTATGGCCAAATTTATTAAAAAAATATGGTCTCTAGCGGGATCGAACCGCTGATCCCCGCGTTATTAGCACGGTGCCTTAACCAACTGGGCCAAGAGACCTCCTAATGTGTTGGAAAATCTGTGGTAATAAAGGGAACCTAATAAAGTATCTGAATCCGCACAGGAGTTTTTTAATGTTGCATTATCAAAGTGGCCTTGTCTATTCTAAACTGCTAAAACACCTTGAAAGAACTAAAGAGGACACCATGAGACCCGTCGTATCAGTATGTTCTACTTTGGTTACACATAGCGGTGCAGTTACATCTGCTGCTATCGTGACAGATGGCTCGTCTGTTTTCTTCTCGGACCATACTAACAACACACCCCCTCCCTAGACCGGCAAGGCTTTGTTTTGTACCATCATTTCTGCTTTTGGTGTGATCATTCTTACACCAATTGCCCACTTCTTCAACATAAATCATGAGTCCTTCGTGGGTACTATAACCGATCCTGAAGACGGTCCTGCGTATGTCTTTTACAATCCCTGTCATCGTTCCCATATCAAATTTACTAACTTCCGGCAGCGTCGCACATACAGTTTACATAGCTGCGTTGGTTTACCTCGTCTTCTTTGTATTTTGTGGGTCCCAGTTGTACATCGCCAGCAGGAAGCGTTCCATTGCATTGCGCTAATACGCTGGGAGACCAAACGAGATTTTTCCCGATTCAAAAGAAGTGCGCTAATTCAAGTGTATGTATATATAGAACGTATCCGATCTGAAAGATCTGACAATTGCCCTATATACGATACTACTTGTCTTCGTCGAAGTAGCGTTAATAGTGATGTAGTTTCTTCGTTGTTTTCGTCAAAAGTTCGTCCAACTCTGGTACTTTTTTGGTGTCGAAAAGTTACAGTAGTAAGGAAATAATATATTAAGACAAAGTAACCATTTTAGTGCCAATTCGGCGTTGTCAATTGCGTGGCCATGTGTAGGAATGAGGAGCTGGAAATTTTTTTGAAGCGTGTTGAGGGCTATGATTCGCAGCGGAGGGAGGCCAATTTTACAAGCGAAAATAATCGTGGAAAGTACTCACAGGAGAGCATTGAAAGGGCTAGGCAATTACTGAAGGATGGGGTATCTATTATAGATGGGCCAACTACCTCTACTACATTGGGTGCTTCCGAACTCGCATACAGGTCGGCTTACAACTACGAAAGAACTTTCTCCCCAAAGAGATTGACCTCTGAGGAAAAGACTTATATCGTCTCAGAGGAGGATTATATATTGCTGCAACGGCTCAAGGCTAAGGAGAAGTCCCCACCACCTTTACCAGGTCGTGAAAGAGTCAGAGAACAGCGTTTGGAAGCACTTTTGATCGAGGAGAAACCTCCTGCTCTGCCGAGTAGGAGGTATTATAATTCTAATTTAGATGTAAGCGGTATGGATAAACAAGAAATTTCTAATGACATGGTGAAGAACCGTAGGAACGGCAAACCACCCATCCCTCCTAAATCGAAAACTAGATTAAGGACCTTAGACACAAAGGCTGATGTGGAATCAGGCGGAAATGGTGAATCCCTAGCACCTCCACTACAGTCGCATCGTTCTAACCAAACTGAGAAGTCCGGTTTAGGGAAAACGGTTCGTAATAAGCCTGAATTGAAAAGCAGCCCTCGAAAGTTTAATTTGAATGCGGAACTCGAGCTCTCTAAGGAGGCGACTATCTTTGGCTCCTCAAAGCCGCTGGTGTTCAATTCCTCGCGTGGCAATTTTTTGGATTCAATCCAGGGAAGCCAGCAAGAAACCCCGAAGGAGTTGACAACTACGCTTGAGTCCTCAAAACTGCCTGGGCCCAATTCTTCGCAGACCAATTTTTTGGATTCAGTACAAGGAAGCCAACAAACACCCAAGGGGATGACAACCACGCCTGGCTCCTCAAAGCCGCTGATTCCCAATTATTCGCACGTGGATTTTTTGGATTCGGTACAGGGAAACCATCAGGAGACCCCCAAGGAGACGACGACTATGCTTTTATCCATCAGGCCGCTGCTCCCGAAGCCTTCCCACGTCGATTTCCTGGATTCAGTACAGGGAAGCCAGCACGAAACTGCCACGAAAACGACACAATTCAATGCCATACCACAGAATAAAACGAAGAAAGAGGGAATCCATCCCACTGCTGCGTCGGTACCACCGATCAAGCCGGCTAAGCCTGCAGATCTTTCCAAGGCCAACTCATTACCAAATACGGATCCAGAGAGTTTTATCAGTTCTGCTCTCAAAACCTCGCCTCATTCCTCCACCTACGATGTAAATCGGACTAATTTCATGATACCTTCAAAGCCCAGTTCTGAAAGTTTTCTTAATTCTGCATTGAAATCGTCGCCTCTTACCAAAGGAGCCCCGGCTACCAAGTTTGCTGCACCTATTAAGCCGATGAGCTCGAAGCCTGCGCCTTTACAACGTCCACAACCAGAAAGGCCCACAAAACCAGTGGAGCTCGCCCATCTAAAGCCGACACTTAAACAAGAAAAATCTAAACCGCAAGTGCCACCCAAGAAATCCGAGATTATAATACCGAAACTACGTCACGTCAACTCCTCCCGGTCTTCCGTCAAAAACAGTGCTTCACTTAATACCGATTTCGCTAACAGTTTAAAGAAAGTGGACCTTCCGAAAAGGCCTGAAGAGAGCGCAAACCTTCCAGAAGCTCTAACGAGGTTAAGCTGCTTGTCGAAGCCGCCACCGTCTCCCAAGCGTCAAGATGATGTACCGGAAGCATTAACTAAATTGGGTCATTTGTCCAAACCTGCTTCTTCGCCCAAACGTCAAAATGAAATGCCAGAGGCTCTTTCCCATTTGGAAAAACTCAATAAAGTCAGCAAGCAACCACCCGTACCGGTACGCAAGATATCTATGGCAGAAGCATTGAAAAAAGCCCAAGAGCTAAAAATTCAAAAACAGGCAAACCAAAAAATCAAACATGAACCGGAGCAGCCCAGGGATATGAAGTCCGAGCTAGGAGCAGTGCTTATGGCTCAAAAGCTTAGATCAAGTAAAACCTACTTTACCGAACCGTCCAGCGTAGGATTCGCGAGTAGTAATAGTAGCACCACGAGCCTTGACCACACGCAGTCGACACCGCCTACGCCAACCGGGCCGGATGACACCAAACTAAAGACTCTGCCGAACTTCAACAAGACCAGAACCAGAGGACCTAAGAGGAAACCACCTAGCGCTTTCACAAAGTCAAAATAAGCCATATATGTACTTACTATCCAGTAAGTAGGTCATATACTTATCACGACTGACGTGATATTTTGTTTTTCTTCCCGTTGCCACGACGCGAGATGCGGGTAACATATATTATCCAAACTTTGATTTTTTCCTTCTTCACTGCTTTAAAAGGACGAACTGAAAACTACTTGCAGAGCCTAAGTTTGCTAAGAAGTTCATTGACAAGTGATAGAGTGATTCCAAGCGCCTACGGTAGCTGTGTTGGTTGCGCTGTGTTGAGCAGTATACGTGGCGCTGCGCATTTCTCTTTGCTGTGACATATAAGGATGGCTCAAGATTTGAGGACTGGGGATCTAGTGCTGTGCAAAGTAGGCTCTTTTCCACCGTGGCCTGCGATTGTTTTCCCTCAGAGGCTGCTCAGGAATGATGTCTATCGCAAGAGGCGAGTTAACTGTGTCGCTGTGTGTTTTTTCAATGATCCGACTTATTACTGGGAGCAACCACATAGATTGAAGCCCCTCACACCATCCATGATTGACAAGTTTCTGCTCGAAGACGCAGCCTCGGTATCTCAGGGAGATCTGATCGAGGCTTATAGGCAGGTCCAAAGTTTTAGCAGCTTAAACGGCTTCATTGTGAATAGATTGAAAGAAGAGGATCGGCTGGGGGAGCTGCACGAGGAATTACAAAGAGAAACGGTACAACCTGGAGAGGATCCGTTTATGAGCAAGGCAGATTCGAGAAAAAAGAGAAGTTCAATGCCTAAAGTTAATGGTGGTAGCAGACCCAAGCGCGGGACCCCGGAGAATTTGGATGATGTGGATATCCAAGAAGATGGCACCGAACCTCAGCTCAAACGGAAAAAGAAATCCAGGCTTGACCGAACACGCAGGGTCGAAATATCGCTGCTTCTACGGCGCAGATTACAACAGAACTTGGTACAGAGGGAATCAATGCCCCTGAAGCAGGATATTGTGGACTCACATAAGCTCCTCAAAAAGATATTGGAGAATGTGGATTGCGATCCGCCTTTTTTTGACATTGATGCCTTAAGGGAGAGCAAATTGCACAAATTGCTCAAAGTCATCGTTAACAATCCAGACCTGGGTGACTTTCACGTAGTATGCAAGGATATTCTTGTCTATTGGGCGGATATCATCGCCGACTTGAAGGCAGAAAAATTGGCCACGGAGCAGCAGAAGCAGCAGTCAAAGGACCAACCGACTACGGAAACTACCACTGTATGACAGCGATTAATTTGCCAATGTTCAACCCAGGGACCTGGCACCAATAAATAGATCTATTTGTAACAATAACTACGGAGCTCTTATGCTTCTGGAAGGGTGAGGACTCTTTCATCACATGATGTTAATTGCGCGGTGTGCGATGTGCATTTACACATCATAAACTTTTCTATAACCTAGGCGATCTTGATTAACTAATCAGTAACGGACAAAGCTCCACACAAAGTGACCGCTGAGAGAACAAATATTAACCATGTCTTGCACCGACAAGTTCCCACCACATCTGTCTGAGCTTGTTAAAACTTCCAAGTACGTCCATGTAGCGACATGTTCCTCCGATTGCGTCCCCACAGTGTCACTAATGAACTACATCTATGTGCCGGCCGGGAAGACGTATGAAAAGGCAAATGATGGCAGCGATTACATTGTGTTTGCCACACTGACCAATACTGAAAAATACCGTAACATTTGTGCAAACCCAAAAGTGTCCCTGCTATTCCACGATTGGGTTACCGCTAAGAACCTTTCTGTTAGGAAGCACAGCTCGTCGCAGAGCCCCACACCGGATCAGTCGGATGCCAGTGAACACCCAAGTAAGCTGCTGAACCTTTTGCAAGAGCTGAACCAGGCTGAGCTTTTCCAGATGAGTGCAAACCTCAGGGGCCAGGCCACTGTGATAGACCCCAACAGTGAAGAGTCGAAATACTACAAGGACCTGCTGCTAAAAATGAACCCAGATGCTCATGTCTTTATCCAATGTGACAACACCGTCGTCGTTGAAGTGCAAATCGAGTCTGCCAAGGTCTCAGACGCAGAAAACAACACAAGCGTTTATAACTAATTTGTTTTTATAGCTTATGCTGGTAGGAGCAGTAGTAATAAGTAATAATATGTATCGCAGTTTTAATGATCTTAATTGCCTTCTTGGCCAAAATCGCGTGTGAACTCCAACTGTTTTCTTAGGTCCTCCGTGTTCACAGTCGGTCTAGTGGTTTTGACTGCCTTGAGAAAATCTTTAATATTCAATTCCGGTTCTTGTAGCTCGTCCGCCTCGATATCAACCCAGCTCAATTCTATGGCGCCACTATCGCCGGGGGAACAAGGAACCAGCCTTTGATGGTTGGGATCGCTCGAAATATTTTTGAAGTGGGTTGCACCTTGGATTCTTCTGATGGGTTCCATAAGGGCGTCTTTGACGGCGACTGCAATGTCGCTACCCGAATAACCTTTTGTAAGCTGTCCCAATTTCCTAAAGTCCTCCTTGGTAAGTGAGCAAGGTGTTTCCCCAATGTCTATCTCGAACATCCTGGTTCTCGCGCTCTGATCCGGCAATGGAATGTATATTCTTTTCTCAAACCTTCTCCTAATGGCGCTATCCAGCTGCCATGGAATGTTAGTGGCCCCCAAAACAAGTACACCATCAGAATCAGTGCCCACACCATTCATCTGCACCAAGAGTTCTGTCTTGATTCTTCTGCTCGCTTCACTCTCACCTTCGCCTCTTTGCCCCATGAGAGCGTCGACTTCATCAATAAAAATGATTGAGGGTTTGTTCTCACGGGCCATAGCAAACAGCTGCTTCACCAATCTTTCCGATTCTCCCATCCATTTTGACACCAAATCACTAGAACTTATGCTGAAAAAAGTAGAATTGGCCTCTGTGGCCACGGCTTTGGCCAAATATGACTTACCTGTACCAGGTGGGCCATACAGCAAGATACCAGACGTGGGCTTGCGATTGCCTTTGAAAAGATGGGGGAATTTCACGGGCAAGATCACAGCTTCCTTAAGAGCCTCTTTTGCACTGTCCAAACCTGCAATGTCCTCCCAACGCACGTTTGGTTTCTCGGTAAGGATCGCTCCTGACAGCGCACCCCTCAACTTTTTGCTCTCATCCGAATCCTCATCGTTGGGCATCTTTCTCGTATTTTGATTCTTGCCATTACGACTATCACTCCCACTCCTTTTGCCCTCCTCCTCCACCTCCAAATGCTGCTTCAACTGTTCCGCACGGTTCAAGTACTCCGTGAATTTGGCCCTGATAAGCTCCTTTGATTTAGGGTTCTTCTCGTACTTCAATGCCAGCATCAAATAGTCGAGACCATTGTAGTACGCAGTGTACGCCTCTTCGTACTGGGTTGCAGTGTCGAAATCGATAGCCTTCTGGATCAACTCAATGCCTTTATTCAGAAAATCTCCAGTGCTCATCACAACAACAACGACTACTACTACGACAATGCCTCACCTTTAATTGTATATTGTTATATGCAACTTGGCCCAAAGAGGTCCTTGGACGCCCTCTTGGAGAGGATACTAATGATTCCATAAACCGCACCGGGTAACGGTCGATCAGGCCGAATACTTGGAGTAGTCTATTCTGATGGGCGACAAAGAGGTTCTATTGCGCTCCTGAACCAACAGCTCTGTCTCCGGGATCTTGGGGTACTTGTTGTAGAAGTTCTGGGAGGCCTCCTGTCCCTGATCTGCTGCAGAGGAAGGTTTGCGCACCGGGCTCGAAGTAAAAAGAGGATTCACTGAGCGCCTGGGGGACGGTGGCAGTTCACTATCCGGCTTGAGGTTTTCCCGTTGCAAATTTTTAATATCCCTACGGGACTTGACATACTCCCTGTCGATGTTTGCATCGTCCAGCAGCGATTCCAGCAGAGAGTTCTTCTCCTGCGCAAATTTCAGCTTCTTTTGCGTGATCTGCAGTTCTCTCTCTGTACCCTGCAGCGTATGTTTCAGTTCCTGCAGCTGCTTTTGCAATAGCGTGACCCTATCATCCTCAAGTGGATCCACGGGGGCCGCACGGTCTGTGGACCTTGGTCTGCCCCGCCGAAGTTGTTCTAGCATATGGTCATCATACTTAATCTCTAGCAATTTGCGTTTGAACGCTTCACTTCTTACAATGCGATCCTTGAGCCTCCTGCGCTCCTCTGGCCCCCTATGGACTCCCTTTCTCGCAGCTGCGGGCAGCATTGCATTCGTGTTTCCACATGCCTTCTGCATCAAATCCAAATCCTGCTCCTCTGTGGAGAAAACATTCTTGAGAGATCGCATCAGCTGCTCCATCCTGCGGGGCTTCCTACTCATGGGGAAACCCTTGGTTATCCTGTCCTGAGTCCCTATGTATCGTCTACCATCCTTGCTGTCTTCACCGTTGCCAGCAACGGCTCGTCTCCTGCGCAATTTGGAGCGGTCCACACGCCCATGGACGCCATTACCGTTTAGTTTTACGTCTTCTAATGTGCCATATTCCTTCTTCCTTGGATCGGAGGCACTGTAACCAAGCATATCGCCTATAAACCGCTGAACTGACCCAAGCATCACTGTTCACACAATTTAAACCGCGCAGTTTCTCCTAGACCAATGTGCGAGTCCCTAATTGGCCTTATATTATCTTTATTGGCACTTTCGATTTGACTTTGAGTTGTTGAAGTTTGTTGTTTTTTCTTCCAGACGGACTTCCCTAACATGATTAAATATCGCATGAGCTAGATCAAAGTTGAAGAAAAGTGCATTAATAGGCATCGGAAGATATAGGGTAGGCGGTTACATACTTTGTAGGATCGCTCACCGGACGATTCTTCTTGGTTGTTTTGCCAGTTACAAGATATCACGTGCCGGTGATGGTTACGCGTCTGGTCCACTTTGAAAGAGGCTTCTCATCAAGCTCATCTCATCTCCCTCAAGATCGAATCGGACAAAGACCATCTGGAGATGGCGCAAGAACCCTTTTCGACCATGCTGGCATCTGGTAATGTACTTCCGGTCAAGATCTCGCCGCCCCTGCTGCGACCCATGGCCTACAGAGTGCTGTCCAAGAAGTATGGACTCAACATCAAGTCTGATGGGTTGGGGGCCCTGGCAGAATTCGTTGGCAGTACCTTTGGCATGGAGTGGAAGAAGAGTAGCCAGACGTTGCAGTTTCTAGAAAGCTTTGCCTCTGTCTGGAAACAGCAGGAAAGGGGTCTCTTTGTAGATAGACAGAGCGTGCTGGAAGTCATCAGTGAGATGAAGGAACGACGAAAGACCGCGAGGGAGGAAACATCTAAACCGTTAGGAAAGGTCAAGAATGTTCCCATTGACAAATTCTTGAAGCACAATTCAGATGATCCTCTGCCAGATAATCATAGCTCGTCGCCCCCAGCTATGGGCACGCCACAGCCCCAGAGTACTACCAGTGAGGAAGAGGACGAAGAGGACGAAGAGCATTTGAATTGGAAGGAGTACTTCAAGATTGTTAATGCGTGTGACCAGCAGGAATTTACTTATGACCCCGTGAAGATGCAGTTTGTGCCTACCCCTCGTCGCAAGAGTGAGACAGGCAGCTTCAAGCTCCCCGATATGGGATCCAACTTGTCACTTTTTCGTACGCGGTATTACGTGGTCAGGGACCGAGTAATGAGGAATGATAATTTCCAAAGCAGCGACACTTTCAATCCACTGTCGTCCATGGTGTCCATGCAACAACAACTAGAAACAGAACAACAACCGCTGACGTCAAGTTCGATGACCATTACTCAGATTAAAAATTTAATTGGACGTGATGGGCAAAACTTCTTGCTCCTGGGGTTATTAAGGACTAACGCGAAGGGCAATTGGTCGTTAGAGGACCCTTCAGGGACCGTGGAAATTGATATATCTCAAGCATTTCCCACTAACGGGTCCTATTATGTTACTGGTTGCTTTATCTTAGCAGAAGGAATCTATTTCACCGCGGGCAACAGGTTCCACATAAGTTCGATGACACATCCACCAGGCGAAAGGAGACAAACTACTTTGAATGCCATTGACAACCTTGACCTTCTTGGAGTGCAGGGATCTTCGAAATCCGGATACGCCCCCAGGCTTGAAAACGATATCAAAATCAGATTACACCTTTTGGAGAAGGAATTGATTGATCACAAGTTTACCTTTCTGGGAGGCGACATTTTTTTAGACCATTCATCCACCATGGAAGCATTGGACAAGGTGCTCACAAGGCTAAACGAGAACCCACCCACTGTAATTGTTCTCCAAGGGTCGTTCTCCTCTATACCGGTTCATGCCTCTCTGAGCAGTAAAACTATTGGTTTAAGCACACATTACAAAAATAATTTCGATATTTTGGCCACTTTACTAGCACGGTTTGAAAAGATCACAGGGCACTCAACGTTAATATTTATTCCAGGCGTCAACGATCCTTGGAAATCGATGACCTCACTGGGGGCCGCCTACGCTTGGCCCCAAAAACCTGTGCCCTCTTCTTTCACGCAAAAGATTGACAGGGTATGCAAGAATGTTGTTTGGGCATCCAATCCAACAAGGATTGCATACCTTTCGCAAGAAATCTGCATCGCCAGGGATGATATCTCTCAAAGGTTTAAAAGGCACGGTGTTAGGTTTCCCACATTGGAAGAAGCTAAGGAGGAGGAATTGATAGAGTTAAAAGAACAATTCAAAAATAAAATGAATCTGGACGGGTGTGGCATTCAAGAATTATACAAAAGTAAAGACCAATTGCCTGCAAAAGTAAAAGAATCGAGGAAACTCGTTAAGACTTTGTTGGATCAAGGACATTTATCTCCCTTTACCACGAATATACGACCGGTGGTGTGGGATATGGACCATGCGTTGACGCTATACCCCATCCCTTCAACCTTGGTACTCTGTGACACGACAGCGTCTGCATTTGATCTGACTTATAACGGCTGCAAAGCAGTTAATCCGGGAAAGTTTATCTGTGGTAGAAGTGCCAGGCTCATGGAGTACAAGCCATCGTCAAAAAAAGTCTCACAAGAAGAGATATATTTCTGAATTTGAATTGAAGCTAGCAAAGTTACTTATTCAAGAAAATTTCAATTTAGTCTAATACGGATATTTTTTAATTCTCTTGGTCACCTCGCAGGGCATGCAGTAAACAGGATCGATTGGAACTAAGTTCTCAAACCCCATTAGGCTCAAGCCAGCTAAACCAAATACCGTATGGAAAACGTCAACTTCGTTATCAGGTCTGTCACTAATGCCACCTTTCTTGAAGTCCTGGCTTTTCAGAATAAATTCTCGTAATTTATCATAGTCAATCCAATCAAGTTTATCAATAATGGCTAACGACGACAGAACCCACCAACTGTAGCAAACATCGGGTAGCTTGGAAGGTCTTCCATTCAATCCACCTTCGGGTACCTGTCTTTCACAAAGCCACCACCCAGTCTTCTCAATTTGAGTTTCACTAAGTTCATTTAACCTCCCGGCAATAGCCAAAGTGCCAAGACAAACAAAGCACTGTGCAGAATGGCTTTCTGCACCAGGACAAAGACCAAAACCGCCATCAAAATTGTAGCATCTCATGATAAATTCGATCGCTGGATCCACTACCTGGGGTGACAATTTTCCTAAAAGCGACAATGCACTTAAACTGGTGTAGACAAACCTCGTATCTACCTCACCGAATCGATCACCTTGGAAGGAGCCGTCAGCCAATTGGTTACCTCTAATGAATCGAACCGTTTGATCAACTTGTTCTGGAGTTAGGACGTCTAACGAGTCGTACGTAGCAAGTACTTGAATACCTGACAGTGTTGCGTGTATATGGGCCTCATGGCGAGGAAAGGGACCAAATCCGCCAGTGCTTTTACAATAACATTGCATTACAAAGTCTATTATTTGACTTTTATTGAAAGTGTCCTTAGCGTCCATTATGCATAGTGCTGTTAAACCCCAGTAGACTCCATTAAGCCTTAAATGCTCTGACAGCCAATATTCGAAGCTCTCTTGATGTCTATCTAAAGACTCTATATAAGCAATGTGCTTGTCCTTATAAAGGGCAGGCATGACCGCTCTTTGTTGATACTTCGTATTATGGCAGCCCTTGTTTAGTTTAAGCTAAGAAGTCGTTGAAGATCAACATATTTTACTTCAGTGTCACAAGCATCACCAAAAGAAAACTTCCCATGGCAGGAGGCAAACCTAACAACTATGATAATTTGCAAGTGAAAGACGACGCAAATGGAACTACCGAAGATTTGAGGAACTTGGAGTTTCAAAGGCACGAGAGGCTGCACTTAATCCCAACGTTTGACGAAGAAGTAAAGGAGACGCTGAGGCGGCTAAAAGAGCCTGAAGCGTTGGCCGATGAAGATGCCTTCATGAGAAGGGAACGACTTACTGAGCTCGTTTTTAAGAATCGAAACCACCGAGAGACGCTTGAGTCATCAATTTACTACGAGAAATCATTAAAGGAAACTGAACAACAGGACGAGGAAGAGGAAGAGGATTTTTACACACCTGCTAGTGAGCGGCTTATTTCAACTAGGAGATTTTTGATACAATATTCCCTGGATCGATCAAGAGAAAGACTGTCTAAGGAAGCACATAGGGCTCAAAACTTTGATATGATCCGAGAAATTAGGCAAAGACGACAATTTGCTGCCTCTATGAAAAACATAGAACTTGTTGGCTCACAAGTCGTATTCCATAGGCCCACCTGTCAAATAGCTCTGTCTCCAAATGAAGGCTACGTTGCGGCGGCAAGCTGGGCGGGTGATATAGCCGTTTTAGATGCACATTCTTTGGAAGTGTTGGATATGCAACGCCAGGCGTTTACAGGGAAAGTTGGGAGTGTCGATTGGAATGTTCGCCGTGATCTAATTGTTGCTGGTGGTGAAGATGGGATTGTCAAAGTGTTTGCCATGGATACTAATCAGCTTCATGAAATTAGCACTTTCGAGGGCCACGAAAATAGAGTATCAGGAACGAAATTCCATCCAACCGGTCAGTATATAGCCAGTGCATCATTTGACATGACCTGGAGGCTCTGGGACGTAGAAACCTGTGAGGAATTACTTTTGCAAGAAGGACATAGTAAAGAAGTTTACTGTTTGGCATTTCAGCCCGATGGTTCTCTCCTTTGTAGCGCAGGCCTTGATTGTACTGGGCTTATTTGGGATCTCAGGTCTGGGAAGCGCACAATGGTTTTGTCTGGCCACGCTAAACCAATCTACAGTGTTGACTGGTCTCCAAATGGATATCAAGTAGTAACCGGCAGTGGTGATGGAACCATAAAAGTATGGGATTTGAGGAAATCTGAACAAAATGAAACAATTTTAGCTCATAATAGCATCGTTACAAAGGTTTGTTTTGACAAGAGTGGCCGTTGTTTAGTGTCAACTGGTTACGATAAAGCTATTAATTTGTACAGCGCAGACAACTGGATGAAGATTTCCTCTTTACAGGGCCATATGGACAAAATTCTTTGTGCTGACGTTTCCGATGGTGCTACTTCAATAGTGAGTTCTGGTTGGGACAGATCTGTAAAACTATGGAACATGGAAAACTAATGATAATGCAATTAATAATTAATTTTGGTTATGCATACAATGCACAAAACCTAAAATCTGAACTTTTATTTTAGCCTTCTGCCAATGGCACTTTTACTGTTGGCCATTCGCACCCTAGGAGTTTGTATTTTATTCAACTTCTTTGTGACCACACCAACTTTGTCCTCCAACTCTTCATGGGTGGATTTTTCGGAATTGATTTGTGATCTCAGACTTTCTATTTGTTCGAAAACTTCAAAATTTTCAGTGTTTGCCATTTCAATCAGCAGTTGAACTTTTTTTTGTAATTCCTCAGCCTCTAATGATTTGATCTTCATTTCTCCTTCAACTTCTAGTATAGCTTTGTCAGCTCTTTCAATTTCTTTTTCCATATACTCCATCTCTATATCCTTAGACTGTGAGAGTTTTTCCTCCTTGAAGACTTCTTTCTGAAGATCGCGGAATTGAAGAAATAATACTTTTAGGTTTTGATATTTGTTCTCGTCATCTGATATTATCTGCAGCAAATTGGTTTCATCTTTTTGTTTATTCTCAATCTCTGCAAGCTTAGATTTATTGGATTCTTCTAAATTGACGGAAGTATCCATATTATTTTTACGACTTGAATCTATATCCAGAAACTTTTGCTCAATGGCATTCTTTTCGTCCTCGTATAAATTTCGACGGTTTTCCTGGATATGATTTAGATTCCCGTAAAATGTTGTTTCTTCATGTTGCAACTTGAGATACGAATACATGCGACCAACGGACTGAATCAACTTGTGAGTTAGGATACCACTTGACAAATGATAATCGTTTGATAAAACATCATCAGTGGCTATGCCAGTCAATTGCGCCATACCTTGTTTTATCGGGTTGGTGGAGTAATCATTTTTCAACCTCTTCGTTTTGTAGAAAGATATTGTTTCTATGGTTTTACTAGGATCCTTGTCACTTTTTGTACGTCCACGCTTTTTGACAGTACTAAAGGCCGCCTCTAGTTCATCTTCGATCTGACTGTAGTGCACTTCAGTGAGCAGTGATCTTTCGACGTCCATGGGAGTATACTTGTTGATGGAATACAAATCGGGCAGAGGCCACGGTATACTGGGGTTTTCTAACCAATCGATGAGATATCTTAATTTTTGGGCATAGATAGGTCTCAAATCGGGCGGTAATGTCCCTACTCTATCCCTCAATACCACTACAGCAGCCGTGACGTTTTCCAAAAAATCTCTTGTACCTCTTCTATGCAATTTTTCAAAATACAACTCACAATGATCAATCGAGTTGATAGGGACTAATCTTACAATGGGGGCTCTCGCCTCCTCACTATTTGGATTTCTGCCAAATTGGAGTATGCTCTTTATCTCCGGCTGGTCCGTATCCACTGAAGTGTCCAGACATATCAACATATCAAACTGCCTCGCAATTTTTAAAGGATATTTTTGAGAATCAAACCCTTGTGAAGAGAAAATATGACAAGTACAGGAAAAATTCTTGAATTTCTGTTTTGATTTGATAGAATGGCCATCGTATCTCTTAATATTCACTTTGTTAGCCAAAAGAAGAGCCTCTACAAGATCCATTGTTCTGCCTGGACGACAAGCTATTGCAGTATCTGTTTCATACTCTTGCACTAAATTAAGTAAGTCTCTCAACACTGTGAATTTTCCGCTAGTTTCGGCCAAGTGGCTTGGCATGTCCTTGGTTATCAATGATTTGGGCAAATGGTGGTCAATAAGTAAGTAGGGGTGAGTAGCTACATATTCACTGTTCGAACACATGGTTTCCATTGAATGCAGGATCACATCCTCCTTATAGTCCTTGGTTTCGAAATACCTCAAAATATCAGAATAATGTAACGAAACTATCTGATCCGTTAGCTCCTTCTGATATAGACACATAGTTGTCGGTAGCCAGTAGTCGCCACTAGTATTTTCAGACGTACCTAAGATACGTGCATCCACTATGGCTGGCACCGGTTTTGTATCTAGAATCTTAAGCAAATCCATCTTCCTTCTTTCACAATCAATGACGCAAGTATTCACTTCAAATTGGGATCTGATCCAACCGACCTAGATGTCTTCTTCAAATTATCGAAAACAAAACAAGAAGCAACCCTTAGTAGCCCCTTTTAGCATTAATCATAGTTTCCAATACATGAAAGTTAAAAGGTAAATCTTTTCTAGAACGAATTCGGGAAATGTGTTCGCTGTACAAATGAAAGCTTCTCTACCCCGAAAGAGCCATTCATATTTGGAACATAGTAGAGAACCATGTCATCCTCTCTACCTGTGGGCCGTTTAACGGAGGACGAGATTAACTTATATGATAGGCAAATTAGGCTCTGGGGTATGGCCGCTCAAACTCGGATAAGGTCAGCGAAAGTCCTGTTGATCGGATTGGGATCGCTAGGAACAGAGATATGCAAGAACGTTGTACTTAGCGGGTTTGGATTTTTAACAATTTTGGATGATAGCTTGGTTAGTGGGGAGGATCCTGGGTCCCAATTTTTTGTCAGCGAGGAGGATGTCGGTTCCAAAAGATTACAAAGTGCTAAGACCAGAGTGCAAGAGTTGAATCCTCGAGTTCAATTGACCTTTGACACACAGAGCTTTGAAAAAAAAAGCAACGTCTTCTTCGAAAGCTTTGACTTGGTCATAGGCACAGAATTGACCACTGCGCAGAGCATTAGACTCAATACATTCACCAGACAGTCTAACATTCCTCTCTACTTGGCAGGATCCAATGGATTATTTGCGTACATTTTCGTGGACTTGGTTCAGTTTGATTCAGAGCATGAAAAGATTAAAGGAAGTCGTCCCACTCAGCTGGGTAGGATTTCACAGAATACGGAAGTCGTTAGTGTAGAGACGCGCATTGACGAGGAAGATGGAAATAAACTTTATGAGATCATCAGAACACGGCATTATTACAAGACTTTCCAAGCTTTGCTCGATACAGCCACTTTGGAAGGTAGATTGAACAAAAGACAGATCAAGAGGCTCTCTAGCGCCGTGCCTCTGACGTTTGCGTTATTCCGCACAGAGCATGTCAAGGGCAAATTGGACCCATCAAGCCTGAAGCAAGAGGCATTAGCTGCATGCCGACAGCTTGGTGTCCCACATGCTGCGCTGAAGGATTTGTATGTAGAGCAATTCTCGAAACAAGAAGGCGTGGAGTTTGCTCCTGTAGCCGCTGTCGTTGGAGGTGCCCTGGCACAAGATGTAATCAATATTTTGGGAAGAAGGCACCCCCCTCTAAACAATTTCATCGTTTTCGATGGAATCACGCTGGAGATGCCAATTTTTGAATTTTAAATAATCGCTTTTGTTTTTGAAACTTAATATGGAGTCTTAAAGTTCTCATACCTTTAAAGAAGATGCCGATAATCTCCCTTCTTTTGCCTCACTCAAGTTTATTTGTTTTTACAGAAATTTTAGTATACATTCCCACACTGATAGTATTATATTTTTCGTTTGGTTTGTCTTGACCGACATCATGACATCTTATGCATAAATCAAGTCTGGCCACTTACAGAGACCTGTTGTAGATGGGTCATAAAATTTTGCAAGGAAACGTCATCGGTCAACACAATAGTCGAGCCACCGTGAGCAGCATCTTGGTAGCTATCCGATGGGTTCAGTTTCGACAACAGAAATCTGGCCTGAGATCCACCGGCCTCCGTATCGATGAACCTAGGCAATGGGAACCTATCCACTAACAATTCAGCGGCTTCTAATTTGGGCTCTTCTAGCAATGACTTAAAATCTGCGTACTGTGGGTCATCTTGGTAACCGGCTTTTCTCCATTGGGCGATCTGCTCACCGTGATATATTAAGATAAAGAAAAAAGTATCCAATAATAAGATGGTATTCGGTTTAACAGAGACAGAGTCCAATAGTACAGGTTGTGGATCTTCCTCCATGGAGAAGGAGGTCAAAGTTGGTTGAATCATAATCAAAGAGTTTGTGGTATCCTCCCTAGTGAAAATGTGTCTGTAGAATGCTGTCTCGTCGGGGGAATTGTTAAAGACGCTTAAGAATTGGGACCTCCTCAAATAGTATGTGAATTGGGGATACAGGGAGAAGTTGGGGGCCAATCTGAAAGACGAAGGATCGTCCTTGTTATAGTCGGCGTACTTCTGACAAAGCTTGATTAAAGTTCTGTCGATCCATCTGATCACGTCTGCCCCATCATCCGATTCGGCCTTGTAGACAGCTATTCTTGCCATTAGCACAGCTGCTGCTTCTTGATCAAAGGAAGCGGCAATCGCAGGTGCACCAAATGGCAGCAATTGATTCGCCACAGTGGTGACTCTAACACGGTTGGTGCCAGAGGCATGTTGGTAGTGCGTAATGAATTGACTATATGCCAAACGAAGTCTGTCAGACACGACGGGGGCCGCAGCAGCTGTGTTGGCTATTTCAAAGAACACCGCGTAAGTATGGTTAGAGGACAACGCAGACATCTTCCAAGCAGAAGTGCCACCGATACCGATCTCAGAATCGCTCACGTTGGACATGTCCGATTTCTTCACAGCGGATGCATGGCCAATCAATCCTTGTAATTTCAAGTCCTTACTGGTCTTGATGGTCATGCTACCCGAGAAGGCCATCTTCAAATAGCCCTCTTCGTCCTTTGAAAACAGCCTCAAATATGATTGTTTAAAAATAGCTGTTGAGAAGGCATCGGTCAACAGAAGTACACCGCCAGTAGAATCAGTGAGTTTCTTCATCTCAGACATACCGATTTGATCGTAGCAGCCCGCAAACACATCGACTGTGTGGCCATTCTCCGCGATTCTTTCAGCCAATTGGTTGTAAAACTTGCAAGCCTTCTTATAGTGTTGAGCATGGTCCGAATCAATATCGTGGTGGGATCTAAGAGGATCTTTCAGCTCGTTGGACACAATGAGTCCTGGGCTTACTGTGGAGGGACCGGAGGCAAAAAGGATGATCCGCGCCGCAACGTGTTTGTAGGAACCCTGAAGCAAAAGTGATGCAATACTCAAGGCAGAACCGGTGGCCCTCAGCGGTCTACGACCAGCGGGCACGGCCCATTGATCAGGAGCCAAGTTCTCGAGCAATTGGGTTAACTTGAACTCCACCTGCTCTAGAGGCAAGAAAAATCTATTCAAAGAGAAGGGAGTAATCTTGGTGTTGGGCATGGCTCCCATTGCATTTGTGGGTTTCTGACCAGTCAACATCTCGACCAATTGCTCGTACTGATACTCTCTGTCACCTCTGAAAACATTGCATCTGTCAATTACTTGGGAGGACAAATCGTGCAATTGAACCACGTTACCATAGGTGATCAGCCCGACAAAGGCATTTGGAGGCAACAGCGACAAAGAAGTAATGATCGATTCTTTCAAGGCATCCAAATTCTCTTTCTCGGCAGTGATATCGACAACGAAAAAAAATATGGGAGGAATTTGCACAGGTCGGTTAGTAATGTACTCTACCGTAGTGTTCTGCAATTCCACTGGCATGTTCTCTTGAGTCATGTTGGCATATTGCGATGGCAAATGATTTCTAGCGTTACAGATGGGACACGTCCACGAGTTGTTACGGGGGTCAATAGCACAGTACGGGTTCAGAATAGACTTACACTGGGGGCCAGCACATATCACCGGATTGTAAGGAGCCACATTCAACCCTTCGCACTCTTTTAACGGAGTGTAGAGACATCCGACCGGAACCACGTTCTTGTTGGCATCGGTACGCGTTGAGGGGAATACGTTCCAAGAGAAACGGATCCCATTGATATCTTCGTTTGTCTCGAAATCCATGGACTTTATAAATGAGGGAAGGAACAATTTGGGAAAGAATTGGCCCAGGATCGAAGCTTCAAATGCTTACCAGATCTTTTTTTTTTATCGATATTACTTGTTTATATTGTTGTTTTTATGCAAGCTTAGGTTTATATTTCAATTTTCACGCTAGTTCCAGTTGCCACCGTGGTTTTGCCAGAAAAAAGATCACACCTGACGCCTTACGTGGATAATGATTTTACATGTTCTCCGTATATACGAAATAACCGCAAAGCGTTTTGCCCTCCGAATTTTCATTGGTGTCTCAACAGTTAGAAGCACTACTGACCTTTCCCACTTCTTAATTATATTTTGGATTACCGGGGCTGAAGCGCATTTCTTCATATATTTTAATAATATGGACCTGACACCTTGTTTTAGTTAAATAATGGCATCCCGGTCCCAAGCGCGATGCCTGCTCTTTTGATGCAAACAGGGTCGAACTTGTTCTACTCTTATTCTTGATGGAGCTGACTTAGTGCTTTTACAGTGTTTACGAAAAAAAAAACGTTAATGTTAGAGAATGCAATGGGATTTTCACGTCTTCTTCATCTATGCACCGACCAACACAAGAATTACGACGCCGCTCGAAAATAGCTAATATACGAGAATCTTACAAAAGTTAAAAAATCTTGGCCGGATCAGGCTGATTGCCCAAAAGACACGCTCAAACGGTAACAACAGAAAGGTCTGGCGACGTGGTCAACTTCGCGCTTCCCCGGTCACAAGATTGGTATTCTTCTTAATGAACGCGTGAGGAGCAAGTTGGATGCATTCTCAAGTAAAGTAGCTTGATTATCCGGACTTTCACTTCCTTATGAACAGGTTAGAAAAAAATTATAATGAAACGGACAGGAATTGAACCTGCAACCCTTCGATTGCCAATTCCGGAAATTCCAGGATTTAACTGGAGTCGAAAGCTCTACCATTGAGCCACCGCTTCACTAATTAGCTGTGAATTATAATGAATTCTTGCAGGACCGATGACACCTATACTAGAATAACTATTCCCATGTCATGTGATCGACCAATCACACACAAAGGGATCTTTAATAAGTGAATGCTTGAGAAGGCAAGTAGTACTATCATATAAAGGGGCCATGGATCCAACCAACTCCAAGTTAGACCTTAGTTATTAAGAGAATAACAGGTCTTTAGCTAATGATTCTGTATTATCAATCCAAGGTAGGGGGAGGGAGGATACGAAACATGACATACTCGAAGTAACTGAACCGTAGCTCATTAACGCCCAGAAGACGAGAGAATACCATTTTGCTTTCTCACTGGACTGGATAAATCTCAATACCAGGAATAAAACAAACTCATGAGTAACCAAATCTCTTGAAACACTTCAATCGCTCGCACAGGGTGACAACATTTTCTTCCCATATTTTGCTGCAGCGTAGCGTTTGTACAGGGTCCGAAGGCCAAGAAACCTGCTATAGAAAATCAGGCAAACGCATGATGTGAAAATTGGCAATTGGCTACACTAGTCGTAAATGAAATCTATTAAACAACTAGGATACCTATTCCTTTGCACTAAAGGGATCACCCGTACTCACCTCCTCCTTCGCATCTTTATGACTAGCTATTTATCTACTTTCTAAGTGGTAGTTTGGCGGGGGAAGTAATTCATAGAGAACAGAGATTTTGTTTGAACATATTTGAAAGCAAAATATTGATGAAGGATATTTGAAGCCTACAAAAAAAACAAGAAACTAGTTTGCTGAATACGCAGAGTCTTTATATCTATAAAAACAACAGGCAGCAGATGTTTTTCATTGAAGAAAATTTTATTTTGCCGCATAGTTACAGACAAATTCTGGGATATATATCTTCGATATACATGTATTCTGTCATTCATATGTTTCACATCAAGTCACGTGACATGGAATTCATCACCGAACCCTGAGATCAAAAGTAAAGTAAACGTAAGCTAAGCATATATTAGAAACATCCACAAATTAGAGCATTTGACCACAATTGGCTTACCAGGATGCTGTCAAGTGAGAAATATGCAGTTATCGGGTGTGTGGTGGCCCGCATTACTGTCTCGCTGCTGTTTCCGTCACTGCAGACCCAACTGGACAAGTCTGTGGAGTTCTCAACTCCCATGACATCTTATCGCTCGCTGTGCGAGGGTATATTCATGTTGCGTAATGGGTTCCCACTATATTATGGTGGTGTGGTACATCACCCACCGCTTTTGATTGCATTAATGTCGCTAGTGGAACCTCAGTCGCTGGTAGCACTTCTTTATGCGTTGACTGATGGCCTCGTTGCTTATCAGCTGATATGCATGGCCAGATACTTCAGAGATTCTGGCGTATCTCCATGGCTCCCAGGTGCTCTTTACGCATTGAATCCCTTGGTGCTGTTGTCCTGTGTTAGCCAATCATCGGTAGTGTTCGCCAATGCATTCATTTCGACAGCGATTCTGTGTTCCATAAAGGGCAAAGTGGCGGCGTTTGCCATAGCCATGGGAATTGCATCGTATTTTTCACCTTATCAGGCGTTGATACTGATACCGGCCTTTTCTCTTCTTCCTCATGGAATCTTCCTGAGGGCTACCGCCGTTGCTTCCACTTTGGCGGTATGGGCGGCCTTGGTGCAATTGAGCTATATGCTGATGGGGGAAGACTGGAATTTTTTGCATTCCACATACTGGGCTCAGATCAATTTTGAAAAATCATTCCCCAACCTGGGCCTATGGTGGTATTTTTTCATCGAAATGTTCGATATGTTCATACCATTCTTCAAGGGCGTATTCAATATCTTTGCAGTGTCATTCGTGATACCAATCTCAATTCGTTTCCACAAGCAACCGTTCTACGCCGCGGTCCTATGCATGGGGTGGATAACTTTGACTAAACCTTATCCCACGTTAGGCGACGCTGGCTTCTTCTTTTCCTTCCTACCCTTCTTCAAACCACTATTTGGGTATATGAGGTGTCCCGTACCTTCCACACTGCTGTTTATCCATGCGATAGTGCTTTCCCCTATCTTCTACCACTTGTGGGTCGATCTTGGCTCGGGAAACAGCAACTTCTTCTACGCTATATCTCTCGTGTACGCCCTAGCGCTTGGATCTATACTTGTAGACCTGTGCTGGGCCATGCTAAGGATAGAGTACGACGAGGGTAAACCAAACTACAACCTCAAAGTGACCCAGATCTAGCGGTACTATTATTCTATAGATCGTCACGTGTGTATTCTTGGATGTTTTCGCCCAAGGTTGACGTTCTCTTGAAGAAGTATGCTTCATGGACGCACTGGCACTGACTCTCGCTTGCCAAGTAATCAGCTATGTCAGACGTATGTATGGTGGATGCTGGTGTCCAAATGCGTTTAGCGCAGTCTACTAACTTTTTTCCCTCTCTTTCAGCTTACTCACATCAATCCCAAACCTTTCTTGCGAGAGCTGGTAAACAGGCCCATCGTCGTTACGCTTAAATTCAACAAAACACAATACAAGGGTAATCTGGTGTCCACAGACAACTACTTCAACTTACAACTGAGCGATGCTGAAGAAATCATAGATGGCAAGTCCAAGGGCAAGGTGGGGGATATATTTATACGTTGTAATAACGTTCTATGGATCGGTGAAGATTTGGATAAAGTTGTCAAAGATACAACCGGTGAGACTGATGTAGTAAATACACCTGAGGTCCCACAACAGCAGTGAGAAATGTATAGTACAAGACACATTATGTATTATTGAGCAGGCCTTATTTTTCTTTTCGTGGCATTCTCTCGCCGCTATACGCGAATTGGAAAAATATGGAGCCCAAAGAAACTAAAAATTAAGTAAAAACTTTCGAAGAGACACGTCTTTAACCTTTGGACACAACATAGGAATTGGACAATAATACAACTTTTTAAGATGCCGATCACTCAATCCGTGATAGTTCCCGCTTACAAGGAGAAACTCAACATCAAGCCGCTCACGACGAGACTGTTTGCTGCCTTGGGCAATGAAGGCTCTCGCAACACTGAGTTGATCTTTGTCGATGACAACTCCGCAGATGGTTCCGTCGAGGAAGTGGATAAATTGAAGAACCAAGGCTACAATGTCCGTATCATTGTGAGGACAGATGAACGTGGCTTGTCTTCTGCAGTGTTAAGAGGTTTTTACGAGGCGCAGGGGGAACTGTTAATCTGTATGGACGCGGACCTACAGCACCCTCCAGAGAGTGTCCCGATATTATTCGAATCGTTGAAGACCCACCCATTTGCCCTGGGTACACGTTATGCTCCTGGTGTGGGCATTGACAAGGACTGGCCCTTGTACCGTAGAGTTATCTCCTCGACGGCCCGGATGATGGCAAGGCCATTGACCACTGCATCGGACCCCATGAGTGGTTTCTTTGGTCTACAAAAGAAATACTTATTGGCAGCCAAACCAACGGACATCAACTCCCAGGGGTTTAAGATTGCATTGGAATTGTTGGCCAAGTTACCCTTGCCAGAAGATTACACCTTGGGTGAAATACCATTCTCCTTCGGTGTGAGAACCGAAGGTGAGTCGAAATTGTCTGGTAAAGTCATCATCCAGTATTTGCAGCAGTTGAAAGAGTTGTACTCCTTCAAGTTTGGCCTGGGCAACTTGTTCCTTTTCGTGTTGTGCTGGGCCATCCTGGTGTTGTACGCTTTGAACAAGCTGTTGAGCCTAGTCTGGGCATGATTGACCGAAGCGTTAGGACTTTCTTGGATTTTTTAATGATATAAGATGACGCATGCAAGGGCATCGATGGTCACATCAGAACTGTGCGGCTTTGAAATCGTATGGTTGGTATAAATGGTATACCATCGATGAATAAGTCTTGAGTAGCCAAGAAACGTATACATTCTTTTTTTTTTTCTCGCATGCTAGTGCAAAGTTCCAACGATTGTCTAGGAACGATTGTCTAGGTTCCAGGACAAGGAGATACCACTATTATACGGTGCGTCCTGGTCTTAGATGAAGAAACCGAAATAATAAAAAACGGGCATACAACAACATACGCTGGAATTCGTTGAGGGGCCTGGTACATGTCAGCGAGTTCTGTTGCCGTAAGTAGGCTATACTTGAATCCGACTAGACCAATCACGCCTCACTGAGGAGGCTGCAGGTTTCCTCAAACAATCCACACAGACACTCGCTTAGCCTCTCGAATTCCGACCGCTTCACCTTTTATAAGACCCTAGACCGTATTATCCCCATTGTCGCCAGATAAATTAGCCGCCCACCAACGGCCGGGTAAAAAAATCAGGGGAGCTTTTCTACAAATGTTTCCCCGTCCCCGGCCCCCCTTCCCTGCCCCTTCCTAAGTCCCCCACAGGTCCCCCTTCTTCGAGCGGTATAATTTAAAAGCCAGATTTCAACGAAGATATATCCATGAATTATTTTCTATCTCTAGCACAATAATCCTCGGTCGTAGGTCCTAACTGGTGTAGAATAACTATAATTTGCAGTTATGGCGCTGAACAGGACACTATTGCTGAGACTCAGTAGCAAGGGCGAGCCTGTTGTTGCTTGTTCCTATGGTCAGGGTGTGTTGACGCTACCCTCTTTGCCATTACCGGAGGGAGCACCCAAGGGAACACCGCTTTTCACGGTTAGATTGGTTGTTACGGCTGGTTCCCCAGTGGCCAGAGATGGGTTGGTGTGGACCAATTGCCCCCCGGATGCCGATAAAGGGTTTGAAAGGCACAAGTTTTACAAAAAAATTATTCACGCTACTTTCCACAGAGATGATGAAATCGATCTGGATGTCTACACACCGGGTCCCTACTGCTTTTACTTATCATTTAGAAACCGGGAAGGCAAGTTGGAGACTACACGCAAGTTCTACTTTGTGGTTCCTCCTATTTTGCATATTGATGGGAAATTTGTGCAGTTCAACTCCATTGCGCTGCAGACTGTGGTATCCAAATGGATGGGGAAAGATTGGGATCCGGTCTTCGAGAGAATTGCCGCCAAGAAGTACAACATGATTCATTTTACCCCTTTGCAGCACAGGGGGGAGTCTAATTCGCCCTATTCCATCTATGACCAGCTGGAATTCGATCCCGACCACTTCAGGGACACAAAGCAAGTGGAACAGATGGTGCAGAAATTGCATAAAACGTATAAGGCGTTGACTTTGACCGATGTGGTATTTAACCACACCGCGAACAACTCGCAGTGGCTCAGGGAGCATCCAGAATCTGGTTATAACTCGGTAACCGCTCCTCACTTGACGGCCGCGATCGAATTGGATGGGGCCTTGCTTGATTTTAGCAAGCGGCTCCAGGAGTTGGGGCTTCCCACGGAATTGGGATCAGTGGAAGATCTTAATAAAATCATGGCCGGTATCAAGACCCATGTGTTGCAGGTGATCAAACTGTGGGAGTTTTACACAGTAGATGTTAAGAGGACTTTGGATCAGACTCAGCGGCGCTGGCGTGACGCTGTTTTAACTCCGGAGTCGCGGTCGCTGGATCCTCCAACCCATCTTGCCTCGGCTGAGGCCAAGGAAATCGCCCAGTACGTCCGTGATTACGCCACTGAACAACCTTTTAGAATCTTGAGAGACAGATTTGCTAACAGGGTGGATGTGGACAAGTTTGGCGTCGTCTTGCAAAAATTGTACGGCCACGAGTGGAGTAAAGATATCTTGAACAAGGCCGAGGAAATTTTGAATGAGTTGAACTTGCCCCTCTATGCGGACTACGACAGAGATATCAACGAAGCGACGACCCAATTGTTCAATCGTATCAAATACCTGAGGATCGACAACTGGGGCCCAAAACAGGGCCCCATTACGGATAAATTCCCGCTAACAGAACCTTATTTCACACGGTTTAAGGGCAGTGATGGAAAAGAGCATGCTCTAGCTAACAATGGATGGATTTGGGATGGCAACCCATTAATCGATTTTGCCTCCGACAAGTCTAAAGCATATTTGCGTAGAGAGGTTATCGTTTGGGGCGACTGTGTGAAATTGAGGTATGGTACCGGTCCTTCTGATTCGCCTTACTTGTGGAAACGTATTTCAGATTACGTCGAAATGAACGCCAGAATGTTTGATGGGTTTAGAATTGATAATTGTCATTCGACGCCATTACATGTGGGCGAATTCTTCTTGGATTTGGCTCGTAAGGTAAACCCAAACCTTTACGTGGTGGCTGAACTTTTCAGCGGCTCAGAGCAGATGGATTGTCTTTTCGTGGAACGGCTCGGCCTTTCATCCTTGATTAGAGAGGCCATGCAGGCCTGGTCTGAAGGCGAATTGTCCACGCTAGTGCACAAGAATGGTGGGAGACCAGTTGGTTCGTACCGGTTTGTGCCCATGGACAATTTCTCTTACAACAGTGACGTGAAATTGGATGAAAATTATTGTTCTTATCGCCCGGAGGATATGGCCATGAAATGCGTTTCGGAGATCATGATCCCCCGGATCTTGACAGCCGTTCCCCCACATGCTTTACTGATGGATTGTACGCATGACAACGAAACCCCGAACCAGAAAAGGACCGTAGAGGATACTTTGCCGAATGCGGCACTGGTCGCACTTTGTTCTTCAGCGGTCGGGTCTAACTTTGGGTACGATGAGATTTTCCCACGTCTGCTAAACTTGGTCACGGAGTCGAGAACTTATGATGTGCACGATTCTCCCGGTATTGGTGAAGTGAAAGCTTTGCTTAACGATATCAGAGAGGAGATTAATGAGTTGAGTGTGGATGTGGAGGATTCAGAAGCCTATGTACACCATGACGGTCAATATATCACTTTTCATCGTACAGATGTGAAAACTGGTAATGGTTGGTACCTTATGGCAAGGACAAAGTTTGGCGATAAGGGTGACCAAAAGCTGGAACCACAACTGTTTTCTCACTGTCGAGCACACCTTCTATTTGCTTATTCACTGGAAAGAACTGGTGATGCACCTCATGACCCGGATCTCTTGAAAGGTGTTCCTACGAAACTGGTGAAATTGGAAGGGTTTGATTTAACTTTTGATGACTCTAGAAAGACGACTACTATCACATTGCCTGATTTTTTTCCACAAGGGTCTATTGCAGTCTTCAAAACCCAACAGTTAGGCGTAGACAAGGATTTGGATCATTTCATCAGATCTGGTGCCCTAAAGGCTACGGATGGATTGGACCTTATTGCCCTAAACTCGGTTTTGTATCATTCCAACCCAGAGGAAAATGACATTACAGAGGGGAAAGTTGGCAGCTACGATATTCCAAATTATGGCAAACTGGTTTACTGTGGGTTTCAAGGTTGGATTTCTGTGCTAAGATCAATAATATTCAACAATGATTTAGCTCACCCATTAAGTGAGAATTTACGTCAGGGTACTTGGGCGTTAGATTATTTATCAAACCGGCTAAACTACTACTTGGATGAACCTGGCGTGCCCGCCTTGCAGCAGTGGTTGAAAAGTCGATTCGACAGGATTAAGCAATTACCATTCTTTCTAAGACCCTGTTATTTTGCACTTGCTGCGGGTGTGATATACGGTTGTTGCCGTTTGCGCGCCATGCAGTTGATGCCAGCCAACATTAGCAAGTCTACTCTTTTTGTGCAGAACTTGGCACTTACTTCTGTTCAATTAGTGACGAAGATGAAATCCACCTCGATTTACCCGGATGTTATTGTGCCTTCGATGGCAGCCGGTTTACCTCATTTCAGCACTGGCTGGGCTAGGTGTTGGGGAAGAGACGTTTTCATCTCTTTGAGAGGGTTATTACTGACGACAGGTAGATTTGACGTTGCTGAAAACCACATCCTGGCCTTCGCCAAAACTTTAAAACATGGATTGATACCAAATTTGTTAGATTCTGGGAGAAACCCTCGATTCAACGCTCGTGACGCTGCTTGGTTCTTCATACAAGCTGTGCAAGACTATATTGAGATTGTTCCAAATGGTGTGTCAATTTTGCAAAAAAAAGTGTCGAGAAGATTTCCTCTGGATGACACTTATGTGACCCCAGACGACCCGTTAGCCTTTAGTTATTCTAGTACTGTCGAAGAGATCATCTATGAAATCTTCTGCAGACACGCCAAAGATATCAAGTACAGGGAGGCAAATGCAGGCCCCAACTTGGATAGAGTCATGTCGAGCCAAGGTTTTAATGTGGAAGTGTACGTCGATTGGTCCACAGGGTTTATTCATGGCGGCTCACAATTTAATTGTGGCACATGGATGGACAAAATGGGCGAAAGTAAGCGTGCAGGTTCCTATGGCATCCCTGGTACACCCAGAGACGGTGCCGCAGTGGAAATTATTGGGCTCCTGAAGAGTTCATTGAGATTCATCATTGAATTGAACGCAAAAGGCCTTTTCAAAGAGACAAGTGTAACTAAGAGCGATGGTACAGAAATCACTTTCAAAGATTGGAATCAGTTATTGCAATCCAACTTTGAAAAGAAATTCTACATCCCGGAGGATCCAAACGACGATGACGGCTATGAAATTGACCGCGGAATTGTCAACAGAAGAGGTATCTACAAAGATTTGTACCATACAGGCAAACCATACGAAGATTACGAGTTGAGACCGAATTTTCTTGTTGCCATGACGGTGGCCCCAGAGCTGTTTACGCCAAAGCTTGCACTCGGAGCATTGACTATGGCTGATCAAATCATCAGAGGGCCTCTCGGTATGAGAACTTTGGACCCGAGCGACTACAACTATCATCCTTACTACATAAATGGCGAGGATTCTGATGATTTCGCCACGTCCAAGGGGCGCAACTACCACCAGGGTCCCGAATGGGTCTGGCTGTATGGCTATTTCCTGAGAGCCTTCTGCAAATTTCACTGGTTGGCCGACTCAAAGGCGCAGAACAGGGACAAGACAAAACCATCGTCCTACTTGTACCAGGAACTCTCCAACAGGATTGAACGTCATATGCAATGGATTTTTGACAGTCCGTGGGCAGGAATCACCGAACTAACTAATAAGAACGGAGAGCTCTGTAATGATTCTAGCCCTACCCAGGCCTGGAGCACAGGCTGTCTGCTGGACATGTACTACGATCTGTGGCTCTCTTTCGAGTGGTCGAATAATTAGCGTTACTATGTACGCACTTGTGCTCACATGAGTGGCTTGCGCTTATCAGTGCTAACGCTGTCACGTGCTATATTTATACCTTTAAATATCCAAGCTTCTTTCGAAAGGGGATTCACGTTTGTACCGTAAAATCAAACCTAAAAATCAATAGGTGGTCATTGTGGGTAGGACAAATCATAAAGGGGCCACAAGATAGTTGCTGAAGAGAGCCAACGAGAGAGTAGCTACTTCTCTAGGGAGTTTACAAGTGGTTTAAGGGTCTCGTTCAACGTCAGTGGCTGCTTTTGTGTGAATCTGGCAGGTGTATCGATCGAATACATATGGATCACGGAACCCATTAGAGGTGCATCTTACTAGAAGTCTAAATATCAGGAAAAAGGCAAGGGAAGTGATTTGAGTCATATTAGAAAGGCAAGCACGATCTTTCCAAACTCTTCTAATTCAGTGATTTTTGTCATTTTTAGCGTGGTGTTGGCGCTTAACTTTGAATTCTTGTTAATTTGGTCAGGTTTATGAATTGATTGTTCGAATATGGTTCCTCACACAACTGATAAAGAAGTAGTTGAGCTGATAGACAATTTTTTCATGAAATCTACCCTTCTCATATGCTCTACAAAATCAAACAAGTTTCAGGCGCTTCTGGACCAAGGACAACATTTTGACGAGGATTGGTTTTTTTCAAAGACCGAGGAAGAAGAGTTGGATTTATCTGAGATAATTAAGCAGTGGTCTAACTTCGATGGTGACAGAGAACTGCCGCCCCTGGTAATTGAGACGTTTTTAGATTTACGAGGTTTAGGACCTTACCAGAATGTGACTTTGAAGGACGATGAAGGAAATTTATGGAACGTTTGTAAAGGTACCAAGAAATCAGAGATTGTATTAGAGAGGTGGCTGATAGAACTGGATTCTGTCTCTGCCTCTTTTAAAAATCATAAGGTCTCCGAAGAGGAGACTAATAGTTCTTTAAGACAGTTTGTGCTTTTATTTCGCTATCTGTACACATTGACTCAGCTGCTCCCTGCGAACGATCTTTACTTATCGTTATCAAGAAATGCTGCGGCACAGGGGACGCCTTCACTGATGAGCGTTGCGACTAGAATCCTAGATGGATCCAGGCCTATCATGTCGAAGGGAAGAATAGGTTTGAGTAAACCAATCATCAGCACTTACTCCAACGTCATCAATGAATCCAATGTACCTTCACACTTGGAACAGAGAAAAATCACGCCTGTTTGGACAAAATACGGATTGCTAAGGGTGTCTGTCTCATATAGACACGACTGTCATTTTCAAGTACACCAAGACGGTGAAGATGATAGCTATCAGCCGAGCACGCAGCTGGTCACAGAACAAGCTGTGAGAAGATTTTCACATAACCAGCAGCAATCGATGTCATTGTCTCCTCTCGGACAGACTGGATCGTTAAACTCCATGGAGCAGCAATCCCTACCTAAGAAAGCGTTGTCCATATCGAGGCAGCTTCAGCCTTTCAAAGTGGGATCAGTCGGTAGTGCCCCCATACCCCAACCGCATGCGTTGACGAGGAATCCATCTAGCTCCTCATCCATTTTGGCAAATTTGCAGGCACGGAGATCAAGTAATAGTTCTATGTGGACACCTGCAGTTCAGGCCACTCCACACCAAGATATAGCGATTGAAGGGACAAGTGCCGGTAGCCTTTCCAAATACTCATCTTCTTTTGGAAAAATACGTCGTCATTCAAGTGTGAAATATTCAGAACCTCCAGCGCCTGTAAAACCTGTCAAACCAGATGCTCAAAGTGAAGATTTACTTGACTTCGTTAAAATGATAAACGATAGACCAGAATTGAACATAAGAAAAAGCCCTAGGGTGGGCGTGGATATCTCCAATTCATTGATAAAATTTCAAAATTTGAAACCTAAAAACGATCTAATCAGCGAAAATTTAAATATGTCCCTCTCGATGGACCCAAGCCATGCGTTCCAACCACATAGATCTAATTCACATTCTCCATTACCATCATTTTCGCCAAATTTGCATTATCCATCGATTCCGTCCAAGGTTTCTCAGGGACAGTCTTCCTCACATTTCGGTGAAAGCATCACAGGATTGGTTACTAGTAGGTCTAATTCTTTAGACGTTTCTAAACATTCCAATGTAGGTTATCATAATAACGAAAGCGGAGTCTCTAGCCGTAGGCAAAGCGGGATTGAAAGGGAGGTCACTGCCTCCATCATGCTAGAGGAAGCACACACCGGAAGGAGCAACAGAAATGTCCTAGAAAGGGAAGAAGAAGAAGAAGAAGAGCTTTTGTCGAATAGAACAGGGTTAATGAAGAACAGAATCAGATCCACGGAGAGTATCTCCACCTCAATGTCTAGAAGTAGATTACCGATACCACAACCTTCTCACTATTCACAACCTACAACAACCGCCGTGCCAGCTTACGCGAAATTGCATAGACCAGGCGCAAGGTCGGCATCGGCAGAGGCACAAAAAGACGGCAACACTAAAAAAGTGGAAGGTTCTGCGGCTAATTCGCCTGACGGCGGTTCTTCACACAGTGAAGAAGATGATGACGAGGATTTGCTCTTCTTTATGAGCGATATGAATCTTTCCAAAATATAGACACAGGCTTCCTCTCCATCTTTCTCGACCTAAGATTACAACCATTTTTATCATGTTTTGGCCCCATTACTCAAGCCTCCAGCTAGAGTCTATTTAGCCTATTTAAATATATCCAGGGATCATTGTAGTTGTATTTCAATCCAAAATTATTCCAGTTGGTGATTTTATTACAAGTTTTATAAACAGTAGTTCAGTTTCATTTCACTTTTTGCACTCTTTCTTTTCGTCCCCATCCGCATTTTGACTGTCCAGTAAAATTTTCAATTTCAATTCATGAATCTTGTGCTTTTCAATATGTTGTTGATATCTTTCCTCAGTCTTGAAAGTTCGATAACATTTCTCATAGCTACACTGTTTTTTCTTCCCCACAGTATTCAAAAGTAAATTCATTCCACTTTTACCACTGGCAAAATACTCTTCCAAAGTGCGTTGCGACTCTTCTTGTTCTGAAATCTTGCGCTTTTTCAATCTTGGAAATGCTTTTTGCGTTGTTCGCACATCTGAAACCACTGGAGAGTGAGATTGTAGCACAGGAAGCGGCAATTGGTCACCATGATACTCTTTATGATGTGTTATGAGATCAGATTTCTTTGCGAACATCACATTTTTACAGTAATTGCATTTCCAATTCTTGGCCACCAGTGAATCATCATGCACTCTCATGTGCATTATCAGACCTTGTTCACCAACACAGGGCTTGCTACAAACAGAACAGAGAAGCTTTGGATGATCATTTTTAACATGGGCCTGCAATGAAGACCATGTACTAAATCCCAGTGCACAGTTGGCAAAACTACACTGATAGGGATTCACACAGTCGGGATTATGAAATTTCATCTGGTGGTGTCGTAGCGAGGACGGACTCTTGAAGTCTTTTTTACAAACCTCGCATGTCAACTTCCTGTGGACGGATAAGATATGAGACCTGAGCGTAGGGTGCCTGTAGAAGGCTTCGCTGCAATCTGGATAAGTACATTTGAAAGATTTCGTATGTGTAATTTCATGTCTCCGCAAATGTTGCAAAGTAATTGTTCCCTTCCCGCAAACGGAACAGTGGTACGGCCTTTCCCCAGTATGCAGACAGAGATGCCTTTCCAGATGAACTTGTCTGGTGAAAGATTTTTCGCACTGGTCGCACTGGAAGGGTCTCAGACCTCGATGCACCACATTTTGATGGTCCGTGAGTGACGAAGGGCGCGCAAAGGCCTTGTCACAACCATCATAATCGCAGAAATATGTCTTGGGCCTTGAGCTGATAGAAGACAAACTCGACATGGAACGCACACTTTGGGGTGATTCAGGAGCGGATTCCAGCTCCACTTTTGAGCTCTCCCATGATTTCAAATTTTCTTCAAGCGATTGTAAACCTTGAATCATCTCATACAGCCTAGTTGGCGTTCTTTTGAACTTTTCTAACACAAGGAGATGCTGCTCTTGGCGAGGTGATGAAGTGATCTTGAAAATTTCAATACGTAATAAATGACCGATTTTTTTGCAATACTAAAAAAAAATTTGAGAAACTGGCCAACTTGAGAGCATTGAAAGGCAATTGGTGTGACCTTATTGAAAGAGCTGGCGGTTAGTTAGACCCTCTATTTGCATTATTATCATGTCTGATTACGAGGAAGCGTATGTGAATTTGTCCTGTTTTGTGTGGTTCTAGTTTGCCAAGTTTTCTTTAACTAACAGATGTGAAATTGTACCAGTTTTAACAATGGTGGTGGTGCAGAAAATTTTGAAGATTTCGATGTAGAACATTTTTCTGATGATAACAATTTTAACGAGGCCAACGGTGGTGATAATGAGTTCCCGCAGGGTGATGGACCCAAGGCTGAGAATGGAAACACTATAGTGACAGGCGGTACCGGTGCAGATGAGTTTCAGAGCCATGAGCAGACGAGAAGGAAAACAATGAAGGAGAAAGCTATTCCCAAGGATGAGAGGACCACAACCCCATACATGACGAAATACGAGAGAGCTAGAATTTTGGGAACAAGAGCTCTTCAAATATCGATGAATGCGCCCGTGTTCGTGGATCTGGAAGGTGAAACTGACCCGTTGAGAATTGCCATGAAGGAGCTAGCTGAGAAGAAGATCCCACTAGTAATTAGAAGATACCTCCCCGATGGATCTTTCGAGGATTGGAGTGTGGAAGAACTGATTGTCGATTTGTAGATTTGATAGTGTATAATAACGAAAAGCAACAACAAGAAGAGGTATTGAACTTATCTATTCCTATTCGGAAATTGCATTCATGAATTGTTTGCCCTTAAATACTTTTTCTCCCGCCAGGCCTTGATCGGGAGTAAACTCTTTGAACAACCTCTCGAACTCCTTCTCAGCGTCTGGAAAGTCTGCCTCCTTCAAATAAAACAATAGATCATCCAAAGGTATATTCAATTCGTCAGTACCAGCCAGGACTCTTAAACAGCTGACAATCTCTGTATCTTCTCGATATTTACCAATATTTGCTCCCATGATGGAAAGAAACTCAGGGAATGTAACAGCGTCACCACCTTCCTCACCTGCTGCTGGCAGCATGGCTTGTAATTGCTCAGGTTTCATCTGTTTGGCCACACTACGGAATACCTTGTCGAGATCCCTCTGCGAGATAGCGCCATCACCGTCGTCATCTATCATTTGAAAGGCATCTTTCAGCCTCTTAATGTGAGTTTGACTCAGTTTGCTGAATGCTAAAGAATCGTTATTTGACATATGGCGCAATTGACGGTTATTGATCTGTACCAGGTGAAAGTAACAAGGCGAAAAGCCAACTTGTAAGTACAAGCACACTGAGATTTCAAGAACAAAAAAGGAAAACGGAAAGCAAATACGCCTTCGCCATTCCCATGTCAAACCTCAAAGAGTTTCTGAAGGAGGCAAAACTAGAACTGTCAAGAGAGGACTATGGTGAAGCGGTCAAGCTTTGTAAGAAGGTGTTGAATGTCGAGAAGGATAACTACTTTGCCCACGTATTCTTAGGCAAAGCATATTCCTGCATGAATAGAGCCCAGGAGGCCATTGAAAACTATAATGCTGCCATAGAAGTGGCCCCTGAGGAGCTGCTGGCATGGAAGGGCTTATATCTGATTTTTAAGAGTGGTGGTCTAATACCCAGTGTGGTTAGCTTTGACACCTACTTTGATTTTTGTGGTGGCTATGCAAGGGCATTGAGTCAGAAGGGGGTATCACAAATGGATTTGGTTCATGATATCAGGGTTTTCCGTAAGAAGTACAGCGACTGTGAGGAGTCTTTCTTGAGGCATATGATTCCTGGGACCCCCACGGCAGAGCAATTAGCTCGTCATCTGATTTCACCACAAGATGCTCTTACGGGTCTCATCCAGTTGTTAGAATCGAAGCAGCAAGCTCAAATCTCGAAGATTGTGAGTCGTGAGAGGTTAAAATTGAGCGCAAATGACCCAAATTATCAGCGCAAGATCAATTCGCTTTCGTGGGAAGTTTACAAAGATTCAGAATTGGACAGCTTGTTCAACCAGTTGGTCAATATCACGGACGATGATGAGTCGAGGAGTATTTTGGAATCCCAGTGGTTGGAATATAGACTTAAAGTGTTAAAATCTACGCCTGAAGATATTAAAGGGTCCTTTTTCGAAAGTGTAAAGACAATGGTAGAGGATATGGTATTGGTGGAACACAATTCTTTGAGGCCATGGAGATTGTATTTTGAGTGGCAAGATTTTGAAACTTTAGACGACATGGACATGAACATCATCGTGAAATTCTTCAAGAAATTTCCCACAGAACCTCTTGCGGTAATCCTCTATGCCTGGGTATGTTCTAGCTTTTCAGGGTATGATACTAAAAAGCTATACGCTGATGTGGAAAAGAAAACGGCCCCGGACGAGGAGAACGAGTTGGATGATATGGACGATATGGATGAAGGAGAGCAGCGTGCCTTGAAGGAAATGCTGGAAACTAACGACGATACTCCTGAGATGGCTGAAGACGAGGTTCTCACTGCCTTAATGGATAACATCACAAGATCACAAAGCAGCGCATTCGCACATCGTATAGTGTCACAATACTATATCTATTCCAAGGAAAATGAAGCCGCTTTGAGTTATGTGAAAAGAGGAATTTCGCTGGTAGCATATGAGGTTAGGGATTATGGCGCTCGTCTGACAAATTCAAAAAGGGAATTCACTTTAAAGTTGGCCACGCTTTACATCTACATCGATGCTCCAAAAAATCACTCTCTGGCATTGAGCCTGTTTGAGAAAGTGTTAAATGAAGCCCCACACAATACAGAAGCTAAAATGGGTAAAGGGCTTATCTTCATGGAAAGAGAGAACTATCAGGACGCGAAGGTATTGTTGTCCGAAGTTATCAACCAATATTCAGAAAACTTAGAATTTCTGTCCGAATTGGGATGGTGTGAAGCATGCCTTGGAAATTTGGATGAATCCATTGAAATTCTGAGCAAAGTGCTGAATTCAATACGGGGTACAGATCTGCGCACTTCCGCTTTCAGAGCTTTGACTATTTGGAGACAGGCGAAATCATATATACTCAAGCAAGAAAAGGAAAGACCCGCTGATCAAAGTTTTGTGAAGATTGCGTTCAGGCAATTAATTCAATCCATCAAATTTTTAGATACCTACGCTCCTAGTTACTCTGCACTGGGTGATATTTATTGCAGGTACTACCAGGATGGGATAAGAGCTTTCAAATGTTATTATAAGGCCTTCGAGTTAGACGATTCGGATATGATTGCTGCGAAGTACATGACAGAAAATTACACTGCTTTGGGAAATTGGGAGGCAGCTCGTGTCGTTTGTGAAAGATTAGTGGGCTCGGAGAGAGCGAAGAGAGTCTTGCAAATGGTCAATTGGCCACACAGAGTAATAGGTATTTCGTACCTGGAAAGCCAACAGGAGGCTGATTCTATTGAATGGTTTCAATCAGCTTTAAGAGTGGAGCAGACAGACGTTGAGTCCTGGGTAGGTCTTGGCCAGGCTTACTATGCCTGTGGCCGTCTTGAAGCTTCCGTTAAAGTGTTCGAAAAGGCTATAGAACTAGACTCAAACCATCGCTATGCCAAATATTTAAAGGCACAATCTCTCTCGGTAGTGGGCGAATTTGAGGAAAGTATCATCATTTTGAAACAACTCACTGAGATTTCACCGGAGGAAATCATCTTTCAAGTCTCTAAGGCAGCCATTTTAGTGAATTATGCTCAAGATTTATACTCTCAAGGATTTTTAATGAAATCCGTTGCAACGGCCGCTGATGCCATTGAAGTCATGCAGTTTGTTGCTAACGATCTACAGTTCCGTGGTCAAGCTCTATGGATTTCCCTTTTAAAGGCTCTGAAACTGTTCATATGGGTTAGATCAAAGGTTGGAGATTTGCCTGTGGAGTCTTTGGTCTCTATATTCCAATCAGTGACTAAAATAAACGACGTTTTACATGTCGTAGATAAACTTGACGCTGTTTCCTTGGACAATCTTTTATCAGAGAGGGATAACAGCAGCATCTCCATTGCTTGCAAATTATTGATTTTATCAGCGAAGTATGCTGTCTGCACGTCCAATCATGAGTCTTTATCCCGAACTGTGAGGTCATCTCTATGGTATAATCTTGGCACTGCAGAACTATCGACTTACCTAATTTTGAAGCTTCCCCAATACAGAGATGCTGCAATTGTCTCTTTCAAAAAATCCATTCAATATCAGTCTAATACTGTTGAATCTTGGATGGGCTTTGGTATAGCTACTATGGATGTCAATTATCGTGTTGCACAACATTGCTTTATTAAGTGTACGGCCCTAGCGCCGAAAGAGAGCTCAATATGGTTTGATCTCGCCCTATTGGCGTTACAAAATAACGACACTGAGTTTGCCCTCAACGTCTTGAAAAAATCGCAGAGTATTGCGCCTCAAGATTCTTCCCCATGGCTGGGCAATGCCTTGATTTCGGAAAAACAAGGCAAAATCCAAGAAAGTAGTAACATGTTTGCTCACGCATTTGTCCTATCAAACGGAAGATCTAAACCTGCGCAACTTTGCTATGCCAAATCAATTCTTCAAAAACGCATTGGTTTTTCCAAAGATGAAAGAGACATCGGTGCCGTTGAAGAATTATCAGCTGCAATTTACGGCTTAGATCAATACTTCAAAAAGACTCCAAACGATGAATTTGCTTTGCAGTACGCCTTACTGGCTTTAGAAAGACTGCGTATTTTCCCATACGCTAGTGGCATTGCGGACAAGTTAATCCATCTCATAGAAACACGTTTTGAAAGAGGTCAGGACAATCAAGAACTTTACAATTTTGCCGTTGTTAAAGCGCAAATTGCTCGTATTCAGCTTGGACTTGGACAATTTGATTCTGCTATCGACAATGCTGATCTGTCGAGAAGTATTTTGGTAGATTTTAATGACAAAGAATATACCCCAATATTGATATCTGACCATATCTGCTTGGCCCTAGCTTATTTCTTCTCAGATAATTTTGACGAAACTCTGACTCATCTGCAAGAATTGTTGAGAATAACCAAGGAATCTAAGCATCTTGTTATTTTGATTGCCAAACTACTATATTCAGTTGGTTCTGAAGACACCAAGGAAATTGCAGTTGAAGAGTTGACGGAATGTTTATCCGCCAAGGGCGGCGATTTATCGATTTGCTTAACTATTGCGGCAATAGCTTTATTGGAGGGAAGACATGAGGATATGTCTGTAGTTTTTGGAAAGCTGCGTGACACACCTTTGAAAGATATTATTTCCGATGAGCACCGCGATTTGCCCTATTTGCTGGATCTATTGTACAAGAAATTGTCCCATAACAAGAAAGCAACGGCCAATATTTCATGGCAGAGGGCCGCATTTTCGTTTGCCAATGACAACAAAGTTTGGGGCCACTTAAGTAAGAAGATCCATCAGAGGGTTGCTTCTGATGGCCAGAATAAAGTTACCTCGCGGCAGCTAAGCAACTCTTATTGGTCACAAAAAAATCTGAGAAGCATACAAAGGAGTATATTTTTAAGCCCGGATAATATTTCTGCAGTTTCCGCACTAAGGGAATGTTTTTAGAATTCTCAACATCTATAAAATTACATTAAAAGATTAACTACAAGGATTTTCTCCGATGATATCAGAATTTGAAAACTTCCCACAAGGAAAGTAGCCTAGATACGCGCGTCCATATGTTGAGTTCACGTTCGTTTACCATCTTTAATTGGTTCAATTCGCTTGGGAGTAGAAGTTCGGTTTCCTTACCCTTAACGTCGTCTCTATTAGCTTTCGTCAAAAGTGTAACATTATCCTCCTTCAACTTTTCCTTTTTGTAGAGCAAGTTTGCTATATTCCAAGCCAAATTTTGCTTCATGAAATTGTACGAATGTTTTTCTTTAGATCTGAATAAAAACACCGCCCTCGAGGCCGCTCTATCGGCAGTGCGAGGAACTTCTTGAATTTCAATTACGTTATACTTTATCAGAGACCCAATGGTCGTTCTGCTATCCTTCTCCTTCATCAATGCAGTTGAGTTGATGAATTTTTCCGAGACAAGACTATTATCACGAATGCAGCGGCAAATGCGCATGGCCGAAGGACCTAGCGTGGAGGCTATAATGTAGTCATATGTCAGGCATTTTAATATCGGCATAACTTTCGAGTACGGAATATAGAAAACCCCAGGTCTAATTTCTTTCACAAAAGGGATGCCTGTGGACGCCAGTAACTTTAAATGACCATTAATGAGTGAAACTGAATGCGGGTTACTTTCGTCTTCATCTAATTGGTCATCCTCATCGCTGCCATCTTCTTTAGCATCTTCTCCTCCTTGTTTTTGAGCGTCTGGCGGAGAAGGAATTACAAACCCATTTTCTGTTTTAACTTTTTTCATTGGTTGTTGTTCATTAGAGCTCGGGCCACGCTTACTCGTCTTGATGGACGAGGTTAGACTGCCTCGAAGATCTAGGGATTTTGGTAAATATTTCACAATATCTATAGCGCTGAAAGTAAGACCCGCAGTTTTTTCTTCCAAAAGTTCTTCATCCTCGCGGATAGATATTGCTTCGTCAAGGTCCTGCAACAAGCCCGTCTGAGTGAGTGGATTCACTAGCTGCGGAGATTTTTGCTCGGTCATTCGCAATGCAATGCCGTAAACTTGCGCTGGGATGTTACCAATTCTTGTTTTGGCAAGTTGCGTAAGCTGCTTAGATCTTCTTATCTTGAGAAACCTGTCGAAATTAACAGTCAATGGAACGGTTCCTACAACTGTCCTCATAGATGTTTGCGGATCCGTGGTCAAAACTCTAGACAAATCATCAACGCTGCTGAGCGATTGCAAAAATTCTGTCTTAGCTTTTGATTTAGCCTCTGTACGTTTTTTCAAATCGGACAAAGTGGAATTTCTAGGGATTGCATTGTACTCCTTTTCATAAAGCTTATCCCAAAGTGCCTTCACAGCTGTGTAGTGGATTTTGGAAACTGCAGTCAGGAAGCCGCCTTCACAAAGCTGCACAAATACCGAAGTAACATCATTCTTAGACACTCCTGAATCGCAACTTTGAAGGTATTCATTGAGTGAAATGGACCCCAATGAGAGCACATTTTGTACTATTTGAGATGCCATGGTAGAGTCTGATAAACGTTTGCCCAATTCTTCGATGATAAGCCCCGAGTACAGAAACACGAGCAGTCCTTCCTCGTTGAAAACATAATGAGTTGCAGTCCTACCAGATGTTCCCACGGCCTCTTCATTATACTTGACACAACGGAGCTGAATCAATGACACCAACGTCGCCTTGACGCTCCGGGCATTCATCGAAGAGGGAGACCTGGCACAGATCTCCCCCACAGTAAGCCGACCTAGAGAAATCAGCACATCCACTATGAATGCAGCTCGCTCGCCAAGTAGAGATTTGACCAATTCGGTGTAAAGAAACCACTCAGGACTCAGCGTCCTTTGCTCCAAAGACGACACCACTACCAAATCCTCCGATAGGGCGCCAGAAATATTGGACTTATCGACAACAGGTACCGCAGAAGCCTCCCCGGTAACGGGTGTTGAAGAAGGGGCAACTGAAGCCATGATTCGATTCCCCGGATCCCCAGATTCTGGCCTTCACAATATGATTAACATGCGATGCCCTCTCTTCAAACCTTATAACATCGAAAAAAAAAATCAAAAATTTCAAAATGTCTATTACCCGAACATATGTATGGACATAACATCGTCAACGTAACCATTATCAAATTATTGGAAATAATTTGCCTCGTGCCATGTTGCTGCGTCGAAATACCCAATTGGATGTTTAGCTCAGGTCAACGTTGTTTGCTCAGCTTAACGCCGCGTATACAGAGTATCGCGAACATTGATTAAAAAGCGAAGCACTCTAAATTCTTAGAGATTATGTCAAGATCCATTTTGGTTTAACTATTGTTTGATAAAAATCCAATGATATTGGAAAAGCTGGCCTCTTTCATTTTTCGCTTATTCAAGATATATGTTTTCGTTATGACGCACTGGCACTCAATTACAAAAACTTACTTTGAAACTGCAATTTTTTATTTTTGCAACTAATATGGCGATAAAGTTTAAGAAATCTGCAAGTTTGAATGCCTATTATAAATTGACTTTATGGGCAAACGATCTGGCTTAAGATACTAGCGGCATGTCATGAATTGAACATGGCGAGCATGTGACCCGGCTTTACTTAAGACTAATTAATTAATATCTGTTTTGCATGTCAGCCCGCTACATAAACGGACCCTTGGGTGCTCCAACTGCAACTGATGTATTTATCACAAGGGACCAAGCTATCTAGAATATAACTAATTATTATCGGTTCCAAGGAACCGCACGTGATACACTCACAAGTAACTGAACAGTAGTTCATTACAAGGCAAGAGATCGCGCTTGGTATATGAGGCAAATGTAAGATCAGAAAAAAATCATTAAGTTGACTTGCCTTGCTGGCGCAATCGGTAGCGCGTGTGACTCTTAATCACAAGGTTAGGGGTTCGAGCCCCCTGCAGGGCTTAATGATATTTTTTTTTGAATTTTAATGGCACTTTTGAGACCTTGTCAGTGTTATATAGAAATAGCGAAACTCAATTTTTATTAGAATCCATCTCTTTTTCTTTCGTCTGCTTCTCAATACAGAGAATTTGAATTTGATCAGTTGGAAAGTTTTTGAGAATACAACAAATGAAAATGAAAATGAATCTCTGCCAAAGATTTTGTATGAAATCTCGAAATCATTTCTTTTTAGTATAATTAACACTTGAACAAAACTTGAAATTACATTTATCCTGGCTTTTAGAAAGGGTTTTTTTTCGAACTTTCATGAGAGAGATACATTTCAGAGGTGAAAACGGCAAAATTTGTATGCAACTCTCGAGCTATCGAGATAACACAAATTTACTTCCGAACTTACTGGGAGGCTATATTTGCAGAGTCTTAGCACGCTTGCTAAATTTTTTTTTCTGAGAAGAAACAAACTGCTCAGATATACCATCTATCTATAGGGCAGTGAGACGAATTATCACTCTGCTTTGCAATCCACAGATTGCAAAATTAGAAATATTCTAGGAAGTTCAACACAACATATTTTTTTTTCTTTCATTTAGTTGAACACAGAAATGGAGTATTTCCACTTGCTTAATTTAAATTCATAATATGTACTGTACCACTAGATATAACCTTAAAGCAGTTTGTTAATTTTGTTAATTCTTGTAGCCCTTCAAACTCGTACCATATTTTGGCCTTAGGCCTCATTACTACCCAATATTTGTTCCCTTTGGCACTTGAAATTTTTTCAATATCATACTCATCGCGATGAGCCCGGTAGAAACACATTCGAACAACAATAAACTAGCAGTGCTATGAACTTGGCTGACCGCTTTCTTGAAAGTATTTCCCACGAAAGGGCTCAAGATGTTACACAGACAGAAGCCTTGCTACATGGGTTACCACTGTCGAAGCTTATCAAAGCTGGATATGCTATTTCCAATTTGAATCTCGAGAATTTAAGGACAGGTTTAGGTGCTAAAATTTACATGGAACTAGGGCCTGATGGTGCCATTGATCAAGCAATTGCAAGAGGTGATGTGAAAGTTGGGGATATTGTAGCGATTGCCCCGGTCAAGGCCAAAGTGATGGAGGAATCCCGTTGTAGTGGTGTAGTGTTCAAAGTGTCATCTCAGCAGTTGGTGGTGTCCATTGAAGAGTCTATGGAGGAAGAAGCCATAAAACTATACTCTTCCCGTCTTTACGTGCTCAAGACTACCAATACCATCAGTTATCAACGCATGGAATCCTCCATGCGCAAGTTGAAGGAAATAGAGTCATTGAAGAGCAACGCAATTGTGCAATATTTGCTTGACGAAAGGAGTTTTACGACTAGGGCACCGGAAGAGGGTGTAAAATTTCACAATAATTCTTTGAATGATCCGCAGTGTGAAGCCATTAAATTTGCTCTTTCCAACGACATTAGTATTATCCATGGACCCCCTGGAACGGGTAAAACTTATACTTTGGTTGAATTGATTCAACAATTGTGTGACAGGGGCCAAAGAGTTCTTGTATGTGGGCCTTCGAACGTCTCAGTGGACACAATCCTCGAAAGATTGGCCAAAGTGCTTCCAGGTACCTCACTCATACGAATAGGTCATCCCGCTCGTCTGCTGGAGAAGAATTTGGCCCATTCCCTTGATATTTTGAGTAAAACGGGGGATTCAGGCCAAATTGTCAGGGACATATCGAAGGATATCGACCGGACTATTACTAGTATCAAGAAATCGAGATCCTTCCATGATCGTAAGGAGGGTTGGCGCGCTGTAAGAGACCTGAGAAAGGAGTTGAGGCAGAGAGAAAGGAAAGTTGTTACAGATTTGTTGTTAGAGAGCCGAGTCGTCGTGGCGACATTGCACGGATCCAGCAGCCGCGAACTGTTGTCTGTGTACAACCAAACACCTAAAATGTTTGACACTCTAATCATCGATGAAGTTTCACAAAGCTTAGAACCTCAATGCTGGATTCCATTGATATCCCACCACCAGTCTAATATCAGCAAATTGGTGCTAGCTGGTGATAATAAGCAATTGCCGCCAACGATCAAGACAGAAGACAATGATCGCGTGAAAAGAGTGCTAGGTACCACACTGTTCGACAGGTTGGTAAAGAAATATGGCTCTGAATTCAAAAAATTGCTTACGATCCAGTACCGCATGAATAGTGAGATTATGAACTTTCCGTCTCAAGAAATGTACCAAGGCAAATTAATTGCAGATTCTTCTGTGGCTACTCAGAAGCTTATTGATTTACCAGGTGTAGATGAAAATGAGGAAACTGAGCCCCCATTTATATGGTACGATACTCAAGGCGACGATTTCCCAGAGAGTTCAAACGATCCCGAAGATATTGCTGCCTCGAGATTCAACGAAAACGAGGCACTGCTTGTTCACGACCACATTAACAAATTGCTGGATAGCAACGTACCTCAGGAGGCCATCGGTGTGATATCACCTTATAGTGCGCAAGTTGGTGTCATAAAGAAGCTAATTTATGAAAAGTATCCGAAGATCGAAATCTCTACAGTCGATGGCTTCCAGGGTAGGGAGAAGGAAGTCATCATCCTGTCGCTCGTGCGTAGCAACAACGACTTTAAAGTTGGATTTTTAAAGGATGAGAGAAGGCTCAACGTCGCTATGACGAGGCCCAAAAAGCAGCTGTGCGTCGTGGGTAACATGGAAACGCTTGAGAGAAGCCACGTGAAGTTTCTCAGGCACTGGGTTAAGTGGAGCGAGGATCACGCAGAGATTAGATATCCTGATATTAGTGAAATTTTATAGATTGTACAAACAAACTCAGTTAGTTCTCTTGGCCGATATAAAAATCCACCATCTCGTCCGCGGTCACGAACATTGCATATTTTGGGTTAAATGCAATTGTCCTCGGACATGAGTTGGGGGCAGCTGGTATAAATCCTTGTGGTTTCAAAGTCTTGCCACTTATTGAATCGGAATGGTTCCAAAGAGCCACTTTCCCCTCGTAATCGGTGCCCAAGGTGAATCTTCCATCGGGAGTGAAGCAAGCTGATCCGGAATCCATAAACTCTCTCAAGGGGAAAGCCCTAGTTCCTGTGAGTTCAAACAGTTGCGACCCGTCAAACGCATCCAAAATAATATGTCTACCGGCAGATGAACTCAACAGGAGGTACTTGCCGTCGTTCGAAAATTCCATCTTATTCCATTTGTCGAAGTTGGGATTCACTTTGATCACTAGAAAAGGACCATTTTTCAACTGTTTCAAATTGTAAAGTCCTATCTCACAGTTCCCTGGATTTCCCAGGGCAAATAGTATTCCACTTGGATCGTAAGCTATGCAACTAGGTATTAAACTGGGTACGATGGCTTGTGCCTTGGAGGCCCTCAGATCCCACACCCTCACAGATTCGTCATACGAAGCCGATAGAAACGTATCGTTCAAGGGAGACACCTGTATATCACTCACAAGGGCTCCGTGGCCCGTGAAATACCTCAGATACTGGTTGGTCTCCAGATTTAGGTGTCGAATGTCGAAACTTTTCATTGTGGAGGAATACACGCACTCCGACTGGGCATGCGTAAATCTGGCGGCATGGCAGCCGTACTTCTTCGAGGCGATCGTGTTGAGGAACCGGCACCCTACGGCGTCATAGAGATGCATATTGTCGCTGGCGGAAGCAGTCAGCAAATACTGGCCATGGTCGTCAAAACTCAGCGATGTAATGGGCAGAACTTCATTCTCCGGCAGCCCAAACGATTTCACTGCTCTGAATTTCAGAAGAGTGTGCTTGGAAATGTCCATGATGGGGGGGCAGTTGCGAAGACCCACGCTACTGGAAGCTTTTGCAGTTAGTCTCAAACTTTTTCAAAGGGCTTTTCAGAGATAAAAGATCGGAAAAGATCGACAGAGGCGTACAAAGTAGTAGTAATTAAACAGAAGGTTCAGTCCGCTCGTTACCATACCGGGCCATAGTCTTATAACTCCTCCCCATGGGTATCCGGAGTCTTTTACACTTTGGGTTAGATCTGACCCTTATCGCGATGGTTCTGGCCGCTGTGAGGCAGAACACCGGGTACGTCCTTGCATATGAACGATACGGCATCGGCACATATATTTACAAATACCTGGGCTGGGGCGAGTGGTTCTATGGAAATTTAGTCAAGTTTGTGAAGCTTTCGGGGAAGTTCAGGAAGCAGCTGCCCCAGGATAAGTTTGCGGAGGATACCACAGACCGGATCGAGGAGCTCGGCAGGACGACCCACAAGAGCAGGAACTCGCGCCATTGAAGCAAGGGCCTGCTCGCGGCGAGGCGGAGGGCGGGAGCAGAGCCCTCAAGACTGGCTTTTGCATCTGCGATGGCCTTCCCTCATCACATGATATATATATATATATGTATGTACTTGGCAAGACGCATCGCGTACTCCGGGCAAAGTTTTGTTCTGACACCAAAGTAGCGTTGAAAGGGAAACGACCACACTAGCACTGGCATCAATAATGCTCGGACACGAGGGCGGCGTACCGCTGAGTGAACTGCCCCTTTTCAAAGAGGTCAAAGAGATTCTGGTTCAACAGAGGCAGCAGCAGCAGCAGCAGCTTGCTCCGCATAAGGGTCACCCGAGAGACCAAACACACCGAGCGGGTAAAAACGGCGCCAAGAGGTCTTCGTCCCGCCGCCAGCTCATCGCGCCACTGTCTGCCTACAATGCGAGTGAGGAGAGTCCGTACATGCCCGGGGGTAGGTTTGACGAAATGACCATGCGAATGGAGCAGGAGGAGCGGAGGCTCAAGAGCATCAGGAACATGGGCTGCAGCTTTATACGCCCCATAGGTGTGGGTCAGACGCTGCAAGTGCTGAGAGCCACGCGGGAGGGCGGTGCCATCGCGGCGTCTCAGGAGGTGCCACCACAGCCGCCGGCGCCAGCGCCACCGCAGCAGCAGCGGCAGCAACAAGAGCCCAACTTCATCCTCCCCCCTGCGCTCCAGGAGAACGGGGACGCCAGCACGCACGGCTCGGCGATGATGGATGGCGGCACGCCGCCCGCTGGGCACGCGCTGTTGGCGGCGGCACCGTTTGGACAGGCGGCCGAGGTGGGCGAGGACGACGAGGACGACGAGGACGAGGACGAGATCTCGTACGACTACGAGGCGGAGTTTGCGCGCGTGGAGGACGACGAGGACGAGCTGCTCGAGAAGCAACACGACGCACGGCTCAAGATGCCCAGGGACGCCGCCACGCGGGAGTTCACCATCCAGCAGTTCGTGGAGACGTCCCACATGGAGAGCCACCCGTACGACCTCGAAGACGAGTACGAAAACCCGCAGCTGGACGCGGAGACGAACCAGGGCGATAGCGGCGAGTTCACGCAGATCCCGTGGGCGAACATCTCAGACACCGTGCAGAACGTGGACTCGCCGCGGGTCAGCAGCCTGAACAGCATCCTCGGCCGCCGCATGGCATCCACCTCGACGGTCAACCAGGGCCGCGCGCTTCCGGCTCGGAGGCGGCTCTCGGACAACAACAGCAGCGACCACGAGCTGGTCTAAACTATGCTACACTACACAATGGCTATATCGCTACTACTACTACTACTTCTACACGGGGAGCAGGTCCACTTTGTCGGCCTGCAGGTGGATGGCTGGGACGACCCACTTGCCACAGCTGCACCGCGACCCCTTCCAGTTGTAGCCGCCCACTTTTCTGCTGCAACCGGGGCACGCGAACTTGCCCTCGAGTTTCTGCTTGGTCTGCAGCTCCTCTTTCATCCAGTTGAGCGGCTCGACGAAAAAATGCGAGCACGTGCTCTGCGACGCCTCGATGCCGATGATGCGGTGCGAGTTGGCGGCGCGCCTGATGAAATGGGCCTCGGAGGACTGCCTGCTGGGCGGGTCGTGCAGGATGAACGAGCTCGAGAGCGCGAGCCGCTGCCGGCACTTGCGGCAGCGTGCCACTTTCACCTGGGACCTCTGTTCCGCGGTCATCGTTGCGAGGTCCGCGTGCTCGTCGCCCGCGTAGGTCTCGTCGCGGGAGAGGATCTGCGCGCCGCGAGGGTCCGTCTCGACGGAATTTTGCAGCAGCCATTGCCTGTACAGCTTGTGCTCGCGATCGACGTACCGGGCGCCCATCTCCTGGTACAGTTGCAACTGTCGCAAAAAATTTGCGTTCGGTTCCGCGACGGCGCGCTTGCGCGCGACGGCGTGCAACGCCGTCTTCAAGTCGAGGCGGTAGCGGTACATCAGGTAGGCTACGGCGAAGCTCACGGACCTGGAGACACCTGCCTGGCAGTGGATGAGGACGGATCCCAGCTGGCGCTTGCCCTTGAAGTGTGCCCTAGCGGGGTCGTACTCGGTCTCGTTCGGGAAGAGGCACCTGTCGAGGAAGCGGTTGGACTCGTCGAAGTACTGGAGTATGTCCGTGGTGAGGTCGTCGTCGATCGCGATGTTTTTCAGCGTGTAGCTGTTTCTCACGAGGTGTTCCGGGATGACTTCGAACCGGACCACGGAGAGCACATGCGTGATGCCGAAGAGCGCGTGCAGGCGGGTGTGGTCGACGATGGGGGTGATGCCACCGACATAGATGCCCCCGAGGATCCTTGTAACGTCAGCGGTGTGCTCTGTCATGGGCGATGCGATGGTGCGATGAGATGGCATTACTTTTTCTTTTTTGTTTTTTTTCGCTTTTTTTTCGCTTTTTTGTTTTTTTTCTCTCCACCTGGAGAGGGTGCGGGGAGGAGGACGCAGCTAGGGCGGCGAGATCCGCGGGAGGCGCGGTGAGGGGCAGTCCTAAACAATCGTGTACAGCGATACCTTTGAATAACTTACCTTCTGGTTGTCTTTTTAATTTTTGCCCATCAGCTTGGGCGGACTCATTTGCGCAGCAGTTTAATTTTGTCAAGCCGAAGTGTGGGTTTGTGGAGT
>JAJLTM010000043.1:0-81030 GCA_030568175.1 Zygosaccharomyces lentus
GGAGGCCGCCGCCGCCGGCACCGGCGCCGCCGCCGGCGGTGCCGCCGGCACCGCGGGTGGCCTCGGGCCCGGCGGGAAGCGCCGGAAGAAGCTCAAGACTGTGGTCACCTACGACATGAAGCGCATCATCACGGAGCACATCAACGACCTGTCCGCGGCTAAGCTCGAAAAAGTCGTCGGGATCATCAAGAAATCCATGCCGCTGCTTCAAGAGGACGAAGAAGTGGAGCTGGACCTCGATACGCTCGACAACAACACGATTCTCACCATCTACAACACTTTCTTCAGGGAGTTCGACAACGGCAGCGCCGCGCATACCAGCTACGAAGGTGTCACGAACGGCATAGACGGGCCCACGCTGTCGCCCACGAGCGCCGCGGCCGGCGGTATCTCCAAGAAGCGGCGGTCCAAGGCCCTCAGCCAGGAGGAGCAGAACAGGCAAATAGAAAAGATAAAGAACAAGCTCGCGCTCCTGGACGGGGCCTCGCCCCTCAGCTCCAACGGGTCTCCCACCGCCATGCAGGGGGTACACAACTTCTCGTCGTCGTCGTCTTCGGACGACGATGCGAGCAGTGAGAGTGAGGAAGAGTGAGGAAGAGTGAGTCGCGGTAGCGGTCGCCACTCCTCCTCCCATGGGCATTGTAACACTACCTTAATATTAGAGTCCAGCATCGTATAACGTCCCTATCTACGAATTGTTTTTTTTTTTTTTTTTAAGCCCTTGTAAAAAACCCTGGCTGACGGGGAGCGCAGTGTGGTTCGAGAACAGCGCAGACTCATCCACACAGCTGCTAAATGGCGTTGGACATTGCTGAGATCTATGGGGCCGTTAGAGACGCCACGGGGGACGACGATGTGCAGCTTTTCGAGGACACATTCAGCCAATACGACCCGCCGCACTGCGAACAGCACGTACGCGACAGATTTCTCCAGCCGAGTAGCGTGCTGCCCTGGAATCTACTAGACCTCGTCCAGCAGTTACCACAGGCCCGGGACACCGACTACAGAGATTTTTTGAGCGTGCCAGACCCTGTGAACAAGACTTCGTTCCACTTGAAGCGTAAGGGTATAGCCGGTCACGTGGTGTCATACCAGGAGGAGGTGGACCTTAAAGAGGTGGCCCATGCCAACGCCGGCAACTCGCTGTCGTTGAACCGTGAGGTAAACAGCCATGCCAGCTCCGTGCGTGGGTCCACGATGCAGCTTCCCTTCATGCCCGGCGGTGTCTCCATGGCGGCCGTGCAGATCACCCAGGGCACGTCGTCCGTTGCCGCCGCCACGAAATTGTTGCATAAGGACGATCAGGGTCTCTTCGACGTGCCTCGCGGGTTCGAGAGGGGCATCGAACCTTCGCATGCGTTTGCGGAGCCCCAACAAGACGGGGTAGACGAGTTGCGGAGGCTCGATCAGGAAGATAACGAACTGGACGTACAACGGGAGTTTGAAGAAGGGCAGAGGCAGCAAGAGGATCGTGTGGAAAAGTCCACCGCTAGGGAGATCCTTGGAGAAACCGAGGATCTTCGCACTAGTACTACTAGTACCACTGCGGAGGCGGGGAACGTTGATATCGACGATTTACTACCCATGAGTATAGATTTTGCACGTAATGTGTTAAAGTCGAAGACTGCCCTCAGGCCAAGGGAATGGGCTCGTGTGGTCGATTTGAACCACAGGATTGACAATTTTGAAGAACTAATACCGAACCCGGCGAGAACGTGGCCCTTCGAGCTGGATACTTTCCAGAAGGAAGCGGTGTACCATTTGGAGCAAGGCGACTCTGTGTTTGTGGCGGCACATACTTCTGCCGGTAAGACCGTAGTAGCGGAGTATGCGATTGCCATGGCTAAGCGCAACATGACCAAGACCATCTACACGTCGCCCATCAAGGCACTTTCGAACCAAAAATTCCGTGATTTTAACGAAACGTTCGAGGACGTTAGTATTGGTTTGCTCACCGGTGACGTACAGATTAACCCAGAGGCAGGTTGTCTCATCATGACAACAGAGATTCTGAGGTCCATGCTCTACAGAGGGGCAGATCTAATACGTGATGTGGAATTTGTCATCTTCGATGAAGTGCACTACGTCAACGACCAGGACCGTGGTGTTGTATGGGAAGAAGTCATCATTATGTTGCCCCAGCATGTCAAATTCATCCTGTTATCGGCTACCGTGCCCAACACTTTTGAGTTTGCCAACTGGATTGGCAGAACAAAGCAAAAGAACATCTATGTCATTTCTACTCCCAAGAGACCTGTGCCATTGGAGATTAACCTTTGGACTAAAAATCAATTGATACCGGTAATCAACCCGAACAAAGTCTTTCTGGAGGTGAATTTCAAGAAACATAAGGAGTTACTAGGCGATAAACCCGCCCAGAATGGCGCCGACAAAGGAAGCAGTGGCAAATCTACAGCGGGTCGCGGCGGTCGCGGCGGCAGTCGCGGCGGCAGTCGCGGCGGCGGTCGTGGCGGCGGTGTCACTCGAGGAGGCAGAGGAGGTTCTCGTGGAGCCGGCGCTTTGGGATCCAACAAGAGCAGATTCTTTAAGCGCTCCGGTCCGAACAAAAAGACTTGGCCAGAGCTTGTCAACTATCTAAGATCTAAAGATTTGCTACCTGCCGTTGTCTTTGTTTTCAGTAAAAAACGTTGCGAAGAGTATGCCGACTGGTTAAATGGTGTTAACTTCTGTGTCGGTAAAGAAAGATCCCAGATTCACATGTTTATTGAAAATGCTGTGACAAGATTGAAAAAGGAGGATAGAGAACTGCCGCAAATCATTAAAATCAGATCTCTGTTGGAACGTGGTATTGCGGTACATCATGGTGGACTGCTACCGATTGTTAAAGAACTCATTGAGATGATTTTCGCTAAGGGACTCGTGAGGGTCTTGTTCGCAACTGAGACTTTTGCCATGGGCCTCAATCTGCCTACAAGGACCGTTGTGTTCAGCGAGATAGAGAAGCACGACGGTTCCGGGTTGAGGCACCTGAATCCCGGGGAGTTCACTCAGATGGCAGGTAGAGCCGGGCGTAGGGGTCTTGACAAGACCGGTACCGTCATTGTAATGACTTACACGGATCCTCTTCCAGCAACATCTTTCAAAGAAGTCACAATGGGTGTTCCTACCAAGTTGGAATCGCAGTTCAGGTTGACCTATAACATGATTTTGAATTTACTAAGAATCGAGGCCTTGAAAGTTGAAGAGATGATCAAATACTCATTTAGTGAAAACTCCAAGCAAACTTTACTTCCTGAACACGAGAAGAAGATCAAAGAATTAAAGGAAAAAGTGGAAGATATCAAGTCGTATGATGATTGCACCTACTGCAAGCAAGATTTGGATCAGTTTTTAAATTTTTCCATCCAATTTAAAGATTGCACCGAAAAAATGATGGAGGAGCTTCTTAAGACTGATAAGGTTTTCCATGTGTTGAGGGTGGGACGTCTTCTTTTGTTCAGAGATCAAGATGATAACTTGAAGCTAGGATTTGTGTTCCGTGTCCACATGAAAAAGTCATCCGTCATTGTAATGACGTTTACGCAGCCGAACACTCTTAAGTCTGGAGAACCTAACCATTTACCATATCTGACAAATATGCATGCATACACTATGAAGAACTTTGAAAAATTCAAAAGCATCGATTGCTTCATGCAGGAAATTTCCATAACTTCCATAGAGTTGACCACTGCGTATACCATCAAAGTCTCCTTCGTAGATATTATGGGGAAGGATCCGGAGGCCTTACAAAGATTCAGCGAAGAGGTGAGACTCATTGTGAAAATTGCCCGGAAGTTCAAAGAGACTACTTCAGAAAAGCACGGTAGTTTGAAAGTTCATCAATACGTTTTGGAAAGGACTAATATTCAAAAGGAGCTTTCCTCATTCCATGCCCTAGACTGTCCAAATCTGGCTGAACATTTCCTGCCAAAATACAATGCTTTCATGATTCAAAGAGAAATCAAGAATTTGTACCACTTAATGTCAGACCAAAATTTGAATTTACTACCAGATTATGAGAAGAGATTGGCAGTACTGAGAGACACCGGTTTCATTGACCAAAACAATAATGTTTTGTTGAAAGGGAGAGTTGCTTGTGAAATCAATTCTGGTTACGAATTAGTTATAACCGAACTGATATTGGACAACTTCCTCGGCGACTTTGAACCGGAAGAAATTGTAGCTTTGCTTTCTGCGTTTGTTTATGAGGGACGCACGAGGGAAGAGGAACCTGCCATTGCCACACCCAGACTGGCAAGGGGAAAAACTAGAATCGAAGAAATTTACAGTCATATGCTTGAAGTGATTGTCAACCATCAAGTACCTTTGACTCAGGAGGAGGCCGAATTTTTGGAAAAAAAGAGATTCGCCATGATGAATGTTGTTTACGAGTGGGCCCGCGGACTTTCTTTCAAAGAGATTATGGATATAAGCGTGGAAGCTGAAGGAACGGTCGTCAGAGTCATCACATGGCTGGATGAAATCTGCCGAGAAGTGAAAACAGCATCTATTATCATTGGTAATGCCAATCTGCACATGAAAATGAGCCAAGCCCAAGAGTTGATTAAAAGGGACATCGTGTTTGCTGCTTCTCTTTATTTGTAATAGTCATTGTAATGTATTTTCTCATGAATAAATATCATTTAAGTGAATTTCTACAGTATTTACATGAGCTCATCGCAGTAGGACTGTGTTGATCAACTTTTCAGCTATCATTTTTTTTAGAAACCTGACAACTTCATTTTCATCATTAGTGAGAGAAACATACCCAATGATGGCGTTAAAACTTTTTTGGTCATAAGAGTATTGTACTCTCAAGGGGATCCGATTGTCGGGAATTGAGAATCTCGCAAGATGAACCAAGCTTATCTGTTTCAGATGTCTCAGTATCACTGTTGCAGGTCTCCGCTTAGCATTGCTCATGTGGTCTAACTTGGATGGGTAATTAAAATCATATCCACATACGTCACTGGCGGATCTCTTGAACAATGCCAAATAAGCTTGATTAACTTGCAAATAAAGTAACCGTTTCCCCAGAATCCCCAATTGCACATTACTTGAAGTCGATCCGTTCGGTAAACGGAGTCTGGTTTGCTTCGTGGGATAAAGGCATTTTGTTAATTCGAGTTCATCGGCTATTTGCACACCAAATCTGTCTAATTCTAAAGTTTTCCTCAATTTTTCTATTCGAACAATGTTCCCATCCCTATGCTTTGACAAAAGCTTTGCGGTTAGTTCACTTAAAGGAGGTTGTGCACTTCGTATCGTAATGACTCTTCGTAGCTGTGATGAGATTGAAAAATTTCGAAGGCGAAGGTATATTCGTCTATTCAATCCAGGCGGTTTCATGGAAGTGATCTTGCCAGCCGGAAACATTATGGACAGCACTATTCGCTGCCTCGAGGCCCTAACGATGAACTTTCCAATCGTCGAGTTTTTCATGCATTTAACAAACTTCAAAAAATTTCCTATCTTTAGCTCATCGCTTGAATCAAATTAATTAACATTGGAAGAAATCCCGTATAGAATGGCACCTAAACCTACACCCGGTGGCTCTAAAAAGAAATCTCCCGCTGGGACACCTGACAATGTTTCGAAGACCAAATTCAGGATCCCTACCACATTTATCGCCAGGCCTTTACCTGCGAACTTTGCCGATTACAAAAATGCGAGCACAGCTATTATTCATCCTGATGTGCTCAAAGAACATGAGATTAATGCTGGTTCTATGTGTATTTTGTCTCCGCCTGGCTCAAATGGGGTGCTTGTGATTGCTAGATCTGGAGATGAGCAATCCCATTCACCTGATGTCGTTATGGTTTCATCTACTATGAGATCTGTGGGGAATATTTTATTTGGAGACCGTCTAGAAATAAGGAAAATAGCATCTCAGCCACCATATGCATCAACTGTCACTATAGGCTCTTTGCAAGGGGTGGATATCAAAGACACTGAAATGAAGAAGGGCATAGAGCGGATGTTGAATGATTGCGGCATACTAATGCCGGGAATGATTTTTGGTGACGACAAGTTGAACCCTATTGTTGTTGATGTTGGAGATGATAGCTTACCAGATCTTTCAAGATGCACATTGGACCAAAATGATACTACTGTGGAAGACAGCACACCTTACCTATCACCCCCCGTAATATTTCGCAGGGGTTCAACAAAAGTGATATATGCAACTGATAAAAGACCAAATGCAAGATATAATCTTTTTTTGTTGCTGAACTATGACTCTGTGGGAGGTTTAACTAAAGAAATCGATGTTTTGAAGAATGCAATTAATCTACCCCTGCATCAGCCTAAGTTATTCAGCGAATTCGGAGTAAGTCCGCCAAGAGGGGTACTTTTACATGGACCACCAGGCACTGGTAAAACTATGCTACTGAGGTGTGTGGCAAACAGCTCCGATGCTCATGTTTTGACGATTAATGGTCCCTCTATTGTTTCCAAGTATTTGGGGCAAACAGAAGCAGCTTTAAGAGATATATTTAATGAAGCTAAGAAATATCAGCCATCGATCGTTTTTATCGATGAGATAGATTCTATAGCTCCCAGCCGCGCAAGTGACGATTCAGGTGAAGTGGAAAGCAGAGTAGTAGCCACATTGTTGACGCTAATGGATGGCATGGGTGTCACTGGAAGATTAGTTGTGGTAGCAGCCACGAATCGTCCAAACTGTATAGATCCTGCCCTAAGAAGACCTGGCCGCTTCGACCAAGAGGTAGAAATTGCCATCCCAGATGTTGATGCCAGGATTGAAATCTTGACAAAGCAGTTCGAGAAGATGTCACCGGAGAGACACACACTCTCAGCAGAAGATATCAAAACCATTGCTTCTAAGACCCATGGTTATGTTGGCGCTGATCTCACTGCTCTTTGTAGAGAATCGGTGATGAAGACCATCCAGCGGGCCTTGAGCGTCGACGAAAACATCGAAAGGTCTTTACTCAAAGTATCTATGGAAGATCTAGAAAACGCAATGCTGGAGATCAGGCCTAGCGCCATGAGGGAAATATTCCTAGAGATGCCTAAAGTCTACTGGTCTGACATTGGTGGTCAAGAAATTTTGAAGCGCAAAATGAAAGAAATGATTCAACTGCCACTGGAGGCCTCTGAAACGTTCGCCCGCTTGGGAATATCGGCACCCAAAGGCGTGCTACTTTATGGTCCACCTGGGTGCTCCAAGACCTTAACTGCTAAGGCCTTGGCTACAGAATCGGGTGTTAATTTCTTGGCAGTCAAAGGGCCTGAAATCTTCAACAAATATGTTGGTGAGTCTGAAAAGGCTATCAGAGAAGTATTCCGCAAAGCACGCGCTGCCGCACCAAGTATTATATTCTTTGACGAAATCGATGCCATTTCCTCAAGTAGAGAAGGGGCAGGGCCTTCCACTTCGGCTGAGGGCCATGTTCTCACATCCTTACTTAATGAGATTGACGGTGTGGAAGAGTTGAGGGGTGTAGTCATTGTAGCCGCCACGAACAAACCAGATGAAATTGATCCCGCATTGTTGCGTCCTGGCCGACTTGATAGACACATTTACGTTGGTCCACCGGATTATGCCGCCAGGTTGCAAATATTGAACAAATGCACTAAAAAATTCAACGCTGACAGTGAACCTGCTTACAATTTGGCCGAACTAGCCCAAAAAACGGAAGGCTGCTCAGGTGCTGAAGTTGTGCTATTGTGCCAGGAGGCAGGGCTAGCAGCCATCATGGAAAATGTTGAAACATCTAAGGTAGAAGCCCGTCATTTTAAGAAAGCTCTATCAGGAATATCAAAAATCATTAGTCCTGAAATGCTCAATTATTATGAGGAATTTGCAGCCAGGAGTGGCATTGCTGCATGATATAGACCAAACTGTGCATAATTTGTAAATCATTATTCTATTTTCTAATTTTTTTTTTTTCCTGGGTAATATTTTTTCAGTGACATTACGACGGTTTGTCCGCGTGCCCGTAGGCTGTCCATCTAATTCAACAGCACAGGATTATAACTTTAAGAAGCCAATAGGACAGTGTTTTGACGTTTTATATGCCAATTTTCTCGACCTATGAGCCCGAATTGGAACACCAGGAAGTTTGCCAAACTGCTAGGTGAGTCTTTTTTTCAAATCCTAAATGACATCTCTGACAATGAGCAAATCTTAGTGGTTCAACAAGAGGTCCTTCCTATCATTAACGCCCTCTTTTCTTTCACCCAATTGACCAAAGCAACGCCTGCTAGAAAGATAGTTCTAATCAGTGAACAGATAAAGAGCGAAGTTTCAGAGATTTTAAGCACTTTCCCTGGTATGGATTTGGTTTTCGTTATAGATGTACGACTTGACTTTGCACTGCCAGAACCGCTGAAAGAGGTTGCCAAGACGCTTCAATTACCCGTAATGAATATCATTTTCTGCACTTGGGAGACTCAAAGTTGTAATGATTTGATCCAAGAAGATTCGGCTAGCGATACGAGGATTCCTCATTTCATAGAATCACAATTGGAAACTTCTAGCCCAATTCAATTAAGAAATTGGAACATGCTGCCGTTTCCACGGTGGGACGATGATCTTTTGGTGGCTGACGTATTATACAATAGTGAGAAACAAAACATGTACTCGCCTAGTGAATCATTCATGCAGACCGCCACAAGAGGGATTCTTTTAGATACGATGGTAAATTGCCTGCATTCTTTACTTAGTCAGACTCAAACCACTGTTACCCATGCAGTGTCAATGGGGCCTGAATCTTCGAAGCTGGTGCAAGCATTGCGTCAAAAACTGGATGTCGAGGAAGACAGTGAGAAGATTTTTATCAAGGAAACGCTATATGGCGATAAATACAGTGGATTAGAGACAGACTTGATTGTCATAGAAAGGGATATGGATCCAATGACTCCACTGTTGACCCAATTAACGTATGCTGGGTTGATTGATGACCTCTATGAATTTACGCCGGGCGCAAAGACAAAACAGCGGAAAGATATATCGTTAAAGTATGTGGAAGATGAAGTGTGGCAAGATTTAAAGTTCCTGAATTTTGGAGATTTGGGTCCCAGATTAAATGCCATGGCCAAGGCCTCTGACGACAAGTACGCTTCGAGGCCTAAGACTGAAAATTTGGGGGAGTTGAAAGAGTTTGTGGATGCGATACCTGAGTTGCAAGAGGCACGCAAGCTCATCAACAAGCACATCGATCTTTCTGCGGACATTTTGAAGGAGGTGGATGATGGACAGGAGTCGCAGTTCAATCGTGTCTTGGAGTTGGAGCAAAATATACTTTCCGGTGTGCTGGACAATAGGAGCAGCTGCGACAGTATCTTGGATCTGATATACGAGGGCGAATTGAATTCCACAAGCATCCTGAGGTTGGCCTCTGTGCTATCCCTCTGTAGGAATGGGCTACGTGATAAAGACTACGAATTCATGAAGCAAGAGCTCGTGGATGCCTTTGGCATTGAAATATGTTTTCAATTGGAGAGGTTAGCGTCTTTTGGACTCTTTACCAGTAAATCGCTGCTGGCACATCAAACTTGTACCACCTGGAGAAAAGAATACCGCCACATTTCATTTTGGCTCGACACTTTGCCCCGCGTGGAGGATAGGCAGGACTCGATCAAAGGTGAACCTCGAGACGCATCCTTTGCCTACTGCGGCGTGGTGCCACTAAGTACACGGCTGGTGCAAATGGTCTACGACAGGTCTGTCCTCAGCAAGAACTACAACTTACAACAACCGTTTATCATCTCAAGGCAGCCCAGCGTACTCAAGACGGAGGAACTCATTGCGCAAGTATACGGCTCGCAGGAGCTCATACGCGAGGAGTCATGGATGTGCCCGCTGCGAAAGAACAGAAAAAGAGTCACCATCGGTCAACCTGATCCCGGCGCCAGGGACGTGGCGCTCATAGTGTTCCTGGGCGGGATTACGATGGGCGAAATGGCTACTCTCAAGTTTCTACAGGACAAACTAAGTCAAAAGGAGGTAAACAAAAGGTTTATCATCGTTAGTGATGGGATCACCAATGGGAACCGCCTCATTCGCAGCAGTGCAAACCCATCGATGAGAGTGTAAGGCAATGAATAAACAAAGGACCACTTGATTTAGAATTTATTTTTTTTTTTTCTTTATTTAATAAATATTGAAACCATTTGGATCATTACGACATCCTGAATATGTTATCTTGCTCTCCTGACTTTTCTTGTCGACTAATTCTCAGCCTTCTTCTGCTCTGCAAGTTGAGCGTAGAAGTCTTCACGCTTTCCCACGATCCCCTTGTGAAACCCCCACCACCAGTAGGAGCCCATGACACCGCCCAAAGAAAAACCAATGATAAGGTCGGCGATGATTCTCTTCTTCAAAGTACCTTGGATTGGTGCGATCGCAGACATATTGAACTTGCTGTGGTGATATCAGTACCCAACTATTAACCTGTCTTTAGTTCAGTCAGTCTAAAATTGGACCCACCAGAGAGTGTGTGTAACTTATTTTACCAAAAACTAATTATGTGCTGACGCACTGAACCAATCATATTTGTTCTTTCTTGCATCGTTAGGTTCTGTTCGCCCTGACACCGCGCCTCTCTTATTTTTACCTCCTTTGTATCCGGCCATTTTTTTTCCCATCGTTAGTAATTTCAAAAGTGTTGAAGTCAGAGCCGGGGACTGTCCATATTGCAGTGCTCATCAAACGGATTGATCCATAGTTTTCAGGCCAGACAGATTGGAAATGTTGAGACAGCAGTTGGTCAGTTTCTCCACGAAGAGAGCGTTCTCTTCCACCATCAAAAAGCAGGTCCACTTCCAAGAAGGTGTGTACTCGAATATCCCAGTGAAGGTTAAGAATAGAAAGATCCCATACGGCTGGGTTCATTTTGGTTTCTTTGGTTTGGGTTTTATCGTCCCCTTTGTTGCCTGCTTTGTCCAGCAGAAGAAGCAGGGTCTAATCTAATACTCTGCATTTAGTCTTTCATATTCTGCCATAAAGGAAAAATTCGATAGCTTTATGCCCCCCATGCCATATTTATTGAAAATAGAAGAATAAACTCTATAACTTTGTTAGCTGTTGGTTTTTGTTGTTTTGTTGTTGTTTTTGATCTTGTTAGTTAGTGTTGGTATTATCTTACTCTTCGGAATTTGTTACTGCCCTGCGAAACGCCTGCGGGGGTTCTCGAAATTGTATTTCTTCGCATGAGCAGACCGGTCTGTGTTTGGGCATGCATGCCGCTACTGCTGCTCCGCATGTGAGGTACCAATCCTTGGCTGCTTCTCGCTGCAGTAGCGGTGTTGTTGTTGTTGAAAGTATTGTTTCTCCTCACTATTCGTAGTTTGTTCAAAGCGTTCGGGAACTGGGTTTGGTTGGAGCATGCGATCCGCGGCTCTGCGGTGCTTTGTTTGGGTCTGTACGCACCTGGAAAAAGGGCCGATTTGTCCAGTTGCGTGGATTCAGCGATGGCGCTGGCGGTCAACGATCTGTCTGATGACTGGGGCAGCTCTACCGTGTGTCTCTTATTCTTGAGCGAGGTTGTTCTCTTTAGCTTTCTGATGAATGACTCCTCTTGGTCGGAGGGGCTCTCCTCCAGGGTCAAGTCAACTGTGTCTGGTGCCCTCTTGTGAGATCTTGGGCCGCTGAAGACAGAAGAAGTCGATGGTGAAGATTGCAGCAAGGACTCCAATTCTGCCACCCTGGCTTTCAACTGGGCCACCGAATCGAGTTCTTTTTTTGCCTGAAACAATAACTGCCGCTGGCGAGCGCATTTCTCTCTGAGCTTGCTGCAAAGGTCCTGGTAGTAATGGCATTGGTTGAAAAGACCTGTTATTTGGAACTGTGAAACATTGTGTAAATTCTCGAGAAGGGAGGGAATCGGTTGGAACAGGATCTTTATGTCATCTGGCAGTGGTTTCGTTTCGGTTAGTTTTATCACCAATATGTCGCAGCTGTGGCACACTGAGCATACTTTGACGTTCATGTGCTGGGAGCAAAGTGTATGGGCACATGAAGTGAGATACAGGGGATCATCTGGACTTGAAAGTCTGTGGCAAACACCGCAATGGACGAACGGTTGGTCGAAAAGATTTGGTGGCATAGGAGAAGGAGAAGATTTCAATGCACTGGAGGGTGAGTATGTTTTGATGCCCTCATCTTTAAAGTTATATCTAGTTGTAAACGTAGCTCCTCGTTGGCGCCTTTCGTAGCCGCTGATCTTTTCGTATCACGTGATGTTAATCTCGTATTCACGCTTTATTTTACAGGCCACGTACTGGGGCAGCTTGAAGTCCTTTCCTCATTAGAATAAAACCCAGCTTTGGGCGCCATATTATTTACTCAGGCGATTTCTACTCTGCACCATCAAGGAATCCTGCATAAAAACGAAAATTATATAAAGTTCAGAAGGTGAGCCATGTAATCGGATGTGTCAGTTGGTTGTGGCGCAAAAGGAGCTACTACTTTTAAATTTCCGAGAAAAAAAACAATGAACCTGACTTTGTTGTTTTTTTTTTTGAAATAAAGTAATTATACTAGAAAGTTTTTACGTTGGGGGACTTTTTTTTTCCGAAAACGAAAAGCGGATAGGGAACGACGCGCCAGACGACAGCGTCGCGACAAGAGCACCACCATTTAAGAAAGCCTACGGTATTAAAATAGAAATCCTAAAAATTATACTATCCCTGCCTAGGAAACTGTACAAATTGTGCAACGCATGAGCCAGTTTTCTAAAAAATCTAACGATATTCATTTTCGGTTGTAGCCTTCCAAAATGCCATAGGGCGGCAAAACCTTCTCATGAGAGATAGGAAACTTAGTCAACGCAGCGAAGGAGTCTTCATTTGAAAATGCGTTTTATTCAAGGACGATAGGCCAAACGACAATCATGTCTATACGTACTTTACTGTTGAAATCCAAGAAGGTCATTCTAGTGAGGATTATCCAGTTATTTTTTTCAAGCTTTGATGCTTGTTACTTTATCAGGAAGGATTAGCTTCATAAATTTTCGGGTCACCTTTTGATTGCACCAGGATGTGGGGAAAACAATGAGACTCTTGGAATTTTTTAACAGATTCGACTCTTAGGATAATGAGGAAGTGCTGAGGTATTGACGCATAGTTATCTGTTTTTCAAGCAGTTCAAGATTCAGATGTTGGCTGGGCAAGTCCAACTATCCTGACTTCCCTAGCAGCTGCGTTTGTACTCTGCTCTCCATAGCCTTTTTGATATGTACATAACGTTGAAAATGACTCATGAGAGCGTCATCGGTGCCGTCCTTGCACACTTTGGTCACACGCGACTGTGAGGCAAAGATAGTTTTATTTAAGGTTCCAATATCAAGAGCCTAATTGCATTTCAGCCAACTGTGTTAGCGTAGAAAGGTCTTCTTCAGGTCCCTCAATTCGCTATGTTTGCTAGAAGATGCTTTTCAACCTCCTCTGTGGTGTCCAAGGTCAAGGTTAAAAACCCCGTTGTGGAGCTGGACGGTGATGAGATGACTCGTATCATCTGGGATAGGATCAAGAAGAGATTGATATTACCCTATGTGGACGTGGATTTGAAGTACTACGATCTTTCAATTACCTCTAGAGATGCGACTGACGACCAAATCACCCAAGATGCTGCCAATGCCATTAAAAAATACGGTGTTGGTATCAAATGTGCTACTATTACCCCAGATGAGGCCCGTGTCAAAGAATTCAATTTGAAAAAGATGTGGAAATCTCCCAACGGGACGATCAGAAACATTTTGGGCGGTACTGTCTTCAGGGAGCCAATTGTGATCCCAAGAATCCCACGTTTGGTGCCCGGTTGGGAGAAGCCCATTATTATCGGTAGACACGCTCATGCTGATCAATACAAGGCCACCGATACTTTGATTTCCACTCCGGGGAAATTGGAATTGGTTCACAGACCCGAGGATGGTTCTGCCCCAGTGACTTTGGAGGTTTACGACTTCAAGGGGCCCGGTGTGGCCCTGGCCATGTACAATACTGACGATTCGATCCGCGGGTTTGCCCATTCATCTTTCAAGCTGGCTCTCGACAAGAAACTAAACCTCTTCCTGTCCACCAAGAACACCATATTGAAGAAATACGATGGTCGCTTCAAGGATATCTTCCAGGAGATTTTCGACGCTGAGTACAAGTCCAAGTTTGAAGCCGCTGGTATCTCTTACGAGCACCGTTTGATCGATGACATGGTGGCCCAGATGATCAAGTCTAAAGGTGGCTTCATCATGGCGTTGAAGAACTACGACGGTGACGTACAGTCAGATATCGTAGCTCAAGGCTTTGGATCCCTAGGTCTCATGACCTCTGTGCTAATCACACCAGATGGCAAGACGTTTGAATCTGAAGCAGCTCACGGTACTGTTACCAGACACTATAGACAGTATCAACAGGGCAAGGAGACTTCCACGAACTCAATCGCCTCCATCTTTGCCTGGACTAGGGGTTTGGCAAAGAGAGGCGGATTGGATGGCACCCCTGCAGTGACTAAGTTTGCCAATGTGCTAGAGACCGCCACTCTAGACACTGTGCAGAAGGACGGCATAATGACTAAAGACTTGGCTTTTGCTTGTGGCAAGAACGATAGATCCGCTTGGGTGACCACCGACGAGTTCTTGGAATCAGTTGAAAATAGATTGAAAAAAGAGATTAAAGCCGTAGATTAAATCCGTAGATGTAAACTTACATAGCTATATACATTGCGCTCATTCTCTTCTTCACTTCTCGAGTTGTTTCTCACTCTCCCGTGCTTTTTTGTCAAGGTAGACCCATAGGTAATACAAGGAATAATAACTACCAACACTCAGCAGGAGAAGCTTGCCCACAGGCCTCCCCCATCTCACGTACATAAGTTTATGAGGTGAGATGGGCCCTGGTTGAGCTCTTTGGTGAGTGCCGTGATGGTTGTACCTGACATATCTCAACATGTTGGCGTCCTTCTGAAAAAGTGCTTTGTTAAAGCGAATGAGCTCTAAGAGATTGTGCTATATATAAGATAGTGCCGAAATAAAACTAACCATTCACTACGGGCATGTTCTCTTTGCGAACACCTCTGGCACACTTCCACAGAGTTTTGAACTCTTCAGTAGTCGCATTACCACTCGCTATCCATCTGATCCTGAGGCAGGGATCTACAACGAACGTAAAACCTGTAAAGACATTATTGATCTGCAAGGTTTCTCTAATGCTAAAGGGCAGCTGTTCCCTGTCTGCCAAGAAATACCGTGAATGTCGCTCCAAGGGCACAGTTGACCTAAGACGTCCCGTAAATAGTCTCATGATAGCGTACTTGATAGCACTATCCGCAAAGTTGACATCTACAATTTGGATCCCCGCGGTCTTGAGCTTGTCCATATCCTTTCCCAGGTAGTCTATACCCAGCTCTTGGTTTTGGAAGTACTCCCTTGACAATTCATCGCCAACTTCACTGCTGAATATTCTCAGCACAGACACTTCACCTTTTAAAACATCTTCAACGCTTCCTTTTTGACCGCTTAACGTGCTGCCCACGATGTGGGGGAAGTAAAGAGATTTATCTGCACGCCAAAAGGATGGCGGCGAACGGAACAATTTACCATTGGTCTTTCTGAAGATGTGGATATCATACATCCCAGATTTTCCAAACTCTATGCCCAATTCCTTACTTCTTTTATCAGTCTTTTCCCTATCAAACAAATCCTTAAACGAGTTACCATTGGGGTAAACCGTTGAGGCCGTCGGTGGGCCCTTGAGGCCGACCGGTCTCTTTAGTTCTTCGACTTTAAACTCTTTAGGAGCTACATCCACGACGTTTTGATAGAACTTCTTTAAGAAGCACCTCGTAGCAGTAGTCGTGAGGCTTCTAGTGCTTCCTAAACCGGGTCTCATAGCGGTTGTCGGAAGATGTTAATGCAGGATGTGTTGCTTTTGATGGACAACATTCTGATTTTTCCATTTTTTACACATGATCGAAGGGCGAGGGTGCTTCAAAGTTTGAGATGACTTAATCAACACTAACCCAAATAATAATCATTTGAGTAGGAATAGATCATTGGATGCGGATTTTGGGCTGGAAGTAAAGTGTCAAATCGATATGGCACCCCAGATTAAGCTTTTTCTCAAACCACCTAAGAATGATCAGTACTACACTTCAAATGACCTTATTTCTGGCACTGTTTCAGTTGATATCGGCAAGCCCGTCTCCATCAAGCAGATCAATGTGATCTTTAGGGGGTTCATTGAGACTGTAACGAAAATTGACCCTATCACGATGAGAAATCAGGCCGCTCTTATGGCACCGATACAGGATACTAAGACCATACACACTGTGGTTAATGTGTCGCAAAGAGTTTTCCCACCTGAGAATGTATTGGATGCCATCGAGGGAGACTTGAAACCTTTCAAAATGAAAGAGGGTATCCACAATTATAACTTTAGATTGCCCAAGCTGCCCAGAAAGCCAGGTTGCCTTGCGAATCACCATAGGGGCCTGACTACGTTCTTGGATCGTGATCATGTAAGGCTACCACCCAGTTTCAATAACGATTGGAAAAATATGCTAAGGTTTGACAATTTGGACCTTTTTTTCTATTCATTCGGCAAGGTGCTTTACATGGTGCAAGTGAAAATTGAATTGGGTAGACCTAAGAGTTGGTATCGACCCTTTGAAAAAATCTTGACGCAAAGCCAACTAGTGGAATTCATTCCGCAGGCCAAAGATTTGGCTTTCAAGATTGTTGACAAGCCTTCTAGAGGGGCGCAATCCTCTACAAGCCCCAGCACGGGTGAAACGCTTAAAGACACGGAACCCATGAAAAACTTCAGTGATGGGAAAAGGTACAATTCTAGGGACAATCGTAATTCGTCTCCTAGTACACGCTGGGCCGATCCTGTATCTCCGGCGCTGGACGTTCGAGTATACAGATCGACATATCGGGTTGAGTCGCCCGATCAACGCATTGTCGGTTGGTTGGAGGTCAGAAGTCCTAATTTAAGACGTACCTACAGGAACGAGCCGCTATTCGCATCTGGTAGCGGCAAATTTGATGGGCTGTACCTGGTCTTGATGGGTAATAGAGAAGCCATTGAGAAATTGGAGATGGTGCCCGTCAAAGTGCAGTTAAACCTATTGGAAAGTGTGACATATCTGTCCCAGGGTGTCGCCAACCAAAATTTTTCGTCTCTGCGTCTGGCTAAGGACAAGATTGATCGTGGACTACGAGACACGATTTTCAATCCATCTTCAGGTCGATTCGTTCAATTTGCTCTTTCTGACCCGAATCAATGTCGGTGGGAGTGCGAATTAAAATTAAAGAACCATCCTAATTTAAAAAAACTGAAATTCAACGAGGAGGATTATAAACACAGGGGTAACCGACTTTACAGCTTCAAGAGCTGCTCTATCCAAAGGCTCTTTTCATTTCAATTGCTTGTGGATTGGGAGATAAACGGAGTCAAAAGACAAAGCGACATCGTCGTGGACCCGATGCAGATCTTTATAAACACGAATGTGAGTTCAGAGTCCTTACCTCGTTACGTTTCTCCACCTAGTTATTCGGAGATCTTAGAACGATAACTGTTTACAGAAGTTTCATCTGCTTAAACTAACTACTGGACATTGTATCATTTTGCGTAAGATGCAGCTATTTTTTTTCAATATACCCAGACGGCCTTTAAACAAGGGTTTTTGCTAGCTCGTCAACCAAGGGTTTTCAATATATTCTTAGATTTACCTCTGTGAATTTGTGTTTGACTATTTGACTTGAATTATTGCTAAATAATTATTTAAAAGTCAAAATGTGTTTTATTAACTTACTTTCCATCAAGAAGCAGTTAGGAAGAGGCCAAGCCTTCTCTCTGGTTACTAAACGCAATTTTATAGACCATATCTTTATGTGTGTTTTCATTTTGTATGCGTTTAAGATTTTTTGGGCGAGGCCGTTGTTTATGTCTGTGTTTTTTTTTTTTTGAAGATTAGCTCCCACTTTTTAAATTTACCCCAAACTAATGCAAATATAAAATTTTGATAGTTGAAAAAAATAGATCAATTCGATATCGCCAGTTTCCGCTAATTTTATGATCCGAATCATTTAATTCAAGTAGACAAACAGCTTATTCCTTGAATGTAAATTTCTCACATCATGGGCTTTATATAACGGTGCCTCCAAACATTGCGACCCATTAGTGAGAATCCTTCTAAATTGTTCTGATTTAGCTATAACATTAACTAAAAAGATGTGCAGAACTATATTCAGCGTTACCATGGCGTTTACTACCCACCTGGGAGTGGCTAGCTGACGGAAACTAATTGCAAAAGGGTATAAAACTATTTATGGGGTATAATCTTGTACGCAAACTAACGGCCAACGACTAACAGCTCACCACTGGCTAATGCAAGCAGCTTGTTGTGCGCTGTTTAATGACCTAGAACCAAAATATCGAGTGAGCCTAACAAGCTCAACGAAATAAAACGAAAGGAATACCTACCAATCAAATCAACAAAGCTGCGGCGGCAACGAAAACTGCGGAGCCCACTTGCAAGCCTGCAGCGGCACCAGATGATGAGCTAGTGATTGAGGCTGAGTCCGAGGCGTCTCTCTTTGCCAAAACGGTAGAACAGGTGGTGGTCACATCGACGGTACTGCCCTGGACCGTCTCGGTGACAGGAGCAGCGGTGTCAGTAACGGTGACACCTATAACATCGGTGGTCTTCACTGTGACGTAGTCGGTGTAGACGACGACACCAGAATCGCCAGTGGAGCTGACGACATGAGTCTCCACGGTTGTGCTCTTGATGGACTCGGAACTAGCAGCTTTAGACGAAGCAGCTGCCTCTGAGGTGGTAGCAGCAGCGGCAACGGTGCCAGAGGGGGCCTTGGTATTGGAAGAGGTCTCGCTCTTTGCGGCAGTCTCACTGCCGGTGGCCTTCGAAGGAACGGAAGTGCTAGAAGCGTGGGTGCTAGAGGCCTTAGTACTGGAAGTCTTGGAAGCAGAGCTGGCACTGGACTTCGAGCTGGTGCTAGAACTGGTGCTAGAACTGGTGCTAGAGCTGGAGCTAGAGCTGGAGGTTGAGCCACCGCATGCACTCTCGAAAGCCTTCCAGGCGTCGCTGGCATTATTGTTGGGACACTTGCTGTCCAGACAGCTTTTGATACTGTCGCTTTCGTTGCTGCAGATACAATTGACCTCGTTCAAGGAACTGCACTTGCTGGAGCTCTTGGTCACCTCAGCAACGCACGCCAAAAGACATGCTGGTGGGTTAGCTAGGACCTGTTTGGAGAGAAGAGCTAGAACGACTGAAGAGAGAACAGTTGAAGAACGCATAACGAATGAATTGGTGTGCGTGTTCGATAGGTGTCAGATACTATCTTCACCGTGTATATCCAAGAGAAGGTGAAAACGATTGAAGAAATATAGCTTACAGGAAAAAATTTTAAAGGAGCGAAATCGAAAAGCGATCCACTGTTGAGATTTTCGAATATTCCTCTCTTTTGGCAACTTTGAACCTTTTGGCAACGAATTGCCTCGAAGAATCGTCAGCTTTTTGCAGTTTATAGAAAGTGCCGGCATGAACCGAAAGGGAGAACGAATTGGGATGAAAGGGCGCAGATTATGGCGAGCCACCGAGCGACGGGATTAGTGAACATAGCGAGCATGGCAAATATAATGAGCATGGGTTTCGTGAGCATGTGGTTAGCCAAACTCTAATATGCAAGACCAACGAGGCGCATCTTGCACAATCTTTGCGAATAATAATAAATAATATTAATTATTAGTAAAAACAATAGGTACTAAAAACAACAATAAAAAAGCTTGTGCATTAATATACCGATTTATGCTCTACTACTGCTGCTTGCAGCTGTCTGCCAACTCTTTATCCAGCCCAGGGAGGTTTGCGTCACCGCCTTGAGCGTCCAACATCTTTGCAAGGTCATCCAGTTCTTTCACGTTGCCGTCTAGGTCTCCACCGCTGCTACTTGCACCAGGGCCCACGCCTTTGCTCACCGGCGTGTCGCCAAGCTGCTCCAGAGCATCGAGCAGATTCGTAACTTCGTCCCTACAAGATTCGTTGGTGTAGTTGTCTTTTTCGAAAACTGCCACAAGTTGACCCACAAGGTCGAACTGTTTGCCGTAACGATCCATGTGCGGTTGCTCCTCGTGCTGGTGTTCGTCGATCCATTTGGCAAACTCGGTGTGCATATCCTTCATGGGCCCGTAGAGCACTTCCTTTGAGGACATCTGGTTCAGAATGTTGAAGATGGCGTTGTCCACGCCGCCTTCCCCAGCACCTGATTCATCTGCTCCTTCTACCAATTGGTTTAGGAGCTGGGTTAAGATGTCGTCAGTGCCCCTCTGCTTCTCCTCTTGGGCCAGGTTGGAATCGACTTTGGTTCCATTTTCCTTGAGTCTTTCCAAAGTCTTGGAAACAACTTTTTTGAACCCCTGCGGCTCACCTACTTGCTTTTTGGGCCTTTCTGGTTTCTCTGCAGTCTTACTAGCCTCCCCCAGTATGTTCAGGATCTGCTTAAAGTTTTCAGCTTGTTCCTCTTTGTCTGGGGTATCACCTTTCCCTTCTTCCTTCATCAACTTGCTAAACTCTTGCTCCAACTCGCTGATCATCTCTCTGACCTCTGGATCAGCTTCCTCCGTCCTGAGGGGCAGCCCAGTATCAGATTCACTGGTCCCCTTGGGCTGCTCACCGGTTTCACTATCGTGTGCCACCTCTTGATCCAATTTACTTGGATCCTCATCTAAAAGATCATCCAGCTCGTCGTAATCCTGTTCATCATCTGGAGCAACAGCTGATTTGTCCCCCGGCTGGCTCATTATTACACACTGGTCACCGCTCTAATGTGAACTGTGATTGTTCATCGCATTTTCCGAACCTTATTTAACCTTTGAACAAAAACATACCAACAACGCCAGCACTAACGCCAGCAGACCAACACCAGTCGGATCAAGCCGTCACCCAATGAGCAGTCTATGTTTACAACGCCTTCAGGAGGAAAGGAAGAAGTGGAGAAAAGACCATCCCTTTGGGTTTTACGCCAAACCATCCAAGAAGGCGGATGGTTCGATGAATCTACAGAAGTGGGAAGCTGGAATACCGGGCAAAGAGGGAACAATTTGGCAAGAAGGCGTATATCCGATCACCATTGAATATCCTGATGAATATCCATCGAAACCTCCCAAGGTGAAATTCCCCGCTGGGTTCTACCATCCCAACATTTATCCCAGTGGCACCGTCTGTCTAAGCATCTTGAATGAGGACCAAGATTGGAGACCCGCCATCACTTTGAAACAGATTGCACTCGGCGTACAGGATCTTCTGGATACCCCCAATCCCAACTCTCCCGCTCAAGAGCCTGCCTGGAGGGCGTTCTTGAGAAATAAGTCCGAGTACGAGAAGAAAGTGGCCGCTCAATCTAAGCAATACGCGAAATAGAGTTTGTATGTGTATCGTTTGGGGTTCGTTATTATGTATTATACAAAGAAATGACTACGCGTATTCTGTTCACGACCTTTCGCCTTGCTTGTAGTGAATGAAACTGTCCAAGACGTTAAAGCAGTTGGTGCACTTGTCTTTTAGGACAGCGTCCTTATTTCTATCAACCATCTTGAAACGCTGTCTGAGTTTAGGTACCACCTGCGTGGACAGCACGTCTTGAAATCCATCTTCCACGTATACGGGCAAGTCATAGTCGTAACTGGCGTCAGTATAGATTTCAAATAACGAGTTGGTGAATTCAATCAGTATAATCGGTGGGGTTTGGTCAGAAATCAGCTGGCTCAGGATAAAGTGGCCAATCAGCTTGTTAACCTCTATTTGGCGCTGGAAACTGGCATAGGTGGCCATGACGCCAATGAACCTCAGCTTCAGCTCTAAATTTTCATTTTTCCCATAGCTCTCTATGATTGATTGGGCGAATTGCAAGTTGTTGTCCAAATTAACAGCCGCAAGCCAGTGAGCTGGATCAGGCTGTAATGCAGCAGTCTTCAGAAGTGCCCAGACTACACTCCATTTGCCCAGCTGAATGTCAGTCTCCGCTAGGTTCAAAGTTTTGACAAACTCCCACAAGTACTTGTCAAGTTCATTCGGTAGCTGAAACAAATTGATTTTAAGCGTTATGAATAACCACAGTAGATTGTTCCACGAGATGAGAATGCGTGAAGTGAAATCTTTTCCCAGGCTCTTAAATATGTGGGGAAGAAACTCCGTCAAAGTCTTTGAAAGGCCTTCAGGCACAGGCTTATGGGTCTCCTCGTACAACGAGGCTACGATCTCCATAGTGGCCGTCAACAGGTCCACTGCGATCTCAATACTTTGCAACTTCATCTGGGCATTAGTGCGCGCCTTAGTGTAGTCCTTAATCTTTTGAGCCACTTGATCATTGGCGCTGTTCATAATTTCTTCATCTCGAGGTAACAGTTCGTTTTGCAGTTGCTGCAAGTCGATATCTTGCACAGATTGACACACGGCATGAATGATTTCATCAGCTCTATCGTAGTTCATGTCCCTGTCCAAAAACTGCAAATATATTCCCTGTATGAGCACTTTGGTCAACTCATTCCCATCATCCATTAACCCTGGCAATTCCCGTATGAATTGTGCCAGATCAGTATCGTTAGTGACTGCTTCGATGAATTCAAAGGATTCGCTGCTAAAATCGTACAACAGGTCCAAGATCGTGTTGAATAGCGCTAGTGGCAGTTTTTTAACGCCCAGTTGCAGCAGTCGGTTGACTACTTGAAAAACACGCCCCAATTTATCTTCCCCAAGCACTTGCTCCAAGATGGCCTCAGAACCGTTGGCCAGGGCCACCACCAGCGATAAAAGGTTATCTCCATAGTCGAAGAGAAGTCTCCGGGATTCCCTAGAGGCTCCTTCAAGACTGCCCAATGACTCTAATAACTTCCCAAAGCCCTGATCTATACTAAGCCAAATATCTGACCTCCAAAGATTCATAGAAACGTCGTAACCTTCTTCCAGAGATAGATTTCTTAGCAGTCCGAATGATTCCACCACAATTTCCGTGTTCTCGTCATTGAGCAGCTTCGACAATACAATGTGCACCAATTTCTCCTTTAAGAATTGCGACCGAGCCTCGGGGTCTTCGCACATCACACTAATGGACGCCAAAGCCATCGCTCTCTCGTTGGGCACCACACTCGATAGTTGTGACAAGAGCGGCTCTAATTTTTTCGCCAACCCACTCTTCACAGAATTACCACCACCTAATGGGTTAGCACGAGCTTCAGAGGCTCTAGATCTCTTTTTTGATTTGCCCATGGCCTATTTACACTTACAGAAATCAAATAATCGTCACTATTCCAATTGATCGATGAGATGAGATGAGTTGAAATTTTTCACTTTAAAAAAAAACACAACAAAAGGACGTTAAAAATGAGTGATGAATATTTCAAGCTGCCGTTGGACCCTGCGATGACTCGGAAGCTGCGTCTTGGAGAGCCTTCTGCTGCAGTTCTTGCTCATGAATCTTGACCAGTTCGGCTCTCAGTTCCTTTCCCATCTGGCTTTCCCCCTCCTGATCAGACGCCGGAATATCGATATCAGTTCTCAAATTCCCATCTTTCCGTAGCTGGTCTATGACAAGGGGTTGGAAAAACTGGATTCCCATGTAGATACCTCCGACGGCAACAGCGCCCAATGTAACTAAGTCAAATGTCTTCAACCTTGCCATCCTTCGTTATGCTCCTTGATTTTGCTATTTCGTCTTTGTCCACACAGGGCGAGTTAAAAAGTTGAGCTTTAACTGTAAACTTTGGAAGGAAGAAATTGAGATGGATTTGAGACTCAATTCCAGTTTTAAAAACGTGAGACGCGTTGGTTGTAGAAGCATGACTGGATACAAGAAATTAGAGGCCAAGTTTACCAAACCAGATCTTGATGATAGGTCTTACCAGTATATTCAGTTGCCTAATAATTTGAAGGCTCTTTTAATACAGGACCCTTCCGCTGACAAGGCAGCTGCCGCGTTGGATGTGAATGTGGGGGCATTTGAAGATCCGGAGGAATTGCCTGGCTTGGCCCATTTCTGCGAACATTTGCTTTTCATGGGCTCCAATAAGTTCCCCAATGAGAACGAGTATTCTAGCTATTTAAGCAAGCACGGCGGTTCCTCCAATGCTTACACGGGGTCTCGTAACACGAATTACTATTTTGAAATTAACCATGAGCACCTGAAAGGTGCGCTGGATAGATTTTCTGGATTTTTCACTGGCCCATTATTCAACAAGGATTCGACTGATAAAGAGATCAGAGCTGTGGACAGTGAGAACAAGAAAAATTTGCAAAGCGACTTATGGAGACTCTATCAGCTGGATAAATCTCTGAGTAATGCAGATCATCCCTACCACAAGTTCTCAACTGGAAATTTTACCACGCTGCATGAAAACCCAGATGCCCAGGGAATTGACGTTAGAGAGGAGCTTTTGAAATTTTATAACAGATGCTACTCTGCCAATTTGATGAAACTTTGTATCTTAGGCCGGGAGGATCTCGACACGCTTTCTGCATGGGCATACGAACTGTTCCGAGATGTACCCAACAGCGGGCGTTGCCTTCCCGAGTACAACGCTCAAGTACTCAATGAGCAAAGTTTGCAAAGAGTGATCCAGGCCAAGTCAGTTAAAGATTTGAAAAAATTGGAGATCACTTTTTTGGTGCCCGACATGGAACATCAGTGGGAATCCAAGCCTCAACACATATTGAGCCATTTGATGGGTCACGAAGGCTCAGGTTCACTTTTGGCATACTTGAAATCAAAGGGCTGGGCCAACGAGCTTTCCGCTGGTGGTCACACGATCTCTAGCGACAATGCACACTTCTCCGTCGATATCGATTTGACTGACGAGGGCTTAAACCATTATGAGGAAGTAACACATATAATATTCCAATACATTGAGATGCTGAAATTGTCGTTGCCCGAAAAACGGATCTATTTAGAATTGGAAGACATTGCCAAAGCCGATTTCAAGTTCAAGCAGAAGCGCAGTTCTTCAGAGACTGTTTCCTCCTTGGCCAAACAGTTGGAAAAGGACTACATTCCTGTGGGCAACATACTGAGCACTGAACTATTCAGGAAGTACGATGCAAATTTACTGATGTCCTATTTGCACAACTTAACGCCTGATAAGTCGCGTATCATGTTAGCATCCAAGGATATGGAGACAAACGCGAGGGAAAAATGGTATGGTACAGAATATAAGGTATCCAAATATTCGCCAAATTTGATTAAAGTGATCAAAAACCCCGGTTTAGACCCTCAGCTGCACTTGCCACGTCCCAACGAATTCGTGGCGACTAATTTCCACGTTGATAAAACTGACAAGCTTGTACCGTTAGAGGAGCCATTACTTCTGAAAAACGATAAGAACAGCAAGTTGTGGTATAAGAAAGATGACAGATTTTGGCAACCAAGGGGGTACATCTATGTTTCGTTCAAATTACCCCACACACAGGCTAGTATCATAAACAGCATGCTTTCTACGCTTTACGTGCAATTGATAAACGACTACGTCAAAGATTTACAATACGACGCGTCATGTGCGAACTTACATTTAAATTTCGCCAAGACTAATCAGGGGTTGGATATTACAGTGATCGGTTTCAACGACAAATTGACAATCCTTTTGACTAGATTTTTGGAGGGACTCAAGAGTTTCAAGCCTGACAAGAAGAGATTCCAAATATTTAAGGACAAGTGCACAAGACAGTTGACCAATCAGCTGTACGAGGTCCCTTACCTGCAAATTTTCCCAGCTTACAGCTTTCTGATCAATGAAAGAACATGGTCTATCAGAGAAAAACTAGAAGTTCTACAAAAATTGACGTTTGATCAGTTAGCATCTTTCGTTCCTTCAGTGTACGAAGAAATGTTTTTTGAAGCTCTTGTTCATGGGAATATGAGATACGAGGAAGTCATTGAAGTGGATTCGTTAGTGCAAACGCTCTCCCCTAACGACATCAAAAACTTCCAGGCAAAGAACGGCAGATTCAGATCTTATATCTTATCGCAAGGTGAGATTTATAGATTCGAAACCTATTTGGAAGATTCAAAGAACCTCAATTCTTGCATCCAGTATGTCACACAACTCGGCGTTTATAACGAGGAATTGTCCTCCAAAGCCAGCCTGTTCGCACAGATGATCCATGAACCTTGCTTCGATACTTTGAGAACTAAAGAACAACTAGGGTACGTCGTGTTTAGTTCCAGCCTGAACAATCATGGGACGGCAAACATGAGGATCCTGGTGCAGTCAGAGCACACTACTCCCTTCTTAGAATGGAGAATCGACAGCTTTTTGCACAGTTTTGGCACCAGATTGCAAACTATGTCTGATAAGGACTTCGAAGGCCATAAGGACGCGCTTTGCAAGAGCTTGACGCAGAAATACAAAAACATGAAGGAGGAGAGCTCCCGCTACGCTTCTGCAATCTACTTGGGAGATTACAATTTCACGCACAGGCAAAGAAAAGCGCAGTTGGTATCTCAATTGACCAAACCTGAGCTCGTTGAATTCTATGAGAGCCTCATCGTTGGGCCTGAGGCATCCAAGTTGGTAATTCACTTGAAATCTCAAGTCACAAGTGATCAACTGGACGAAAGTGCCCTGGACACCACTCAGTACCCACACGGCACACTGATCTCAGACGTGGGCGAATTCAAATCTCAACTATTCGCCGCACCTGTGCGCCAGCCTACAAAAAATTTCGAAGTATTTAAGCCAAAACTTTAATAGCCACCAATTACTAAACAAGAATTTAAAATGTAGACAATCTTTCGACATCCCAAGTCTATAACCCTTCGGGGTGCACAGACAACGGACTTCCTATCCTGTCAATCAATCTGGGAAACTAGCGTTTCGTTTTCGAAACACTGGCAATTAGCAATCGTAGAAGAAATATCAAGTAGCTAACTGTGGCATTGTTTCCGTGTTGTTTTTTGATTCACCGAGCTAAAAAGTGGTTAGTAAAATTACAAAATGGTTTCGGGAGCTTCACCTCTTATATACTTATTGCATCGCCGGGTAACACGATATCAGACGTCAAAATATCCATAACGAGGGTATGCGATTCAAAGGCATGTGAATTGAACGGTTAACAGTGCATTAGATATGCATATTGTAGATACATAGCAGTACGTAGTTTATCTGTACTTAAAGAATCCGATGTCGTTAGCCTTCTCTCTGAAGCACTGACGGCAGATGTTCAAGTCGTACTTTCTGATCAAACCTTGGTGAGAGGCGCAGACACGACACTGACGAGAGCCCTTACCGAATCTTCTTGGGTGGGAGAACCAGACGTTTTCGTGAGCCATTCTAAACTTGACAGTTAGTATCAATTCTTAAAGAGCAGGTCTTCTGGCAGGGTGTACTGGAAGTCTAAAGTAATAAAATAAAAATGGTAATTCACATACGTTTCTATAGTCTTGGTTTGATGTGTTGGCTTCGACGGCGAGGTACGTATTGTGCTATGCCCTGCCTTTCACTATGCTCATCACGACGATGGGCACTGACGAGGTGGAAAATGGATGGGGTCTTTCCGCGTGCGTGGGCCGTGACTCTCAGCGTCTGCGTTGGAATTTTTCAGATTGAATTTTTCAAAAAGTTTTAAAAGTCAAAAAAAAAAATGGAAATATTGGAGTATGTACGGATGTATAAATGACGGTGTAATGAAAACAGTCACATACAAACAGTGACAATAAATAAAATGTAATGTACTAACAGCGGTAGAAAGGTAAAGTGAGAACAGACTCGGTCCCACGGTGAAAACCATCAACGATAACAATACGCCGAGAAGAGATTGTTTTGCTCCTCGCCAGATATTTTCCCCCATCGTATTTTTCTTTTATTTATGGTACGTATGAAAAAGGCCCTGTAGAAGCAAACGCGGTGGGTGAACTTGATGTTCCCGCATACGTGCACCGGCGATTCAGCCTAAGCATTCGAAAACAATTGGAATACAATAAAAACGTTTTGTAGAGTCTGCTATGTGACAAAGCGCTTTATATGCTTCTTAAATAATCTTTATTAGAAATCTAATAAAGCGCGGTAGCAGAGAACTTCTTGACAAGGTTCGAAGAATGGGAAATTTAATAGTACTTCCAGCCGAATAAACTGGTTCACACAAGAGGGCGTTAAAAACGTAATATACGCTTAAGATTATTTTCCTGTCAACCTACTTGTACTTAGTCGTAGGCACATCCGAAGCCCTAGTACGTACCCTAGCCCGAACTTGGAAAATTTTGTCAACTTCATCTCATCTCATCTCATCTCGTTGAGTTTCGGATTTGTTAGACGAATTATCCATCCTCAACGCCGCCAATTGTCCAGGTATTAGTATACTGCCATCTAATCGCATTCTCTACAAGATGGCTGGACACTCCCACAGATCATCGTTAAAAAATGGCCACAAAGGGTTTAAATCTAGGCATTCCTCCAAAGGAGCATTAAAAAGATTAAATAAAGGTAAAGTAGAAAAAGATGCTACGACTGGTAAGTTACTCAAGGGTGTATCTAAATTGCAACGCAAGAACCTTTCAAGGCAAAAGAGAGACCAAAAAGTTATGGATGCTTTAGAGACCCGAAGGTTGTTTGAAGGCCCTAACGGTGCAGAGAAAATCATTACTGTGATTCCATTATGCCGTGAGATTGACCCAGAGGATATTGTGCGTAAATTGGTTAGCTCCGCTGAATTGCCCGGCGAAGAAGCCATCACGGCAAATCAATCAGATGCCATAAGAAAATTTTACATCAAGAAATACAAGAGCAACCTGAAGGTCATTGTTCCCAACATGTCCAATTTTTTAGAAATATTGGATTGTGCCAAGGTCAGCGATTTCGTTGTGTTCGGTCTCAGCGGCACAGCTGAAGTGGACAATGTATTCGGAGAGCAGATTCTTCGAGCATTAGAGCTACAGGGCATTGCCTCATACATGGGCGTTGTTTCCAATCTATCCGAGGTGCATCTGAAGGAAAAATTTCAATTGGACGTTAAGCAATCCCTAGAAAGTTATTTCAAGCACTTTTTTCCTAATCAAGATCGTGTATTCAATTTGGAGAAGCCCTCTGAATCGTTAAACGCACTAAGAATATTGTGCCAAAAATTTCCCGGTGGTGTGCAATGGAGGGACCACAGAGGCTATCTCGTGGCGGACCAAATAGATTTTGTGCCAAGAGATGCAGAGTTTGGCGAGTTAGTCGTGGAAGGCACGGTACGTGGCGCTGGATTTAATGCAAATCGATTAATCCATATAGCTGGATTAGGAGATTTCCAAGTATCCAAAATCGAAAAGTGCAAAATGTCAGAGAGAAAGAGAAAACAAAAGGGTCTCGATGATCTCGATCTCGAGCTAACGAATGTATTTGAATCGAACGAAAATAGAGACGGCCTTGAAGAGTTCGCACCTGAAGAGTTAGAGATCGGATACGGTGACGATGGCGATTTTGAATATGATAAATTGAAATCTGCTAGATACGATAACCATGGGTTCTTACCTGGAACGGAACAGAGACCAATTGCTGTGAAAGTTCCCGAGGGGACCTCGGAATATCAAGCCAGATGGTATTTGGACGACAATATCGACGTAGAACACAAGGAAGAAATGCCAGAGCAAGCTCTTGAAGGTGATGATGATGAAAACATGGATGATGATAGCATGGATCAAGGAAATTCCCCTGAGGATCAACATGCGGAAGACATAAAGGTTGAAGATTTCATGGAATTATCTCCTGAACAAGAGGAACGCCAACTCAACGAGTTTAGAGCAAAAGAGAAGGAAGACTTGGAATTCCCAGACGAAATCGAATTGCATCCTAATGAATCTGCCATTAATCGTTTGAGAAAATACAGAGGTGTTAAAAACTTGAGCAACTGCAATTGGGATGTCGATGAAAATGACCCTGACGTTCCATCAGTATGGAAGCGTCTGCTGAGAATTTCTAATTACAAAAACACACGCAATAGAGTTATGAAGGAAGCCGCTAAGGAGGTGCAAGTCATTGCAGGTGACGTGGTAAAGTTGTACATAAAATTCCCCACAGCTCAGCTTTCCAACATCGTAGAACCGAGACATACTTTGTTCGCGGTATACGGTCTGCTTCCACATGAACATAAGAATGCTGTAGTAAATTTCAGTATACAAAGGTGGGAAGAATACGACAAGCCAGTACGTTCAGGGGCTCCTCTTGTGGTTCAGTATGGTGTGCGAAGATACACACTCCAGCCACTATTCTCAGCTGCATCTAATAACGCTAACAACGTACACAAATATGACAAGTTTTTACAACCGGATACCCTATCGATCGCTACTTGCATAGCCCCAGTGGATTTTACGCAGTCTCCAGCCATTTTTTTCAGACCTTCTTCCCAAGATCCCAAGGGATTAGAGCTAGTGGCACAAGGATCATTTTTCAATGCGGATTACACAAGAATTGTTGCCGGCAGAGTCATTCTCACTGGTCACCCATTCAGATTCGAGAGATCATTCGTTACTGTACGGTACATGTTTTTCAACGCACAAGATGTGGAATGGTTCAAATCTATCCCATTGTTCACGAAAAGTGGGAGAACCGGTTTTATCAAGGAAAGTTTGGGTACACACGGATATTTCAAAGCATCGTTTGATGGCAAACTATCGGCGGAGGACATGGTTGCCATGTCACTGTATAAGCGTGAGTGGCCAAAAGAGTCTCAGCTGTGGACTACGCTGTGAATACTATATGTATAATATGTTGTATTTTTTTCGGACATTCGGTTTTTTTTTTGACCTCGAAACAGCTTTCTTCTTGCTTCTCGGCAAGCTTCGAAATTGTAAATCGTATGAAGATCAAGAACGAAACATAGTTCTCCCTTCTTCGAACAACATAAAACTCCATTATTCGTTTAGTGAATTTAAAATATTCATTTGCTACTTTGGAATCCTAACATGAGTGCCTCCGGTCCAATTTTCACTTGCAATTCCTGTGTTATCCAATTCAAATCGAGTGATTTGCAAAGGTACCATATGAAGACTGAATGGCATCGTTATAACTTAAAGAGGAGAGTTTCGGGATTCTCCCCAATTAGCGCTGATTTATTTGCTGAGAAATTACAAATCTCAGAGAGAGAAAAGGCTGAGAACCAGGTGGATGAGTTTGGCTTTGCTATTTTGAAACCACTTAATCTATCTCGAGGAGCCACCGAGGATAAACACAACGAAAAAGAAGGCGTCATAACTAAATCGACCACTAGTGAAAGGGTGAGTATATCTGCTGGGAGTACCCAGCCACTTTCTTCAGCCGCATCTGACATTTCTGATAGTGAAGGAACCGACACCGATTTTGGGGAACGTACTGTCTCTGAATATGGATTCACCAGTGATTCCAACTGGGAGTCTGAAAGTGAGGTTGCTTCCATAGCGGAATACCACAGAACCCTGGATTCTAAAAAGGTGACCATAACAGATTGCATCTATTGTGGGATTCAAAACAAAGATGTTGACAGAAATGTAAACCACATGTTCCAGGCCCATGGACTTTATATTCCCGAGAGATCTTATTTGGTGAATTTGCCAGGTTTATTGCATTTCCTGATACAAGAGATTGTTGCTAAAAAGCTCTGCCTATGCTGCAGTTTCCAAGGTTTCAGTTTGGAAAGCATCCGAGATCATATACAGTCGAAGAGGCACTGTAAAATGCCATACGAGACGAAGGAGGAACGTGAAAGATATGCAGATTTCTACGATTTTAGCTCTCTTCATGAACCGAATAAAGTTATAAAAGACTCTAACGAATCCTCCAGAATGATCCACTTTGAAAACGAAGAAGAAGAATGCGATGAAGAAACTATGAAAAAACAGGAAATTAATTCGAATTACACAACAGCTATTATAGATGATAGCGGGCTAGAATTGACTCTACCGAATGGTACCAGGGTCGGCAATCGCGTTGGGCAACGTTACTTCAGACAAAACTTGCCCGTGCCGCAGAGATTCAACGAAAGTAGGTCTACAGTTTCTGCCGCAGATAGGCGCCTGGCTAGTGGCATCACCGAGAGGCAGTGGAAACAAGGCATGAAGAATATGCAGAAAGAGGATCAAAAGACAATGAATCGCAACCTGAGACGTCAAAAGACAAGTAAAATCAATTATCAACCTCATTACAGAGACGAGCTTTTACAATGATGCCCAATGCATTTCTCTTAAGTACTATACAACGCCAGATTCTATGTTCCACTTAATCTTTTTAGTTTCCCGGAAAGCCTGCCCGTTAGTCCACTGGCTGCACTGCTCCTAAAGACCACCGAACTGGTATCAGTGGCATCATCGTTAGTAGGGCGGGTTATGTTACTACTTGAAGAGTGCTCCCGAGCCGGTACTACTGATTGGCGAGATTCCTTGCGACCACGAGGGACCGAGCCCAGAAAGGGCAGTTCTGATCCATAAATGTCTGTATAGACCAAAGAAGAGCAGCCTGTCTCGCAAACTTTGTTAAAAGTGTCCAACAATGCTTGATGATGCAGCCGAGATTGACTCACGGAGCGTGAAGATGTGTCGGCTTCTCCATTCAACCCCAGACTTGAGCTCGAGCTTCCTTGTTTGTAGATGTGGTTCCCCACATAGGGTTGCCAAGTCAAGTTGTTCACACTACTCAGTCTTTTATCCAAAATGTCATAGGCCTTCGACTGAGGTAATATCATGAGTATTCCGTAAAGTGATTTGTGCAAAAATGGATACTTTTGTTGTTCAAGTAACTGTAACCTCAGACGAGTAAATACGGGGGATTCGAGCAATTGAACTAAGACGTCTAATTGAACCAAATCATTTAAAGTCAATTCGTAATTCACATAAGCTTGAAGCACAGAATAAGCCAATTCATAATTTTCGGAGACGAGACAGAGGGAGATCACAGAAACTGGGTTATAGCACCAGGACTTAAAAAGTGTTTTAAAAAACATGCTGTCATCGCCATTTCTCAACTTTTTGCGTAGAGAAGCTACTTCAGATGCCGTTAGCAAATTTGTGCTCAAAATCTGGATCATCATTCGAACAAAAACAATATCGTCGTTAGGATCCAATAACGGAGAGATTTCTTTGTAAATGCGTTCAGGCGACAACCTCGCGCAAATTTGTCTCATGATAAAATTGGCCCTTGTCTTCAGCAATTTGGAATCCCTTTTTAACAGGGTCAGGAAATCTTCTAAGAATTTTCGAATATAGTTATCATTTGAGTCAGAGCACAGACTTGAAAGTAGAGACAGAGCCTTTTCAATTAATCTGTCATCTTCGTCGGACAAGGATTTGAGCAACGTTAGAAACATACTGTCATTGTGCTCTAGTATTTGATTTGGTGCCTTTTGATATATTAGAAGCAACCAATCCAAACATGCAATTTTGGCATCTACTCTACTATCAAAAAATTGGAGAGTCAGACTATTGACGATCGAGCCATAAGCTATGACATTCGGGTCCTTTTGGTGATCATAGTCATTGCATAATTTTACCAATTTTTCATTCACATACTGCGCACTCTCACTGATACGAGGATCTGGGTCGCTCAGCAACTTCAACAGCAATGACAAAATTTTCGATAACAGTGGAACAAAATCGCCCGGAGACAGTTGTAAGATGGCTTTGATCCAGTGCAATGCCACAAGTTGAATTTCAGCCTCGGAGGAAGCCAAATTATTGACTAGAATGTCAATAATATCTGGAAAATCCAGGCGTATATCCTGACCTGGTACGTATTCATCGCCATCACGAGTGAAAACACTACCATGTTCGAGCTCCGCTAGCTCCTGTTGCTCTTCAGCGATCTCTTTCCTCAACTCCTCCTGCGATGAATTTTCAACGGGAACCTGGTTAGTGTCCGAAGTGAGCTTACCTAGTGCGTCCATCAAATTCTTCTTCTTCTCCGCTATCAGGGCGCCATCAATTTTTTTCGATGGGATATCTGTCTTGCCTTCTGAAACCCTTTGTCTCTCTAACTGTTTCTTTTTAATCTCAGACTGCAGTGTAGTAATTCTATCCACCTCGTGTAGCAATAGATCTAACAGCGCATGCGTCACCGTTCTAACATCTTTGTGAGAGTCACCCAAGAAAGTGAACAGACCTCCTAGAAATGAAGGAAGAAATGAAATGAGCTCCAGCCCCGGTGTATTAAGTAACATTTTTAACCAGTCTACTAAAAACACCCTAGTGTCGGGATTAATTGCGTAAATCCTTTCCATTAACAAAGGTATGAAATTCGGTAGTGAAAAGGCTAGCTTGTTGTCCTGCTGGTATTCATTTTGATAAACATTCCCTGTGGCTACGTCTCCTGTCACCGCTGGGAGGACATCGTCGGGACCATTATTCACCACACTCACGTAACTGGAAGCCCTCTCAGCCACAATGTCTTTGATCAAACGGTCTAACAGCTCGGCTGCACCTCTCACCGATTTTTCAGAATCAGCACTTACTTTGCAAAGCACATCAAAAACCTCGTTGAAGAATACTAGAATTTCCCCCTTGGCGATCTTTGCAATGTTGTACAAACTCTCACACGCATAAAACCTCACCTGATCATTCTGATCTCCAAAGCAAGCCAGAACCGGTGGTAAAATTCGATCCAAATATCTGCCGACATTGTTAGTACCCAGGGCAATTGCAGCGGCAGCAAGGCCCATGAGACCGGCATTTCGGGCTAAGGGCTGATGCAAAGTGTAGGCATAATCTCTGCAAAGTTCATCGATAATCTTGTCAATTCTAGCAAAATTCCCCTCAATCACACACTGTTTGACCAGCTTTTCGAGCTCCAACGCAGTGGTTTTCCTCTTCTCATAGAGCTTATCACTCAAACCTTTGGAAATCGATTTGTCTAATCAATTGAAATGTTAGTCACATGTAAAACCAAACAGATATTCACAGTTAACATACCCATCGTATGAGTTAGATACGTCTAGATGGCCTGTCCTTGCCAAATTTCAAATACTTAGAGATTCAAGGTATATTGTTCTCCCTTCAAGAACTCGCGCTCCGTAAAACAGAAAACCTTCAGATAAAAAACAACATAACAACTCATTAACTTGTGAACTCCGTTCTAATCATTCGAAAGCATGGACTATCCTTCCAATGTAAAACTACTACTGCTTCAAATTCTTTTGCGACGGCAACAGACGTTGACCCACCAGGATAAATCTCTGCAGATTGCTCAGCTGCTAAGGGAACCGATCGTTGACAAAGAGGCATTGCAGCAGTTTCAGTCTCATAGAATAGTGGAGATGTATTCACCAGAGTTGTGTACCGTGTCCACCAGAAGTCTCAAAACTATTGTCAGTGAGTTATTTGAAATTGGGCTTCCCGAGAGGGAGGGAATATCCGAGGAGCCTGTAACTATCATTACCCTAGCCGAGTATTACTACGCACAGCGTATCGAAGAGATACAAGACCTTCAAATGCCGGAATTGAGACGGCAGATGATCCATCAGTTGGAGAGCTGATGTTGCACGTGATGGGACCTTTGCATTTTTTAATGATTGCAAGTAACCTAAAATTTTTTGGCAGCTCATCGCATGCAATATTGAACAATGTTCAACGGAACCTATTCTCGTTTAAAGTGAAAACGTAGATACGCAAGGGGAGTTCAGAGGCACCAATCTCGAGTTCAGATGCAGAATTTGGTGACCTTGAATAAGGGAAGTTTAAGACCCGTGTCGTCCGGAAACCAGGATGCAGAGTTTGACGTTACTTTTGAATTGCTCGATAGTACGTTTGACACACTGTCTGATAGTATTACATGTGTTTTGGGAAACTTAGATATGGGTCACATCGAAGTTCAGCAGTATACAAAGCAGGGAGTCAGAAATATTTTGGCATCTTTTAAGCTGAATTCTTTCGGTGACCGTTTGCTTTCATTTGTTCACTTTGCAGATACCAACCAGTTGGTGTTTGTACTTGAGCAGGGCGATATAATATCGGTGACCTATGATCCAATTACGTATAACCCTCACGAAGCTCTGGTGGAGCTTGTGGGCACCATCGATAGTGGTATCGATGCGGCGCAATGGTCTTATGACGAGGAGACGCTAGCCATTGTGACTCGGGATTTCAATGTAGTATTGTTGAGCAAACTCTATGAGCCCATTGCTGAGTATCATTTAGAGGTTGAAGATTTGAAGAAATCAAAGCATGTCACCGTTGGGTGGGGTAAGAAAGAGACACAGTTCAGAGGCAGAGGAGCTCGTGCCCAAGAGAGAGAGGCACTTGCTAGTTTAAAGGCTTCAGGATCGATGGACAACGAATTAAGAGATCCCACGATGCCGTACACGGTGGACAGTGGGTCCGTAACGCTAATGGACAATCGCCAGGTCAGCATATCTTGGAGGGGAGATTGTCAGTATTTTGCGGTCTCCACGATTGAGTCAGTAATTGACGAGGAAGATGAGAGTAAGACTACTGAAAGACGGGCTATAAGAATCTTTTCGCGTGACGGTACTCTGGACGGTGCTTCGGAACCCGTCACTGGTATGGAACATAACTTAAGTTGGAAACCTCAGGGGTCTCTCATTGCCTCTGTCAGTAGAAGTTGTCATTTGAATGGTGAAGAAAATCTCGAAGTAATCTTTTTCGAAAGGAATGGCTTGAGACACGGCGAATTTGAGGCACGGTTGCCCATTGACGAGACTATCAAAGATTTATGTTGGAACAGTAATTCTGAAGTCTTGACTATTGTGCTCGAGAACAGAATACAACTCTGGACTATTAAAAATTACCACTGGTACTTGAAACAGGAAGTTCACGATGAAAATATAAAGTTTGTTAAGTGGCACGCGGAAAAAGACTTAACCATGATGTATGGTACTGACAAACATGTCCATGTGGTGGACTTCTCCTACAAGATGACGCAAGGCCCCACGCTGGAACCCTGTGATAATGGCAATTCCGCGGTTGTAGATGGTCAAACTGTCAATATAACACCGCTTTCAATCGCCAATGTTCCACCGCCAGCATACTACAGAAATTTCGAAGTTCCAGAAAATGTAATTGATGTTGCTGTCAGCCTCTCCAATGAAATATATGCGGTTTTGAATAAAGACGCTCTCGTGATCGCTACTGTACCGAGCTTAAAGGACATGAGAAATGGTCATCACCCAGTCGTTGCGTCCACATTCTCCAAATTTGATTTTACCACTGAATTTGACTCATTCCGTCAAATCGCCTTCATTAATGATACCATTGTAGGTATCTTATTGGATACAGATAATTTCACTAGAGTGGCACTTATAAGTGTGGAAGACGTCTCGCAGCCATATGTGTTGAGCGTTGTTGATAGCATTGATAAGATTGTACTTTTGAGAAGTTCCTTCGATTACAACTACCTAGTTTATGAAACCAAGGATGGCACTGTCATGCAGTTAGACGCAGAGGGTCGATTAGAGCAAATTGCCAAATTTCCACAGCTGGTACGTGATTTCAGGGTTAAAAGAGTTCACAATTTGGTAGGAAATGCTGTTGGTGAATGGGAAACGGGTAGTTCTGGACTCGTAGCCTTTGGTCTAACGGGAAATGGTAAACTATACGCAAATGGCACTTTGTTGACTTCTGCTGTCACCTCTCTGGAGATAACTGACTCTTTCCTCCTTTTTACTACTGCTCAGCATAACTTACAGTTTGTGCATTTGAATAGCACGCATTTTGAGCAGTTGCCTATTGTTGAGGAAGCTGTGGTGGACGAAAGAGTCCGCGCAATCGAAAGAGGCTCTATTTTGGTATCCGTTATGCCTTCTAGACCATCTGTTGTGCTACAAGCTACTCGAGGCAATTTGGAGACCATCTATCCAAGAATTATGGTTTTGTCTAAGGTGCGGAAAGAAATCTTGTCTAAGCGCTATGCCGAGGCTTTTATTTGTTGCCGCACACATAGAATAAATTTGGATATTCTTCATGATTACGCTCCCGAATTGTTCTTCGATAACTTGGAACTTTTTATCAATCAAGTCGAAAGAGTGGATTATTTGGATTTTTTCATTTCATGTCTTCGCGAGGAAGATGTAGCAAAGACGATCTACAAGGAAACGCTCAATACTGGCATTACACACAAATTTGAGTTGGAACCAGCCCCTTTGACGGAGATGCAGGAGTACATGAAGAAGAAAATGTTCAATCCCGAGAATTCAAAGGTGAATAAGATTTGTCGTGCCATCTTAGGTGTTCTGTTGGGTAAAGAAAGCTACAAAAAGAAGTACAAGCAAAGTATTATTACTGCCTACGCGTCGCAGAATCCCCAAAATTTAGAAGATGCACTAAAACTAATTGGCTCCGTCGAAAATGAAGAAGAGAGGGATTCGCTTTTGACATATCTGGTTTTCCTACAAGATGCCAACGTAGTGTACAAAATTGCTTTGTCTCTCTATGACATACGTTTGGCATTAGCCGCTGCTCAGAAATCGCAAATGGACCCTCGAGAGTATCTCCCCTTTCTGCAATCTTTATATGATAATGAGCCACTACGTTGTAGATTTTTGGTCGATGATTACTTGCAAAACTATGAAAAGGCTTTGGGTCATCTGGTAGGGATTGAGGCTGAGCAAAAATTAGTTTCAGAGGAGATTACAGGAGAGATTCTTGACTATGTGGATACTTTCAGATTGTACAAACATGCTCTGCAATTGTACAGATATGAAAAAGAAAAACAGAACAAGATTTATCGCATCTTTGCCAAATATTTGTCTTCGAAACAGGAGTATAATGATGCTGGTGTCATATTCGAATTATTGGGAGAATTTAGAAATGCTATAGAAGCTTACATTTCGGCGAAAAAATGGCGTGAGGCGTTGAACTTGACCCTTCAGCAATTTCCAGAAGATGTTGTGGATGTTGCAGAACAGTTAGTTTCCTTGTTATCCTTCGAGCACAAGTATTCTGCAACCGCCGAAATCCAATTAGACTTTTTGGATAATGTTGAGCAAGCGGTAGCAGACTACTGTAATGCTTATGAATTTGACTCGGCATGCCTTGTGGCTTCCAAGAAGGGCAGGCCAGATCTTCTTGAAAAAACTGTGGATCCTGGTCTTGGACAAGGCTTCGGCACCGTGGCAGAACTTCTGGCAGACTGTGAAAAACAAGTCCAATCGCAACTGAAAAGGCTCAGAGAGCTTCGTTCTAAAAAAGAACAGGACCCTTATGCCTTTTATGGGCAAGAAGTTGAAGAATCGGATGATGTCTCGATTGCCCCTTCGGAGACTTCAACGAAGGAATCGTTCTTCACTAGATATACAGGCAAAACCGGTGGCACTGCCAAGACAGGTGCTTCTAGGCGAACCCAAAAGAACAAGCGTCGAGAAGAACGCAAACGCGCCCGCGGAAAGAAGGGGACTATTTATGAAGAAGAGTATCTGGTCAAGTCCATCGGTAGGCTGATTGAAAGGCTTGATCAGACTCGGTCGGATGCCTTGAAATTGATTGGTGGATTGTGCAGACGTGGCATGCTGATGCAGGCTCACCAAATACAGAGAAACTTTGTGGACCTAACCCAGTGTCTCAAGGACAATATAGTCGAGCTCTACACGCTAAGTGAAAAGGATAGGGAAAGAGTGGACGATAACGGGGAAGTGTATTATATTCCCGAGATTCCCATTCCACAAATCACAGATTTTCCCAAGAGCAATGTGGTCGACTTTTAACGCATGCATACGATATTGTATAATAGTTCAAAGTATTTATTTTTATAGCCTGTTTTTGTTTTTACTTTTGGATGAATACAATCCATCCACATAATAACCGCTTTCCACTCTAGCTTCATGCGTGAGAATTAATTGCTCAAAGCTTAACATTGCTTTCTTAAAAGCGTCATTTACCGCCTCTTTCCTAGCCTTCCCATAGCATTCACCTTTCGAGACCAAGGAAGCACATCCAATCCCGTTAGCTTGTGTGTTCGTCCCATCCTTCAAAGTAATTTTAACCTGAGCCTCAGCCAAGATAGTATACTTTACGGGCTCTTCCAATTTCAAAGATTCGCGAACTTCCGAATGTTGAAGATCCATTTTCCAGCCATCATATCCAAAAACTTCATTGGCGTACTGCCGGAGAACATGGCCTGGTATTAGGTCGGATAAATTGCGCTTCCCAAATCTTTTGCTGTGGTATATACCGTATGAATACTTGTCTATCCTCGATTGCAGTATCCCAATCTTTCGTACAGACCACTTGCTAGCAGGCCTGCCACTCCAGTCCTCTTCCATCTTCAAGTCCATCAAATCGAGTCCAGGCCGTACCATGTATTGTGTCTCATCATAAGTAATATTATCTTTCATCGAGCACAATTGCCACCAGCGCTCCCTGATGCTTAGACCAGACCATGTAAGGCTTTTTTTCAGTTTGATGGATCAATGATGATTGATGAACTTGGCCTCAAAATCCACGTGAGAAAAGTGTCAGTGTTTGATAACAGGATAAATTGGGCCTCTTTTGAAGCTCCAAACGCTTAAAAATGCTCCCGATTGTAATTTTTAATTAGTAGAGCCAGTCCAAAGTTGCCATTAGGCTAATTAATAAAAACTATTCAAGTGTTTGAAGTGTATTACACAACCTCACACCACATAAACAATTGGAAATCCGTGATTTTTTTCAAGAGCTTTTAATTGGGATCCCTGCACTGATGAGTAGTCCAACCATAACCACAGTGTGTTCAGAATTGTAAAGGAATACTCCATGGAGATTATTCAAGGTTTTATACAACCTCCAAAAGCCCAATCGGCAGATGAGACAATTCCCACCTTGTGTGACAGAGTGGAAAATGCCACGTTGATCAGTGATCGAAGATCGGCCGTGTTGGGACTTAAGGCTTTCTCTCGAGAATACAGAGAATCTGTGGTAGCATCTGGTTTGAAACCTTTAATTAATACATTGAAACGTGATTACGTTGATGAAAACTCGGTCAAAGCCATCTTAGAGACACTGTTGATTCTTTTCATCAGGGGAGATGGTGATGACGATTTGACACGCAGCTGGATCTCTCAACAGTCCCGTCTACAAAATGGTAAATATCCTTCTCCGTTAGTGATGAAACAGGAGAAGCAACAGGCTGATCAGTTTTCTCTGTGGATAGCCGATGCGATCACGCAGTCTGACGAGCTGGTACATTTGTTGATTCAACAGTTAGAAACTGGCAACTTTCACATTAGGCTTTACACTATTCAATTGCTCGAGGCGGTTGTAGCAGCTAGACCTCTTAGGTCACGCAGTGCCATCACATCGTTGCCGACCGGTGTTTCGACGCTGGTGTCGTTGTTGGATGATATACATGAGCCAATTAGAGACGAAGCAATCTTGCTATTGATGGCGGTTGTGAATGAATCCTCGCATGTGCAGGTACTCGTTGCCTTTGAAAATATTTTTGAAAGGCTGTTTTCCATCATAGGTGAGGAAGGTGGGTTGAGAGGTTCGATTGTAGTCAACGACTGCCTATCGCTGATCCACAATATTCTAAAATATAATACTTCCAACCAAACGCTGTTTTTAGAAACTGGGAACCTGCCCAAACTTGCACAAGCACTAAATGAGCCTCTGTCAGGAGAGGAATTTTTTTGGAATGAGCAAAGAATGGTGAACATTAACGCCGCGCTAGACATTGTAACTCTCACGGTAGATCCAGGAAGCAGCACTACCCCACGAAATCAGACTATATTATTAGAGTCCAGTGTTTTGATGATTGTTCTTCGTCTGGCATTCCACTACAACATACCAAAAACTGTCAGACCGATTGCTTTACTATCCGCAGCCGACATGATTAGGGGTAGCGATACTGCCCAAAGAGAATTTAGTAAAATAGATGTCCCATATTTTGATCCCTCTCTGCCGATTCCCACCTCGCCGAGTCAACTGGTGCCCATAGTACGTATATTGCTCAATTGGACGCTCTATACAAATTCTGTGCATATGTTTTCATTGCGAGTGGCTGCAGTGGAACTGTTGAAATCTTATTTGCATGATAATGGGGAAATCCAGGTGCATTTCTTGTCGCAACAGGTCGATGGTTACAATGGGAAAGAGCCCGATTCCTTGAAGAGCAATCTCATCGAGGCAATCTTAGATTACGACTTGGACTTGAAATTGAACCCATATAAGTTGTTTTTCGCCGCGGACATGTTAATGTATTTATTCCAGTCAGATACTTCTGAGAATAACGACTTAAGAGAAATGATCCGTAAGGTTACCACAGGTAGCGGCCTGAATGAAGAAGAAGCACTTGACTCTATTCAAGCTGTAAGCGAATTAATCATTGCTTCTTTGACTTCTGAGGATATTCGCATTCCAATCTCATACATCACATTTTTGATCTTCTGGATTTATGGTGATCAAAGCGCGGTAAACGATTTTTTGACTAACAGAGGAGTGATACAGTCATTGTTGTCCTTTTCTTATCAGGTAGAAAGTGATGATATCACGGTAAAGTGTCTTGTCACTATGCTTCTTGGTGTGTCTTACGAGTTTTCATCCAAAAGTTCCCCATTTCCAAGGAAACCTTATTTTGAATATATTACAAAGACTTTAGGAAAAGACAATTATTTATCCAGAATCAGTCAATTCAAAAGTGATTCCATGTTTTCCAAAGCACCAAAGGAAATTAACTTGAATCCCACTTTCGATGACACCGGATTGCCTCAAGTCTACTTTAGCCCTTACTTTGTGACCTTTTTCACCGAGAATTACTATCGTATTAGAACTGCATTGCTTCATAATTGTGAAGAGGAACCTTATACGAAGATATCGTACGAAACATTCGAAGAGTTGCAGAGCCAATGCCACCTCTTGAAAGAAGAATTGAAAAAGATAGAATCCGATAGTACTGTGTCTTTGTCGGACCTTGAGAACAAACTTCATTCCCTTGCGAAGGAGCACGATGATCTCATAGAAACCCATGATGAACTTTTGCAAAATCATACAAAATTGGATGAGAAAGTTTCTAGAATTACCCTAGAATTAAAAGACACTGCCGCTTCATTAGCCTCTGCAATGGAGGAGAAAAATAAGCTTCTATCTGAGAAAATAGAAAATCTCGAGACCTTGGAGAATATGAATCAGGCCAACGCAAAAAGTAAAGAAAAGATATTGTCACTTGAAAATCAATTTAAACATGTAGCTGCTGCTAAGGAAAAGGCGGAAGAAGGTATAAATAAAATGAATCGCGAATTGATGGCTCTTACAAGGGGTAAAGGTGATTTAGAATCCAGAATAAAGGAAATACAAAGAAAGAATGACAAATTGATTGACGAGTTCACTAGGAGGGAAAAATCTTTGGAAGTTTTGGTGATGCAAAGAGATAAAAATCTGACATCTTTGAAATCTGAGCTTAATCAGGCTCAAGAGAGGTTCAATAAAATGAATTCTGAAAAAGATGCTCTAATAAAGGAATCCATTGATTGGAAATCTAAGTGTCAGAGCCGTGAAGGCCTCCTTACAAAATTGACTGAAAAGCTGCAGTTAGTCACAAATAACTGTGAACAATCACAAAAGGAGCGCGATGTGCTCTCAAGGCTCCTCCAGGAGGCCAAATCTGAAAGTTCTAACGAATTAGTCACTATTAGAAGTAGCTTCGAAAGTTTATCTGCTGAAAGAAATAACTTGACTTCAGAAAATGAGAAAATTCTTGAAAATTTGACATCATTGCAGAAGAGATATGAAACTTTGTCTGAAAATCACGAAATTGAAAGTTCTAAGTTAAAGGCCCAGGTCAAAAAACTAAGTGATGTTGTTCAAGATTTGGAAGTACAATTGCAAAATATTAAGTCCGAGAAGGATGAAGCTGTCAAAAAAGCTGAAGATTTGCAGGAAAAATGTTATAATCATGAAGAAGAAATCAAAAATCAACTTTCCGCCAATGAAGAGGCCAAGGTACGCCTTGCTGAGCTCAGACAGGATTTGGAAATATCTAAGAAAAGCTTAGCAGCAGCAATAAAGGACAAACAAGAATTGAATACCGCGTCGACCATTCGCGAAAAAGATGTGGAAAAGCTCGGAGAGGAGTTACAAAACAAAATTCAAGCTTTAGCGACCCTCTCTGAGCGTATTGAAAAACTGGAGAAAGAGATAGAAGAGAAGCAAATATTTCACATTGATTCGGAAAAAAATTTCAAAGAAAGTTTGAGTACTGTAGAGGAGGAAAAGGCACAAGCTTTATCAAACTTTCAGGCCCTTAAAAAAGAACTGGAACAAATGAAAAATGATTACGAAACACTGAAGGAACAAAATTCGACTGAAGTGCAATACCAAGAGAGACGTATTTCTAAGCTGCAGAAAGAGCTAGATGATAGGTTGATAAAGGTCGAGGAGTTCAACATTAAATTAGACGAGAAATCTAAGTCGCTTGAAAAAGTAAGGAAGACTAAGGAAGCTAATGATACTAAAATCAAAAATTTGCAAGAAGAGCTTGACTCTATTTCTTGTGAAAAAGATAAATTGCTCGACGAGAAGAACGATTTGCAGGGAGACTTGAAGGAAGCAGAGAAAAAGGCATTACATGATTTGGAGGACTTCCAAAAAATTTCAAGACATGAATTAGAGGAAAAGCAAAAGATAATTCAAGGCCTGAAACTTGTAGAGAAGAAGGTGTCTTCAGAACTCAGTAAGTTACAAAAGAGTTCGGAGCAAGACAGAGAAGAGCTTGCAGACCTTAGGAATGAATTAAAAGAGAAGGCGCAGGAGTTTGAAAAGGAAAGAAAGTTACTTAATGAAGGTTCTGACTCAGTAACGAAGCAATATTCAGAAAGAATAACAGAATTGGAGGAGAAGCTTCAACAGATTGGATTTGAATTGCAATCAAAAGTTAAAGAGCTTGAAAGTTTAAGGTTGACTGCAGATGAAACAACTTTAGAATTACAGACCAACCTTGCAGAAAAAAATGCAGAAATTTCATCGTTAGAATCTAAGGTTGATGAGCAAAAAAACAAGACCGAAAATGCTGAATTGAATTTCCAGAATCTGAGAGAGGAGAATGTTGAGAAAATTGCGAAATTAGAAAAGAAGCTTAAAACGCTCAAGGAAGACGTTGTTAGCGGAGTAAGACAACTTGAGCTGAGCAGAAACGAGTTAACTCTATGCAGTGAAAAAAAAAGATCACTTGAAAACGATCTTTCTGATTTAAAAGAAAAATTTGCGGCTAGTTCCGAGGAAGTAAAGAGCTTGAATTCCGAAAAAAGATCCCTACGAGAAAGCTTTGAGACAGCTATCAAAGAAAGGGATGGTTTTTTTAAAAGATTTGAGGCAAAAAATGTCAAATGTCATGAACTGCAGAAGAAATTTGAAGAGAAATCTAGCCAAATAAAAGAGCTAGAAGCTGAACTAGGTGCTAAAGAGAATTTTGAAAGGACAGTAAAAGAAAAAAATATAAAAATTTTCGAACTTGAGACTATGGTCTCAGGAATTGAAGATCTCAGGAAGGAACTCGAGAAGAACCTGAGCAAAGTTGAAAAGTTGGAAGAAGAGGAGAAATCCTCAAAGAAGAAATTGAAACAAGTCATCATTGAGAAAGACAAAAATGCGAGCAAGCTTGAGGGAAAAGCTAACACTGTTCGAGATTTAGAGCATGAAGTAAAGTTGAGATCTAGAGCGATAGAAAAGATTGTGGCTGAAAAAGAGTCTATGGCTGAGAATTTGGAGAGGCTTCTCAAAGAGAAAAATGAAAACAAGAAACTTAAAACAGATATTGAAACCTTGAAAGATGATCTGAATTCACTCCAAAATACTGAGAATGAGGCAAATCATTCAGTTTCCCAACATGAGAAAAAGACAGCCTCACTAGAAGAAGAGAAGAAGTCTCTAAATATGAGGGCTGACCAGCTTTCTAAGCAGTTGCAAGATTTAATTGAGTCAACTGAAAAAGATCGGACAGATTTTGACACTAAGGAACGACAGATGAAGAAAGAAAATGAAAATTTACGATTCCAATTGGAAAAACTGATGCTCGAAATTTCTGAATCAAAAAAAGAAAATGGAGAGAGTCGGCAATCTAATTCCACGTCCGAGGGTACTTCTGAAGTTGAAGATTTGATGCTTTTGGTGACAGACTTAGATGAGAGAAATACGAAGTATAAAGCGAAATTAAAGGAGCTGGGAGTTGAAATGAGTTCTGATGACGAGGACGAGGATGATGATGATGGCGAGGATGATGATGATGGTGACAGATAAAAGACTTCAAAAGATCAAAAATGCTAGAAAAACAAGGTATAATTATATCATACACATGCACATACCAATATATATAGGTATATACTCGATGGAATTTTGACAGTTTTTTATCGTTTTTACCATAATAAGTTCAAGTATTACTTTCATAAAAATTTGAATTGTTCTGTCTTTGTGGATCTTTCATCCTGTGTACATTAACACCATGGCCATTTATGTCGGCAATTTTCCCGATATCTTGAGGGGTTATAATTATTGTTTGAGTTCTTGAAATATCTTTAAGTTTCTTCAAAATAAGTGTCGTACCAATTTTTCTATTAACTTGGTCCATGAAAACATCAAACTCATCCAGAGCAATAATTCTTGACCGCATTGGTTTCCAAGTTGCAAGCAGTAATGCCATTTGGGAAAAAGATTTCTCTCCCCCTGACAACGTATCCACATTTCTGGCCTTTTCATCATTAGGAGTTAGAATGTAGATCTCCAAGCGCTTTGAATTCGTTATGAAAGAGAGATTACCTGAGAAATTTCTAACTCGCAAAGATGCTCTGAAATCTAAATCAGCATCGAGACATGTGGTTCTTTGCGCTGATTGCAAATTTTGTAGACGAACTTGAATAGATTTGAACAGCGTTTCCAACGCTTTATTCATCTGTAAAAAATTTTCCTGTCCTTCTTTATATTTATCCCTACGTTTCTCGAAAATTTCCAAAACTTTTTCTTGTGGTAATCCCAACCGTTTTTCTGCCCTATGCATTAATTTCGAAATTTCTCCCAACTCACGCTTAATTTCCTCTTGGTCATCGGGGACATCAGCACTTTCAAGCTGCTCCTCGGAACAGAAATGTTGTGCATTATTGACTTGCTTTTCAATACCGACTTCCAAAACTCTGATATTATTCTTTTTTTCTTCAATTTTTTGATTGTAGGAGTTCACTTTCAACTCATAGTGTCTGATATCATCACTAAACTTCTCTACTTTAGAATCGCGATTATTAATATCTTCTTTTAGTTGTTGCAGTTCCTCTTGAGCTTTCATTAAGGCAGCTCTGGTATTGCTGCATTTTTCTTCCAGGGGTTGACCTTCTTGTACAATTTGTTCAATTTTGAAGTCAAGCTCTTCGAGAGCAGCCTTATATCCGATAATGGCCTGTTCTTGGGTTTTCCTTTCATTAACTTTAGAGCTCAGAGTTCCCGTGTCTATTTCTTTTCCAACATTAATTTTCAAGTCTGTTATCATGTTATTATTATTTTTCAATTTCTTTTTTTCTTGCCTATGCTCTTGATCCAAGGAACGAATCTGTAAGCGTAATTGCGCCAATGTTTGCTCATAGCGATCCTTTATCTTTTGAATCTCAAGAGTTTCTTGATCAATCAAATCTTTGATATAGCCAATCCCATCATCCGAGGAAGTTCCAACTCTTATTCTGATTACATCTTGGTACGTAACAGTATCCAATCTGTAGCCTCCAGTAATTTGATAACCGCTTCTATGGTCTCTTAATGCGAGTGTCATGCTTACATTACGGGGTTGCCGTTTTAACAGCCTTCTTGCATCATCTTTGTCTTCTACTAGAATCATTTTCTCAATTTTATTTTGATCGACCAACAAACACTCAATTTCCTTGCTTGAAAACTCCAAAGCATCCGTGATGGTTGGATATCCACACTGAGATTTTCCCTCGGAATAATCAAAAGCGGATAGTCTATACGTTATGACAGGGATGTTTGCTTTAATGTGACAGGACTTTAACAATTCACGGAATAGCTGGTTGTCTTTATGATTTGCTACAACAAACGAGCTTAGTGTTGAAGAAATGGCCCGCTGAATAGAGCGCGCCCATTTTCCGAAGCCAGCTTTAACGGTTAATAAAGACCCTATTGGGCCCACCGGCAGAGATTCAAACTCATTAGCCCGTCTTTCAATGGCATCGTGCAAGTCAAGCATTTTTTCATCAAAATTATTGAGGAAGTTACTGCTTCCTTGTGATACTTGTCGCAGTTCGTTCTTTTTTTTTTGAAGGTCATGTTCCATGTTTCTTACCTCATTGTATCGTTCCTGAGCTAGTCTTTTTTCTTCGCTTTGTAAATCCTGTAATTTTAAGGATAAAGAACTCAGGACCTTTTTCAAGACATTATTGCTACTTTCCAGTTCTTCAATTTGCTGTCTCATCTGTTCTTTATCGCCACCCATTTCATTCCTCATTTCATCTTCCAAACGTGCAATATGTGAATTCAAGGTGTCTATCTTTTCTTCGCATTGGTCAATACTTGCTTGGGCTTCCGCTTGATTCTGTTTTTCCTTTTCGAACTTCGATTTTGCACTCCTCAGCGAATCCCTAGCTTCTTGGTGCTGGCTATCCTTTTCTGCCACGAATAAAATTTTGTCTTCAACCTCTTTCTCTATAGCGGATGTATCAACAGCTATTCGATTAATCCTCTCTTGTTTAGCTCTTATTTTGCCCGATCTAACCTCAATTTCTCTTTCATAGATTGCTATCTCATTCTTTAACTTTTGGCATGCCTGTTTGTTTTGCGCAACATCTAACCACAAGGCTTTTCCTTGTAAAATCCTTTTTCTTTGGTTTAAATCTGTAGTCTGATTAAGCTCCCCCAATAGTTTTTTCGCTTCCTCGTACTCTTCTTTCAAATTATTTAAATTGTCTCGGTGAAGCGTCATACTTTCTTGTGCAGAGTTACTTATCGATTTGGCCTTTTCCAGATGATCTGTCACATCCTGTAACAAGGTTCCTTTCATGAAATGTTTGTATTTTTCATATGAAGTGCTGGCTGTTAAAAACGACCTGGCGGCATCTTGTGATAAAAAGCACATTGGGTTGCTTATAGGGACCGAAAAAAAATCAATGGCAGCTTGCACATCCTTTTTCTTAGAGCTAACTTCTTTGCACGTCTCTGATCTTAAACTAAACGACGAGCTACCGTCCTTCCTGATAGTTCTTTCTATTATAACTGCGTTACCAAATGTTGCCTGGTTGTAAGCGCCATAGCTTGAATTATCCAAATGAAGACTAATTTTTGCGGAATTACATCCCTCCCGTATCAGATCTTTCAGGGAGGCTCCTCTATTTGTTTCACTGGCCTTAGCTCCCAGACCAACGGTTATCGCGGTGAGGATGGCGCTTTTGCCACTACCGTTATTGCCTACGATGAAATTTAAACGGGCACCAAGCGCTAGTTCGAAATGTTCATGGCACATAAAATTCCAAAGAACAACTTTTTTGATATAACCCGATGGCGATAATTCCGCCACACTGCTCTGAGTTTCCGGTTGAGACATATCCGCAGTATCAGGAAACTGGGTCATAGGAGAGACATTATAGTGTCTTCTTTTCAACTGGTTTTGCTGTACCTCACTGGCATGCGTATCAGTCGCTTGTGCTTCGGTTGCATGGGTAAACGAGAGCAAATCGTTATCTAGGCTCTCAAGTGTTCGCTTGTTCGTGGATAAGATCGGCATCATCTTTGTACCAACTAAAACCGTGCCAGACATAAAACAAGCACGGAGTCTGGAGGATCCCAAATCCAGTCTTTTAAGGACTTCAAGATTTATCAATGAAAAGGCTTTTCCCCAGTTTATGTAGTTTTCTTACGATATGGTTCGATGTGTTTTGGTCAATGGTTGTTCGCGATGCGCGCGCGTGGAAAAGAATATCCAAAGTTCAAAATCTCAAGATGTATTCTTTAAAACCGCTGTAACAACGAAAGGTACACCGAGGACAGCTCAGCAAGCATGGTAAGGCTTGTCCCGAAGTCCTCGTCTCGGCTGTACGCTACGGCCAGACCTTCTTCTGAAGCTTCAACAACCCTAGGCCGCCAGTTGGGAGAGAAGTGGAAATCGAAAACTCTTCGAGGCATAGTTCCGCCAGTCACCAATAGAGATGGTAAGGGAATTTACATATTGTCTCAGTTTCCCTACCCATCTGGTACATTGCATATGGGTCATCTTCGAGTTTATTCCATCAGCGATGCATTGAACAGATTCTACAGGCAGAATGGTTACAATGTTATACATCCGATGGGATGGGACGCATTTGGTCTCCCTGCTGAAAATGCTGCCATCGATGGAGGTATTGATCCCGCAGATTGGACTAAGGATAATATGTCTAAGATGAAAGGTCAAATGAACAACATGTTGGCGAGTTTTGACTGGGATAGGGAAGTTACGACATGCGATCCTAAATACTATAAATTTACTCAGATGATATTTTTGGAACTTTTCAAACATGGGTTAGCTTATCGAAAAGAGGCAGAAATTAACTGGGATCCGGTTGATAAAACTGTTTTGGCTAACGAACAGGTAGATATTAAGGGTTGTTCCTGGAGATCTGGCGCAACAGTAGAAAAAAAGCTGCTGAGCCAATGGTTTTTGGGTATCACACAATTTGCCCATGAATTATCTCAGGATTTGAAGGGTTTGACACAATGGCCTAGCAAAGTGAAATCGATGCAAAAAAATTGGATTGGAGAGTCGATTGGAACTCAAGTTACTTTTGAAATTGAGGGAGCGCAGTCCGAAAAAGTTGATGTGTTCACGACCAGATGCGAGACTCTCTTCAGTGCACAATATTTGGCCCTGGCAACAAACCATCCACTCGTGAAGCAAATTGCCGGTATAGACACATCTTTACGAGAGTTTATTGCGAAGGCCGAAAGTTTGTCAGAAGACTCAAAGGAGGGATTTTTGCTTCCCTCATTAGTGGCTAAAACCCCGTTAACTGGCGCTAAAATTCCAGTTTATGTGGCACCTTACGTTTTGGGAGGATACGGTCACGGTGCTGTCGTAGGGTGCCCTGCTCATGATGAAAGAGATCACGCATTCTGGTGTGAAAATAGGCCAGGTGAACCAATTATACCTTGTATTAAACCGCTTGAAGGAGGAGCTGATGCTGTAGCGCTACCTTTTATTGAAAAAGACTCATTAATGGGAGATGTATCAGGCGTCTACAAGGGATTACCTGTTCTAGAGGCAAGGCTCAAAATTTCCGAGAAGTTACAAGCACAAAATCTTGGGCATCCTAAGATGCAGTATAGATTAAGAGATTGGTTGATTAGTAGGCAAAGATACTGGGGTACACCTATTCCTATCATTTACTGTGACAATTGCGGTATGGTTCCTGTTCCCACAAGTGATCTTCCGGTCGTGTTGCCTACTGTCAAAGGTTTTAAGTCTAAGGGAAACCCTCTTTCAAAAATTCCTGAGTTTGTCAATGTCGATTGTCCCTCCTGCGGTAAACCAGCAAAAAGAGAAACTGATACTATGGACACCTTCATGGATAGTTCTTGGTATTATTTCAGATATCTGGATCCAAAAAATGAAAATCTTCCATTCGACTTTGAAGTGGCCTCCAAAAATCTGCCAGTAGATTTGTACATTGGAGGGGTTGAACATGCAATCTTACACTTACTTTATTCGAGGTTTATCGCAAAATTCTTGGGATCGATTGGCATGTGGGAAGGTTCTTCCCATAGTTGTGAGCCTTTTCACAAGCTTGTGACTCAGGGAATGGTCCAGGCAAAAACTTATGTGGATCCTGACAATGGCCGCTTTTTGAATCCTGCCGAGCTTGATTTTAATTCAGAGTTCGATGAAAGAGTAACAATCAAAGCCTCCGGCAAAGAGGCAAAAATTTCCTGGGAAAAGATGTCAAAATCGAAACGCAACGGTGTCAATCCAAACGATTGCATTATGAAATATGGACCAGATGCTACTAGAGCCCATATTTTATTTCAAGCACCTGTAAATGATATTTTGAATTGGGATGAGTCTAAAATTGTCGGTGTCGAGCGCTGGATTCAGAAAATCCTCAACATAACCAATGATTTGTCGGGAATGGAACGTTACGATGCAGATTTGAAGACACCTGCTGATATGAATGATGCTGAGATAAGGTTCCATAACGAGATTCAAAAGTTGCTGAAATCACTGACGGATTCTTTTGCTGAAAATTTATCTTTGAACACCGTAATCTCGGACTATATGAAATTTACGAACTCCCTGGATAACGCAGTCAAAAAAGGATTGGTGAGAAATAGGATTTCCCTGCAAAATTTGCAGAAACTAATTAAAGTCATTTATCCTGTCGTTCCATCCATATCAGAGGAAGCGAGGGAGACAATCAATAAGGATCAGATGTGGAATTGGGACTCGTATTCTTGGCCTCAACTTGAGCCCTTGATTGAATCAAACAAGACCAATTTCCAAATTATTGTTAATGGCAAGGGAAGATTTGTTTACAATACTCGAAAGGACTTTTTAGAAATTGGCAGTGAAAAAGTCATTACCGAACTATTATCACTACCAAAGGGTGAGAAGTACCTTGCGCAAAAGGAAATAAAAAAGGTTATTATGAAGAAAAACATAATAAGCTTTATAGTGTCTGATGGGATAAAAGAAAAACAGTAAATAGCTTTCTCCTCCTGTATATATATATATATATGTTTTTATGAACTCAATCGGGCATATAATGGGATAAACTTTTCAAATAAGTGAACAAAAACAAAGCAATATGCTTGAATGGGCCTTGGACAGAAATGTGTCTTAAAATGGCGATTTTTAAATCAGCAGCGTTATGTATTTCAGGAAGCCATCTTCCTGCTAAATCCTCGTTATTCGCAAGAAATTGTTTGAAACCGTCGTCATCAATCAGGTAAGAGTAATGGATGTTTGTTCGAAACCTGGATTCCAAATCCTTCAACTCTGCTATGAACACGTACGATAGTGAAGGTATGCCCGTAACTGAAAAAAATGGTAATTTTTGATTTGCGCTGGGGCTAGGTAGAAATAGGTTATCCGATACTCGGCTAACGAATTCAGTCGGTACGTCTAGGAATTCTTTGGATTGCAAAATCTTATTTCTCCATAAGTAATTTGTAACATCCATAATATGGAAATTTTGAGATTGCAGATATCTGTTTGACGAATCCTTGGTTAGTAGGAACTCTTTCGTATTTACCAAGTACTCGCAACATGAATCTAACAATAGCGGGTCATCATAAATTATTAATCTGTTCATAAATCCAGACGGAAGCATCAACTGTTTTAGATGAAAATCTGCTTGATATTTCCTAGGAGGTAAAGTTTTCAACATTAGCATAACAGCGGTGGTGACAAACCGATTTTCGATATTATGATGTAAATTTGACATCAGCACGATTTGGGAATCTTTCAGAAGGTTTAAACCCAACGCGACCAATTCAGGTTTATCTTCGTGAAACCAACAGTTGATCATTAGAAGCAAACTATTGCATATTTGGGGGATTAAATTCGCGCTCGTTTGGTAGTATGTATCAAGGTGGCAAGATGTCAAAATTTCTAACATTTTTTTGCGCACTCCCTTGAGATTACCGTTCTGTAGTACCAGCAAAGGTGTCAAATTGGTAAAAAGGTAAAGAAACAATTTCGGATTGGACTTTATCTGGTCGTAGGTCAAGAATTCATTAAACAATCTAGCTGCTAAACGAGGGTGAATCTGGCAAATCTTAACCACAGTTTTGGGTACACTCTGACTGGTAGCCGCCTTGTTTGTCTCTTTGAAACACACCTTCAAGTGTATTGTAATCCAATCGTAAAGCAGCTCCCACAGTTTATCGCTTGCAGATAAACGAAACATGTACATTAACGAAATACTGTTACGCTCGTCACCACGTACAATTTGTTCCACGTCGTTTGACGCCACGATTTTGTTCCAATTCCAAGCCAGCTGGTCAAAGGATCCTATTTCCAAGAGGGAAACCCTACCTCTTGGCACTTTCGGACGGTAGTTGGCATATGCCCCCGGTTGTCTGGTAAATTGTAACTGCGCCAATTGTGAAGCGATTAACTCTTTGATGACTTCGTCTGTGAAGTTTGATCTCTTTAGCAAGACGTTCCGCAATTTTCCCAGCAAAACGGCGTCCAATTCTAGTTCTTGCAACGTTCGTAGTCTTCTTGCATTACAACTCAACCGCCGTATGGAGTTCGAGATGGTTTTCGACTCGCCTATAATTGCTTCGTACCTTTTAAGAATTAACGTGGCACACGCTTGAGCATCCGTATACCCTGGTTTGGAGGCTACACGCTCCAACAGAGCAATTTTCCAAGGCCGTACGTCCCTCTCCGAGGATGCAGACCAAACGAGGATGTAGGTTAGCCATTTCTGCAGATAATCGTACTGCCACAGATGGATCCAGATGGAATCGTGGGTTGCCCGCTTGTCCACGAGAGGGGGCAGGAGAAAGAAAATGTTAACGACCCACTTGCAAAGGGCACTCTGGATGCTTAAGGGTACCTGCAGCTTGTACGGAGACACCGCATTGGCCGTGCCCAAATGTCTCATGACTTCTCGCAACACTTCGACTCCGACATAATCGTTGGGGAGCAGGAAATTGTCCACTATGTACGATTTGGTAGAGATCGAAAGTACCGGCGATTCGCATATGAAGTTGATCAACCGTTGCATTTGCAAAGACGACAGCCCCTGTTGGGGAGCTTCACGGTAGAGGCAGTCCAGCCATGTCCTAAAGAGCAGTTCAGGTGTCTCCGGAGTTGTATCGACTATCAACCCCACGGCTTCATCGAGCTCCATCGAGCTCCATCGAATTTTTCAAATCATGACTGAGAGATGCGCTTGGAAAGAAGAAAAAAAAACATAGATCTATATAGAAAAAAATGTGTTCAAAATTTTAGTACGCCCCATGTGTCGCACGAAGACCTGGATCTCACGTAGGGGTCGAGTTCGTAGTAGTTGTCCGAGATCTGGGAACTGATCTCGATCTTCTCCTCCATGAGCTTTTGCGACTCCTCCTCCGAGTCCGCCTCAATCCAACGCACCGTGGTTTCGACGAACTTCGAGATCAGTTGCAGTCTTTTGTCCCTGAGCTGTTTCGCCGCCTCGTGGTCCTCCATCTTGGCGTCGTTGGCCGGATCGGGCTTGGCGTAGTGGTCCAAGTCGATCTGGTTTTCGCCGCCCAAGTACTTGGGCAACTGGTCCGCGCCAATGTACCGCTCCAAATCCTTATTGCTCTTGGTGAACACCACTTTCGATGCGACCACGGGGTCCAGCCAGTTCTTGATGATGTTCCAGATGGGCTGGAATACCCAGGGGGCCTTGTGGAAGAACAGCTGGCCCAGGCACTCTGGGTAGTGGGCCTCAAAGCACGTGATCAGAAACTTGACCGGGCTGTAATCCATGTTGGACAGGGAGAACCCGGTCATGTCGAACAGGATGTTCGCCGAGTCCACTTTCCCCGTCAAAAACAGGCGTGCCTGTTCGATGAGAAGCACAGCGTACTCCTTGAGCTCGTCCTCGGTCTGGTCCTTGGGATTGTGCAGGCGCACCCTGCACAGCACGATGGGTCTGCCCTGCTTATCTCGCCCGGGGATCACCGTCTTTTGCAGCTCCAAATTCTTGATGAACCCCTTCTCCTCCTTGTCATATGCCGCTCTTTCGCCGCCGTCGAGGATCTGGTCCGGCTGGTACTCCTTGACCCTCCAATGCATGGAACGTGCAAACATGATGACGGCCTTGTTTGTGTCCCATTTCCGCGCTCTGAGGAACCGCAGCAGCAGATTGTCGGGGTAGTCCATCCGCAGCATCTCCCAGAACTCCTCCTTGACCACTTTGGGCTCCACGTCTTTGAGCGCCTCGCGGATCAGATCTGGCTGGTACCCCCGGTTGGGTGCCTCCTCGGAGCCTGCCTCCGGTTCGCCGTAGTAGCTACTCTGCAGTTTGCCGAACAGCGACCTGCTGCTCTTCTTCTTCTCGAGGGGCGGGGAATCCTCTGCCTTATCCTCGCTCTTCGCGAACACTTTTTCACCCTCGACGGGTGTCCCCCACAGCTGCAGCAGATACGTCCAGGCCTGCTTCAGCTTCAGCTTCTGTGTGTCTGTAAGCTCTTGCATTCGACTGCGCTCGTCGGAAATACTGACCATCGTGTTCCCTTTCTCTGGGCAACTGGGCTTTAAGTCGACTTTAAATTTCCAACGTTTAGACACTTCATATGGGCCCGGGAACAAAGAGCCCACTCTACGTTGTGTGCGTATAGAGGGATCAAAGTGACCCTGAGAACGAGACCCGAAGGGGATGCAAGCTACCGCTGCTGGATGTCACGCACACAGCTGCGCTGCGCTGCGCTGCGCAGCGCAGCGCAGCGCAGCGCCACGCATGGCGTCTCCAGAAAGAGTCGCGGGTTCGTTTGCCGTCACCTTGGGCCCCCCCCCCCTCCCGCCTACACAGGAGCCGACGCGTTTCAAGCAAGACTGCCGTCACCTGTGCCTCTTGTCAAGAACATGTTGGGCCCCACAAGATGTAAATTTTCACATCCCAACGAAATTTGGCAGACGCAGACCATCGTCCGCCACTTGCGCCGTCCCAGTCCCAACAAACCAGCCAAGTCGCCACCCGTGCCAAGACAGTTGCTACTGACGACACAGCGCTGCGAGTCATCGAGGCCTCCGGCCTCCCGCTGCTCCTCACTCTCTATACAAAGCAATAAATACTCCACTCGGTCACATATCTTGGCTGCCTCGGTGACCCAGGTTGTACCCCTCCAGCTCCACAAAGAGGCTTTTGCATCGACTGGGCAGCCCCCTCAGGCTGCAGTTCCAGAGTACGTCTGATGCGTGGCATCTCGGAGGGTTCGAATGGGAGCTTGTCCGCCAAAGAAAAAAAAAAAAAAAAAAAAAACTCCGCTCCTTCTGGGCTGCCTAGTCAAGTAACGCATCATCGCATCTGGTAACTCAGCACAAAATCCACGCTTCTCTGCCTGGAGGCCCTTTGACAAAAGAAAAATAACCCAAAAGTATAAAGACGGTTTGCATCGAGGTGATGACGGCTGAGCATGCGCCCCGGCTGTATTCGCAATGAGGGTAGACTGCGTTGGCCGTGTTGCAATGGGTGTCGGTGTCAATACGAAAGAAGTGGAAAAAGTAAGCTTCAGAGTGGTGGAAGAACCACCCTCTCACATCAAGCTAGGTGCCAATGAGCAATTTTTGTATGTGAAGCACCAGCAGTTCCACAGGGCTGAAGGTGTGGCGGGTATTTTGAGCCACCCGAAGTCGATGCAGTACGTGCAGTTGAGCGACAGGATGAAAAATGAGGACCAGTTCGGGTTGCCGCAGCACCGGCTGGTGCTGCTGGTGCATGGGCACCAGGCACACAAGAACAGCAACTACCAGCCAATACTGGCGTCTAAGCTTGCGGAGGAAGGGTTTTACGTGCTGAGGATCGATTTCCGAGGCTTGGGGGATTCGGAGGATTGCAGGGACGCGAGCGTGGGGCGCACGGTGGAACAGGATACGGAGGACATCGAGTGCGTGTGCGAGTTACTGTGTTGCGAACGGCTGTGCCAGGAGCTGTTTGGGCTGCCGGTGACGTTGGACGCGATCGTGGGCCACTCGCGAGGCGTGGTTGCGATGTTTGAGTTCTGCAGGAGGCATCCGGAGCGGTTTGTGCCCAATCTGATCAATTGCTCGGGTCGTTACGACGGTAAGGGGGTGGTGCAGAAGCGGCTGAAATACACGCCGAACTGGAAGAAGGACGGCGGGTTCTTCTGTGACCTGCCCCGCCGCGGCGGCGTGGTCAAGACGTGGATCCCGAAATCGGAGACGCTGAGCGCGGTGGCGTGCCCGACGCATCTGTTTGGGCAGATCAACCAGCAGTCGAGTGTGATGTCCTGCTACGGCACCTGTGAGGAGGTGATACCGCTCACCGCGGTGGCCAGTTACTCGAACATGTTCGAGGGGAGACACCATTTGGAGATGATCAGGGGGGCCACGCACAATTTCTACGGGTTGCAGCACGATCCGAACGCGCTGCAACTGCCGCTGCGCAATGGGCTGGTCAACTACTGCTACGTGGTGGCGGACAAAGTCGCGGCGTATCTATCGTGGGAGACGCAGCTGCAGAGGTTCTTCGACAAGACGCAGTACGTGAAGGGGTCCTCTTTCAACCCGGTGGAGATGGTGTGCCGCTGGCCGCTTCCCCATGCGTACTCCAACGTGTCGAATTTTAGGGATTTGGGCGGGTACCAAACCATCTACCAGAACAGGAGGATCAAGACGGGTTGTTTCTACCGGTGCGCCAACCTGGGCGGCATTTCCCCGCAGGCCTTGCAGTATCTGCGGAGCAAGTTGGGCGTGGTCAAAGTATTCGATCTGCGAGCGCCCGACGAGGCGAGCGAAAACGGCGTGATCGACGGCAGCGGCTCCGAGTTGTCGGTGCAGTCGTTGCCCTTCAACAACAGCGTCAACGCTTCGCCAGAAGTGTTGGCGGAACAGTGCCAGGGACTCTTACTCTCATCTTATTGCTTCCCGCGCGCCTACATGATGATTTTGAAGAACTCTATCGATTCTGTCAGAATTTTCTTCAACTTCTTGCTCGAAGCACAGGATGTAGTGGCATTCCACTGCACCGCCGGTAAGGACCGTACGGGCATACTGAGTATGTTGCTTCTTTCGATCCTGGGTGTAGACGACGACACGATCGCGAGGGAGTACGAATTGACCACTTTGGGACTCAAGACTGAGACAAAACTCTTGAAAAAAGTGGAGGCAAGAAGTGACTTGTACTACAGTATGCTAGGCCCAGATGCCAGTAAACTAGTCGAGCAGTATCACCTGACTCCGAAGAAGATGGGCCAAAACTTGTTGTCCTCTCGCTACGAGGCGATGAGGTTTTTCATCGACGACTTCCGCGAGGAGTACAAAGGCATCGATAATTTCTTTCTATATGAGCTAGGAATTAGTGCTCACGCTATCGGTAGACTAAGAGATCTGTACTTGGAGGAGTAATCGTACATTTGCCCTCCCTCTCATTTTTTGATCCCGTGTATATTCCCATTGTAGTTTGTTTTTTACGGGTCTCCGGGTGAGCACTTTCCTTGCCAAATTTTTCTAAAACTTTTTTTTTTGTAAAGAGGGAGAACCTTCCTGCAGAAAGCGAGCGCTTTCAAATGATCTAGAAACAAGGTCTGCTTTCGATGAATATTTAGCATTTGCCAAGGAGATTGGGGCTAAAGTTGTGTGAGCAGCTGGATATTGAATACGTTTACCCCTTGCAGTTGGCCCAGTTTGATTTTTTTTTTTTTTGGGTTTTCATTTGTTGTCTCTGCCATTACGACCCTACCACCGGTGTTTCGGACTTCCTCATTTCTGCAGCGTGCTGCAAGAGTAATTTTTGTTTGTTTGTTCCCTTTGCTTGAAATAACTTAATAAAAGCTCCTATAAATCTGAACTTGATTTTGGATCAGTTCTGATGTCATCGAGTCAGATATATTCCGCCAAGTACTCCGGCGTGGATGTGTACGAATTCATCCACCCAACAGGGTCCGTCATGAAGCGCAAGGAGGATGACTGGGTAAACGCCACGCATATTTTGAAAGCCGCCAGGTTTGCCAAGGCCAAGAGGACCCGTATTTTGGAAAAAGAAGTGATCAAAGAGATACATGAAAAGGTGCAAGGTGGATTTGGTAAATACCAAGGGACTTGGGTACCCCTGGACGTGGCCAGGACGCTCGCGACGAAATTCGGAGTCCATGACGAGTTGGCCCCCCTATTTGATTTTACGCAGACGGATGGATCAGCGTCGCCGCCGCAGGCTCCAAAGCATCACCATGCCTCCAGGGGCGACTCTACGAGGAAAAGAGCTGTTAAAAGTGCAAGCGCGTCTGCGATGGTGGATGGCGCCACTGCGGCGGGGAACCCAGTGGTCTCCAAAAGGCGTGGAAGACCCGCTACGGGCCAAAAGGGTAGGAGGAAATTGAATGCGCCTTCTTTGCAAAGATCCCAGAGTGATGTGGGCTATCCAAGGCCGGCCATACCGAGTTCGTCCATTGCAACGAAACAACTACCGTCCATCAGGACTACAAACATGAGTTCGCTCATGGAGGGCGAGGACGAGGGCAAGATGCAAGACGAGCAGCAGGGCCATTTCAAAGAGTTGGACATTGTCGATGGTCTCTCCAGCGACATCGAACCGCACGGTCACGTGGTGCGGCATGAGTTGGTGCACGAAGGGCCCAACGATACGACTAGCAGCCAGAAACTGATACACGGGACCATCTCATCGTCGCAGTCTTCGCCCTCTCTGCCGACTTCGCCGAGTGAGTTGTCCGAGGCCAATCCGTTTGACCAAAGATTTGGCAGTGCCGGTACTTCACCCATCATGTCTGCGATACCGCGCTATTCGATACAATCGCGACCTCAAAGCACAGATATCCACGACAAGGTTAACCAGTACTTGTCCAAGTTGGTAGATTATTTCATCTCGAGCGAAGTGAGGACAAACAGATCAGTGCCCACAGAACTTTTACTCCCGCCCCAGCATAGCGCACCTTACATCGATGCACCCATAGATCCTGAATTGCACACGGCATTCCATTGGGCTTGCTCCATGGGGAATCTACCCATCGTGGAGGCCCTGGTGGAAGCAGGGACGAGTTTGAGATCTACTAACTCGCAGGGACAAACGCCGCTAATGAGAAGTTCGATGTTCCATAACTCGTATTCTAGAAGAACTTTCCCCAGAATCTTCGAGCTCTTACACGACACAGTTTTCGAAGTAGATTCGCAGTTGCAAACTGTGATCCACCATGTGGTGAGGCGCAAATCGTCCACGCCGTCGGCAATTTATTACTTGGACGTTATTTTGTCTAAGATCAAAGATTTCTCGCCGCAATACCGCATCGAGTTGCTGTTAAACGCTCAGGATCGATTCGGCGACACCGCATTGCACATTGCAGCGGAAACCGGCGACAAGAGTTTTTTTAACACTTTGGTCAGGAATGGCGCCCTGAGCACCATTACGAACAAGGAGAGATTGACCCCTAACGAAATTATGAACGAGCATTATGAACAGCTTTTGACTAAAAATCAGGCACAAGTGAGCGCTGAGATGAATATGGCAACGAATGGTAACGCCGGCGGAGTCGTGGCTGGCGTGGGATCTGGCGTGGGAGCTAGTGTGGGCATGGGCATGGGCATTGGAGCTGGCATGGGCGGCACCACTAGCAACAACAGGGTTGGCCTCGGCGCTAAAATAGAATCTCCCATGGGCTCGATGACACCTCTGCTGAACGCTGCGGCCTCGGACTACATGATGTTTCCATCGCAGGCTGCCACTCGTATATCGAGATGCATACCCGAAGTAGTGGCCTCCATGAAACTGATGGCGGACCGTTACAACATTATGTACCACCAGCGTGACGCGGATATTAGAAACATGGAGCGCACCCTGCACAGTATGTCCAAGACGATCCGAAGTGTTAATTTGCGGACGATGGCGGTGCTCAAGAACAATAGTGTGGATGAATTTGATGCTACCATGGGGCAGGAGCTCACCGAGATGGAAACGTTGCGAGCCGAAGTGAAAGGTTTGAGAATACAGATGACTAGCAGATGGGAAAGGGAGCAGCATTTGCTTCTGAAGCACTACATGGGGTCGCAAGAGACGCGGGACAGAGGTAGTCACGTGGACACTGTGGACGAGCGTTTAAAACTCGCGCTCGAAGTGTGCCTGCTGCAAATGCAGAGGAAGAGTAAGCTGGAGAACGCGCTACAGATCATAGAGGACAACTCCAAGATCCACAAGTACCGGAAGATGATAAGTGAAGGTACAGAGATGGAGACTGAAAAAGTGGACGAGTGCCTGGATGTAATATTAGAGAGTCTAAATAACAAATGAAGCTCTGCAAAAATGTAATATGCAAAAAAAAAAAAGAGAATTCTGTAGTTCTTCTGTTTTACCGCGTCAGCAGGTATGCCGCATGAGGCACAAAGTCTTGGGTATTACGGGATCCACCTCGCTACATACATCTTACATAATGATGGCCTCCTTGGGGACGTTCGAAGAGATCGATTTGTGGGGCAAGACTTTACCACCGTTGATGTAGATCTCATCCTTGACCTCGACGTCATCGCCGAGCACAGTCACACCTTCGAGACGGCACCATTGCCCGACGGTGGAGCCCCAGCCGACGATGGTAGACTTGACCAAAGAGTGAGCCTTGACGTTAGCGTTGCACAGAACCACGGACCTCGAGATCCTGACACCTTCGCCGATGGTCACGTTGGCGCCGATCACAACGTCTGGGCCGACCTTGGCACTTGGGTCGATCTTGGCACTTGGGTCCACCAGCACGTTGCCGATGATGTTGTCGCCCTCGGCCAACTTGGACGCCTTGTGCTTTCTCAGTGAGTTCAAGTAGAGAACTGTACCGGAGAGGAAGTCCTTGGGCTGACCCACGTCCATCCAGTAGCCCTCCAAGTCGAACGAGTACAACTGCTTCTGCTCGACGAGCACGGGGAAAGTCTCCTTCTCGATCGAAGTTGGCTTCAAGTCGATCATGTCGATGACTTCAGGGTTCAAGATGTACAGGCCTGCGTTGATCCTGTTACCCACGAATTCCACTGGCTTTTCGACGAAACGGTCAATCAAGTTGGGAGTCGCGATGTCGTGCACAATCACACCGTATTTGGAGGGCTCGTCCACTTTGGTCGCCACAATCGTACCCTTGCCACCGTGAGCCTTGTGGAACGCAGCAAGCTCCTCGAAGGGATACTCGCAGATCACATCCGAGTTCAGCACGAAGAAAGGCGAGTTGTCCTTCTTCAGCACTTTCTCGGCCAATTTCAAAGGCCCCGCGGTGCCCAATGGCTCGGTCTCCACCGAAAAAGTGATAGACACACCGTATTCCTTCTCGTACTTCTTCAAAGTCTCCACCATCACTTCCGGCCTGTAGTTCACGGCCAACACCACGTCTGTCACGCCTGCGGCGGCCAAAGCCTCAATCTGGTGTAAAATCATGGGCCTGTTACCGAACTCAACGAGAGGCTTAGGCACCGTTAGCGTCAATGGTCTCAATCTGGTACCGTATCCGCCTACCAAAATCAATCCTTTCATTTTATCTGATATTAATCTGTCTTGGGGATTCCCTGTATTGTGGGAGGAGTGAGTGTTAAGTTAGAGCTACGTAGCCACTTATATGGGAAATCTGCCTCAGAGAGGGCGAGCCGAAACGGAGAGAGAGAAGAGACACACGTACAACAACAGAAGAAGCGAAACGATGCAAGAGAACAAGAAAATATGGAAGGCCCCGTATGCATATATATATATATACATAGACATATATATTTATATAAGTGGTGTATATGACTGCCGTGTGAAGACATACCGAGATACGTGGTTACCAGGACGCAGTATATATGGACACGCGTCAATAGACACATCTTGGGAGTGGCGATGGCGAGAAATCCAGGTACAAACACACCTTATTGGCGATGGAACGTTATTACACTGGGAATTGATGAGGTGGCCAATTCGACAGTGGTACGTTGTCCGCTGGTTTCTTCTTTGTTGCCAAACGCGAAACGCGTCGCGAGAGAAGAAACTTTGAGCGCGCCGTGGCGCGTGGCGCGTGGCGAGTGCGCAGCGCACAGAAAACGCAGCACGGAAGGAAACGCGTGCGTCTCGTGGTACGGAAAAGTCGCGTGTGTGGCGCACCGGATGCGGAAGGCGCGGGTTTAAGACGAGGAATTGCGTGAGTGCGCGAGTGCGCGAGTGCGCGAGTACGTTGGGTGCATGTGTCACGTGGCAGTTGTTGCCTCTTTCACGTGATACGATAGCACGTTAGACGAAAACACGTGGTGTCTGTCACGTGATAGGTGTTGCATCTTTCACATGGCGGGTAACGGGCTTACCCTGCACTCTTTCCTCCCCTAGCTTTTTTTTTTTTCCCTACCACACCCCCCCGTCCGATGTATAATTACCCACAGGGGTCTCGATGCAGCGCCATCTCTTCTTCTTTGCAGCATCAAGGTTAACCATATAGAACTTCTAGTTGCAGCAGCTATGTCGGCCGTATTCGCCAATTCCACGCTGAGCAGTCTTGTGCGTGATGGGACCTACTCCGGGACCCTCCACAACCTGCAGCGTGTCCAGCCGCAGTTGAATTTGCTCGAGCAGTGCTGGGCTGCCTGGTACGTCTACATGGCAAATGACGTGCTGGCCACAGGTATCATGTTTTTCGTGCTACATGAAGTCATGTACTTCGGGAGAAGCTTGCCCTGGCTCATCGTCGACCATATCCCCTATTTCCGCCGGTTCAAGATCCAAGCGACAAAGATTCCCAGCAATGGTGAGCAGTGGCACTGTCTGAAAAGCGTGGTGCTCTCCCATTTCCTCGTGGAGGCGATCCCTATCTGGACTTTCCACCCGATGTGTGAGAAGTTGGGTATCTCCGTGCAGGTGCCGTTCCCGTCATTGAAAACGGTGCTCTTTGAGATTGGAGTCTTCTTCCTGCTCGAAGACATGTGGCACTACTGGGTGCACCGGTTCTTGCACTACGGTGTCTTTTACAAGTACATCCACAAGCAGCACCACCGGTATGCGGCGCCGTTTGGTCTCACCGCGGAGTATGCGCACCCGATGGAAACCATGATTCTCGGGTTCGGAACCGTTGGGATGCCCATTATGTACGTGCTCTACTCGGGCCACCTCCACCTCTTCACGCTGTGCGTGTGGATCTCGTTGAGACTATTCCAGGCGGTCGATTCGCACTCCGGCTACGACTTCCCCTGGTCCCTAAGCAAGTTCCTCCCCTTCTGGTCTGGTGCTGAGCACCACGACTTACACCACCACTACTTTATCGGTAACTACGCATCTTCCTTCCGCTGGTGGGATTATTGCATGGACACCGAGGCTGGGCCGGAGGCCAAGCTCGCCAGAGAGGAGAAGATGACGGCCAGAGCTGCCAGGGGCACCAAGAAGAATTTGTGAAGAGGCATGTGTATTCTTAGCTCTATTCTTATATATTCTTAAACAAAGATGATATTATTCTTGACAGAGAGTCAGGCTGTATTTTTAAAGAATTTTACTTTTTGTCACTACCAACAGTTATTCGAGACTGGCATGATAGACTTGAAGCTAGGTTAAGAGATAAACACAAAGACTGCAATGTTTGAGATGGGAATGAGGGTGATGATGTGTATATGCTCATCAAGCTGCAATTTTCATCCTCGAAACGCTCTGCCAAACGACAAAAGGTCTCGATAGAACAATGTCGAATTACCGTGAAAAATGTATCACGTGCCGGTTGTGCTGTGGTGGTCTGGGCATTTTTAACAGGGCGGCATTCTCAACCACACGCACTCCGCTGCTCCGCTGCCCTCCTGCGGCACTGCATGGGCATTTCCCCGTTGGACTAGTTTGCTTTTTCTTATATTGTGGATTACGAATTTATTATGACTTTCATCATCATTTATTTTTACGTTGCCTTCACCGCACTCATTTGTTCTGCCGCAGGCCCTGATCGCGTATCTCCCGTCCCGCACAATGAGGTCCTGCGGGCGATAGTCAAACTTCTTGGTAAAGTAGCTCTCCAAAATGCTCTTCACACCCTGAGCGCACCACTGCTGGGCATCCAGCGAGGGCCCATTGCACGTCCCAAACGTCCCGCCGTAGTCGGCCAACTTCCCAGGGAAAGCCACCAATCTCTCCAATTCTGGCGGGCGGGCGCCAACCGTGGCGATGACTTTGCCCTCAAGGTCGTACTCGTCCTTAGCCACGCCGGCAATTTCCCATTGATCGCCTCGTGGTGGCCGCCGTTGTAGTTCCTGAATCGCCGGCCGGCGGGAATATTCTATGAAGTTGTAGATAAATCCTCGCCAACCAAATCCAGACTCGACTTGCTTTCAGGACCGGGTAAAACAGTAGATAACTGGAGTGATTATTACCGCTTTGGCGTCATCACTATCGTACACTAACCAAACCTAGTGGAGCAGGAGGGGTGCGAGGCAAGGAGGCCAGAATAACAATGGCCATAAATACGTTTCCTATTGCAGCTAAATATTTTCAAATCAAATAGCCTGTAGATACCGTAATAAAAAAAGGAATCCTCAATACACAGTACTAGCTTCTTCGCCAGCACTTAAATATCATGGGAAGAAAAGAGGCCTTTTCAAAAGCTACGCGGGTAAGTACTATTAATAAATATATATGTTCTTTTTGTTTTGTCAATAAATCTACCCTGTGTGTCGTTGAGAGAATCATCAGATATTTAGATCATAGTTCAAGATAAGGAACGTGATATGTTTACGGTAACTGAACCGTAGTTGATTACAATACGTAAATCTGCATGCCATGTGTGATTTATATTCATGACAAAGTCCTAGGAACTCGTCCTCGTTAGCTCAGTTGGTAGAGCGTTCGGCTTTTAAGTAACCGACGAGGAACCGAAATGTCAGGGGTTCGAGCCCCCTACGAGGAGTTCCTTTTTTTTCTTTTTCTTTTAAAGATCTTCGATTCATTCAAAATCCATCACACAATTTTTTTTACAACACCACTACGACTGTATTCATAAACTTCAATATCTTTATCAGCCCCTTCTATCGCAGGTGCAAACCTCACGCTCTTAAGCTGGCCTCTTTGCAGTACTATCCACATGAAAATGTCCTCTTCGCTTTCCTGCCGAGGAAGAGGGAATCTTTCTATCGCTATTGGGCTTTTGTGAGCATCTCCCGCTTCCCCCACCTGTATGCAAAATGACCCCAGCAGTAATTTCGCATCCAATTGCCCCGTAATTCCAGGAATCGCGACTCGTTCGCTGTTGGCCCCAGCCGTCCACTCCAACTGCGCACCTTCGACGTAGCATTCCTCTGAGAACCTCGCTTCCAACGTCGGGAGAGGAATGGTATGCTCCGCTTGTGTCCATTTCATACTTTGAAATGCATTGAATTCCAAAGGAAGTGCAATAGATACATCCTTTACTTTCAAAATCTTTTTAGACTTTTCCTCACGTCTAATTACAAAGCACTTGACCACCATACTAACAGGAGGAAATGAATGCAATATTTTAAATGCGAGTTTCACTTTCATCACACTTTTTGTAGCCGTTTCTCGGAAGCCTATAAATTGTTCGAACCGGAATAGATGTATCGTCCCACTTCCCATGGACGACAATGGTACCGCTAAGCAGCTCCCACCGACGTAGGCATCGCCACACTCAAGGTAAAAATGGCGACGATGAGTCGGCAGGGGCGAAGTTAAACTCAACTGGACCCAATTGCTGTTTAAAACTCTTTCACCGTTAAAATTGAAAAAACTTCCTGAACCTGTACAGAAAAAAGTAGTAAAATATCTTGTATTGTTCGACTCAGAGATGTACCAAGAAGAAACTTTACCATCATCGTATCTCCCCAAATTTAGAGCAGTCTTAATCTTATCCCAAAAGATGTCATCGTTCTCAATGAAATCTTTCTCTCCAAAATATTCATAGGTCCATGCCGGGCCAAACAGCACTGCATTTGTGCCAAAGCTCTTCGCATAGAAAAGCGCAATATTACTTTCAAAACCACCTTTGCAGACCTGCATGCTACGGCCCCAAACGTCTACACCAAGTCCAACTTTGGAGTGCATGCCTAAAGCACCAACGTTTTTCAATGAACGGCCGAGGTGATCTAAATTCCACATATAGTTCACCATGAACTGACTGGAATTAGAGTAAGCATCCCAGTTGAGCATATTTACTTCATTTTGATAACTGGGCTTATTTGCAGAAGTCACATAGGCATCATACCACATGACGGAACCCTCATGGATCTTGGATTCCATACCAGCTGTCAAATCTCTTAGAAATGGGATGACTAGATCTGAATGGTATGTGAATCCGGTTTCAAAATTAATCAGCCAACCTTCAAAATTGAAGATGCGGCACAACCCTACAAGGAAGTTCACGTAAATAAAGTCACCGCTACCATTTTTCTTGAACAGTTCGCCATCATGAAAAGAGTGCTCCAGGATTACCGTGCCCAGAACCGGTATACTGTGTCGGTGCAAATAATTCGTCCAGGACACTGCCGGAATGGAAATGCAATGATGGGAAAAATATATGAACTTGTCTACAGCTTCCGGATATCTCAGCCAATATGGTATAGAAGTTTCAACGTCATACTGGCCATTGGGATACAAATCATGGCCTGACTGGTAGCCGCCTTTGAAATCGTGACATACAATAATTTTGGGTCTGCGGGCACCCAAGTTTGGAATCTCGACTTCTTTGCTCTCTTCAATTTTGCAATACCTCGATAAGCGTTCCCTAGGGACATTAGCTAAATCCCTTGCATCCAAAAATCCCCTGTCAAACCATTTTTGCAGGTCCCGCAATCGCTCGAAGTATATCGCAGTAGCAGCTTCTCCAGATTCAGGCATTCCTTCCATGAACCATTTTAAAAAACCGCCATTGTATTGCCAAGTTCCACTTCGCTCCCCGTTCCCTGAAATTCGGGTTAAAATCTTGGCTCCTTGGCCAAAAATTTTCAAGGATTTATAAATTGTCATTGCTTTATGTAGTATATAGAAAATATACTGGCCAATTCTCGAGCCCAAGATGACGATTTTCTCAAAGACGACATATTTCTTCAAGCATTAATGCAGAGTGACATCACTTTTATGTGAACTGAGTTCTCATCACATCAACTCGGAAACACCGGAGACCAAGTTCTTGGAAAAACCACCCTCCTTGGCGGCCATCTCATAGTAGCCATAGATAGTGGTGGTAGCCATGAGGATCGAGGTACCAGATCCGAGGGTACCTAGCACGTCGGAACAAACCGACAAGGCACCGATGGTAGCGCCGCCAAAGGCAGCGGCCGTTGGAATGATCTTCTTCAACTCTCTGTAGACACTGGTTTCTCTCATACCGTTGATAACCATACCTTGCTCTTTGAACTGCTTAGCCACATCACGGGGAGAAGTACCAGAAATTTCAATCCAAGTCTTGGAGAACAGGGCGCAGACCCCTAAGACGAAGGAGACGTAGACGACGGACTTGATTGGATCCAAAACGATCTCCTTGTAAGAGGTTGGAGGCTGGATATAGTAAGACAACCCACTCAACGCCTGTTGTGGACCTAACGAACCTGGCTTCACGCCCCATACACCCAGGGTGCGAGCAATGGGGTTAGAGGGGAACCTCTGGTACAAAATTTGGGAGATCAAAAAGATGTTAGAAGTAAGGGCGGTCTGCAACATGATCGGCGTGTTGGAAGTGTAAAACAATTTGATGGGGTAAGTTCCCACCTGGCCTCTGACCTTGGTAGATCTGATGGGCAATTCGTAGCGGAATCCCTGCAGGTAAAGCACGAACAAAAACACTGCGATGGTTGCAACGACCTGGAACATGTTTGGGGCATTAGATCTGTAGAAGGCCTCAACCAGGGCTCTCTTCTTGTCCTTCCTAACAGCCAAGAGATGGAAGAAGGCGACCACGGCACCGTCAAACTCTTTACCACGACCAGAGTTGGTGGTAGTGGGGGCAAATGCCTTCCAGAAGCTTTGTTCAGCAATGTTGGTTGCGGTGAACAAAGAGATACCAGAACCCAACCCGTAACCCTTGGACAGCAATTCATCCAACAGAAGCACCACGAAGGAGGCAAACATCAATTGGAAGATCAGAAGCAAAGAAATGGCGATTCCCAGGTCTCTTGGTCTGCCGTAGTTACCGGTCAGCACGACCACGACGGCCTGGCCAAAGGTCAAGATAATGGCACACACTTTTTGGGCGATCTGGAACAAATCGCGGTCCTGCTTGTTCTGCATGTCCACTTGCAATAATTGTGTTCCCTGCAGAAATTGGAAAATCATCGAAGAAGTAATGATGGGCGACACACCGAGCTCCATCAACGTACCACGGTTCGAGGCCAGCATGGCACGCAGCCAGTAGAGTGGATCGCTAGTTTCGCTGGAGACGATGCCATACAGTGGGATCTGGCCAAGCACCAAAAAGATCAGCAGCGACACGCCAGTCCATATCATCTTTTGATTGTACGGAACTTTTCTCTGAGGTGCGATCACGTCAGGCAGGTAAGCCTCAAAGGGCTTGAAGAAGTCAAGAACACGGCCAGACATCAGTAAGTATCTAATCAAATCCGACTTTACCTGCAATTGCGGCCTTACGTATGTGTTAAAGCGCCGGGTCACGTCCTGGCAAGTTGACTGTTGACCTGTTCACATTGAGCTCGCCGGGTCTTCCAGACACGTAACATGAAAAAATTCGAAAAATCGAAAAGTCGAAAAATCGAAAAATCGAAAAAACGCAGTGCGGGTAATAGAGAAACAAAAACAAAAAAAAAACTACACTGTTATACGTTTCCGTCCTTTTTTTTTCTCTTTCTTTCTTTCGGTTTTACCAGCCGCGTAGCACCTGGGCAACCTCGTTGAGGCATCCGTACTTCTTGTTTCTGTACTTGCTGTTGGTGACGGCACCCCAGTCCAAGTTGCTGCCCTTTCTGCTCTTGCCCAGGCTGCTGTAGGTGGGTGTGTTGTCGGCGGCGGCGTACTGCGAGAAGAGTTGTTTCATGTAGACGCGGACCTCGTCTCTGTTGTAGGGCTGTCTTAGCCGGTAGTTTGGCTGTTTCTTGGTTTTCTTGGCAGGTAGCGAAGCGGCGGGCGGACTAACTCTGTGCTGGCCGCCTGGAGCAGTGGTAGCGGTAGCGGTAGCGGTAGCGGTAGCAGCAGCGGTAGCAGCAGCGGCAGTGGGCGCCGCTGCTGGCGTCGCAGCTGGCGCCGCTGGCGCCTGCTGCGGTGCCTTGGGCAGCGCCCTGGCAGCAGCCTGCGCCCAGCCGGTCAGCTTGGGTCGCGCCAACCCTGCGTTGGCCTGGCCCTTGCGGGGCAGAGAGCCACCGGCATTGGTGGCGAGCGAAGATGTCGTGGTGGTCGTGGGGGTGGCCATCGTCGTCCAGCGTGGGTGCGTCGGTCGTGCCTTGGCTCTCGTCTCTGGCGGGAGCGACCGCACTCCGCTGTCAAGCCTTTGAACCTTGATCTTCTGACACCGCGCGCAGGTCGCCACGTACGGAGACGCCCTCGTGGAGCCCCGGCCCATTTTTTTATCGCGCACGCCACCCCGAAAAACGGGAAAGCGGTAACGAGCAAATGCGGAAAACCGGAGTCTGCAATAGCAACATCGCCCCTCGGCGTAGCCGCCCACCCCGTGCGGGCGCGGGCGCGGGCCCGCCCCCTGCTCGCTCGCTCGCTCGTGTGGGCCCGCGCACAGCCGCTCCCCACATTTTTTCCTGCACACCCCCGGGGTAGCACCCCGGGGCTTGGACCCCCGGCCGCCACCGCCCGGATATCCACCTCGTCTTGCCCTCGCTGCCCTCCTGGCTGCCACCCACATGCGTATATAAGGCCGCCGCTACTCCCCCCCCCCCCCCCCCCCCCCCCCCCCCCTCACCAGCCAACACGTAGACATCACCCACCCCACTCGCAATGCCAGACGCCGCTAACGAGCTCAGCGATGACCTGAAAACCCAATTCGACACCGACGTCATCACGCTCCCCAGATTCCTCCTGGAGTCGCAGCGGACACAGACCGACTCCACGGGCGAGTTCACCCTGCTGCTCAACTCCCTCGGCTTCGCCTTCAAATTCATCTCCCAGACCATCAGAAAGGCCGAGCTGGTCAACTTCTCCGGTCTGGCCGGTACCAACAACATCACGGGCGACGCGCAGAAAAAACTGGACGTTTTGGGCGACGAGATCTTCATAAACGCGATGAAATCGAGCGGCAACGTAAAGGTGCTCGTCTCCGAGGAGCAGGAGGACCTGATCGTTTTCCCGAACAGCGGCGGCACGTACGCCGTGTGCTGTGACCCGATCGACGGGTCGTCCAATTTGGACGCCGGTGTCTCCGTGGGGACGATCGTGTCGCTTTTCAAGCTGAAACCCGGGTCGTCCGGGACGATCGGGGACGTGCTCAGGGGCGGGGACGAGATGGTATGTGCGTGCTACGCCATGTACGGCGCGTCGACGCACCTGCTGCTGACCACGGGCAAGGGCGTGGACGGATTCACGCTGGACAACAACATCGGGGAGTTCATCCTCGTGTACCCAGACCTGCGTCTGCCGCTGCACAACCCGATCTACTCCATCAACGAGGGCAACTCGTACTACTGGACCGAGGAGGTCAGGTCGTTCATCGAGAAGTTGAAGCAGCCGCAGGCGGGCGGCAAGCCGTTCTCGGCGCGTTACATCGGGTCGATGGTCGCGGACATGCACCGGACTTTTATGTACGGCGGGATTTTCGCGTACCCGGGGGACCGCAAGGCGGCTAACGGCAAGTTGCGGCTGCTGTACGAGGCGTTCCCTATGTCGTTTCTGGTGGAGCAGGCAGGCGGCGTGGCGGTCAACGACAGCGGGGAGCGCATCCTGGACCTGAAGCCCAACCACATCCACGATAAGAGTTCGATCTGGCTGGGGTCGAAGCAGGACGTGGAGATGTTCCTGGAGCACACGGGGAAGCGCGAGGCGCGTGGCGGGGAGTAGGAGATGTATGTGTATATGTATGTGTGTATGTAAGTGCTTTTCAAATCTCTTTGGTCAAGGTGGGCAGCCGCTCGGCGCTGTTTTCGCTCGAGAGCGCGGTGGCGCTCTCGTCGCCGAGCGCCGCTGCGGCGCCGCCGCCGCCGCGCAGCTCCGCGGCGGCTCTCGCCTCTGGGGGCAGATTGGTGTCGTTCGTCGCTGGGGAGTAGCCGAGGCCCTGCAGCTCGGCAAACATCTTGTCGCGCACGTCCTCGCTGAACTTGCCCACGTCCTCGGGCATCAGCCCGTCCGTGGGGATCGGCTTCAGCACCCTCACCACGATGCACCCCCGGTTGAACACCTTCCACTTCGGGTTCATCAGCGTGCTCGTGTTGGAGACGACCACGGGCACCACGGGCAGCTTCCCCTGGCGCGCCAGGTGGAAGGCGCCCTTCTTGAAGGGCAGCAGCGTCGGTGTGGTCGCATAGGAACGGGTCCCCTCGGGGAAAATCCACAGCGCCTGCTTCTTCTCTTTCAAACGGTCCAGGCTGCGGTTCAGCGCCTCGACGCTTTTTTTCCTGTTCGCCCGCTCCAGGAAAAGTGTGCCGCTAAGCGACATGAACCAACCCAGAAACGGGGTATACTTCAACGACTTCTTCGCGGTGACGGTGCATCCGCGGGGGAACATGCGGCCCAGCATGAGGATGTCCAGGGCACTCTGGTGGTTGGAGACGACGATGTAGGGCAAGTCGTCGAGGTAGTGCTCGTTTTCGACCCTGACGTCGATTCCCATGATGAGCACCATCGCGTAGTAGAAACAGCGTGCGGTGGCCCACTGCGCCAGGTGCTGCTTGCCGATGAGCGTCAGCAACACGCTGGCAGTCACGCCGTAGAGGGCGCACCCGCAGAGCACGGCTATCGCCAAGGTGGATCTGCAGTAGTACAGGACTGTTCCAAACATCGCTTGTGTGTGTGCGTGTTTCTGTTCGAGAGTTGGGGGAACAAGTGGTGCTTCTTTTTTTTTTTTTTCTTTCTCCAATTTTTTGTTGTTGTTGTGTTTTTTTTTTTTCATTCTTCCCTGCTCCTCTTTTGATGCTCGAGTGTGCAAATGGACGTCCTGGCACACTGCAGAGTCTACCCCTTGGCAAGCGTAAGTACGGACATGCTCTCTGTGTACGCTTCGTTTAACTAACAACACAGTTCTACCGCCCTGTGCCGCAATTTTTCCAACTGCCGGAGTTGTTGAGTCCCCCCCGCGAGGTAGCGTTTTGCCATCTCATCGAGCATGGTTTCAAGTTAACCCCCTTCAAAAGGCGCCTCTGGTCTGAGTGCGTGGAGCGCAGCGTCGACGACGGGTCCTGCGTTCTCGTCGTGGACGTGGTTTCCGAGTGGGGCGAGGTGGTTCGCGAGATCCGCGGCGACGTCCACTACATGAACTCGACCTCGATCCTCACCATGGAAGGGTTGCAGAGCTTTCTAATCCAGTTGAATAGCTCCCCCGAGGAGGCGCTCAAACGCTGCAGCCACACCAGGCAGGCACGCTTCGACAAGCAGATCGGGGGCATAGTCATCGACAATTTGTCCTATTTCGCCCACGACATGAGTTCCTACACGGCGCTGCTCAAGATCCTCAGGCAGCTGCGGCAGACGTTTGGTTGCTGGGTGCTCACCACGAGCTACGGGCTCGAGTACTACAACGGCGTCGAGAACGCTACTGCGACGTCGAACCGTGGCGGCGCGCTCACACGCCTGCCCACAAGCTACACAGGTGAGATGGACGCCGTCATCTTGAGAGAAACGGCTGAACTTGGCCGATTGGTGAGTGGGTAGGTAGCTGTTTTCTCGTCACGGTTGCCTGCTGTCGCTGTGTACGAGTCGTACTTGCTTGCTTTTCTTTTTTTTTTTTTTTTTTTTTTTTTTTGGTGGAAAGAAAAAAAAAAGTGTGGCCGATGAGATGGAACTCCAGTACATGTATTAGCAGGTACGTCGAAGCCCGCAATTGCCAATGTCGTCTGAAGAATCGCAACAGCAGAGACGCGGGTCGTATGTGCCCATAGAATTTACCCCTGAGGTCTCGAAACAATGCCTGAAGCAGATGGAGTTTTACTTCTCCGAGTTCAACTTCCCCTTCGACAAGTTTTTGCGTATGACCGCCGAGAAGAACGACGGCTGGGTGCCCATTGGCACCGTTGCCACTTTCAACAGGATGAAAAAATACAGGCCCGTGGAGAAAGTGGTCGAAGCGCTGCGTTCTTCGAAAATCTTGACCGTTTCTGAAGATGGCGAAAACGTCAAGAGGGTCGAACCTTTAGACCTGGAGGGCACGAAGAACGCTCGCCACGAGCGCAACAAGCGCACGTTGGCCGTGATGAACTTCCCGCACGAGAATGTCACAGACATGACCGAGTTGCAAGAGAAATTGGAGGAGTTCTTCGGCAAATTGGCACAGATCAACCAGGTGCGTCTGAGAAGGGAACGCGGTAGAAAATTCAACGGCACCGTGGTTGTGGAGTTCAAGGATTTGCACGAGTGCGAAAAATTCCTCGAGAAGTATTCCGGGGAAGACGCAGAGACGCTGTCGTTTGAAGGTCGTAAATTGGACATTTTCACCAAGAAGCAGTTCGACCTGCAGAGGGAAGCCACAAGGGGTAAGAACTTTAGCGGTTCAGGCCAAAAATCCAGATCTTTCACCGGCCACAGGAAGAACATGCCCAAAAGGGAGCAAGGGGAGGACGCTCCCGCCAAAGGGGCCGAGGTTCCCGCCAAGGAGGCAGAGGCAGAGGCAGAGGCAGAAACGCCCGTCAAAGAGGGAGCAGAGACCGAACAGCCAAAGACTAATTAATGTATCTATGTATTTCGCTCGAGAGCGGCTAATCTTTCCGCAGTACTGACCTTTCTGGGCGTCAACGACAACCGGTAGCTTGCAGGGTACCAGCCTCCGTTTCCCGAAGGATGCGGAGCCGGTGGAGCATCGTTCCACTCACTGGGTAGCGCGTACGACCAGCCGGGCGTCACAGTGGTTAGCACTTCACGGCCCCTCTTTCTCGATTTGAAATAAGATAGGGCACTCGTTGGGTTTTGCCTCGTCCATGCCGTCTTGGTCACTTTGGTGGGCGGCTGCGTCTGCATGGGGGCAAACTTTGCCAATCCGTTCTGACTCCCATAGGGGACCGAGAAGCTCATCGAGTTGAGATTGGCCAAGATGTCTAAAGTGGCCATCTTCACCTCTCGCGCAGGTGGAACCGTATCCGTGGCTAGTTGTGGCGTTCTTCCGCCTACCATACCGGTTAATTGGAACCGCGGAGAGTATTGGATGGTGTGTCCATTCTCCGTAAGCGCCGTAACCTGCAGGTAGTACCAGCCGTTCGCCCCCACTGTATTGGAGAGTGGGAAACGGAATTCCCCTTTGGCCGCCTGCTTTGCGTCCACCTTTCCCACGGCTTCGAACGGCTCGATGTTGAAGTTGGGACCCGACACCAGCGTAAAGATGTACTCGAGGATATCCTCCTTCCGCGGGCGGGGGTCGTCACTGGCCACCCACTTCACTGTGATCATGGCAGAACCAGACGACAAGTCATACTTACTCCCGTATGCCGGGGAAGTTACGGTTACTTCGGCCCTGACGACACACCAGATACTACTAACCAGCAGCAGTAAACGGTAAAGGAGCATTGTGGGGACACTGGGCAGTGGCAAGATAAAGAGTGGCAAGACGGACGCGAATAATTCTAGATATATAGTTGGAAAACATTAAAGTGATGCTTTTTGGGTTTCTCTGGGTTTCTCTAGTGAATATATCCTTATATTTCTCGACGTTTTTTTATATTTCATTAATTTTTTTCCTTTCTTCAATTTGTGACGCTGGACAGAAAGATGTCACGAGACCTCAAGGTCTAGCCTATTTTCCCTCGAGTTTCGGAAATCCGACTGTTCCGTGTTCCATCGCCTGTTTTGAGGTAGAAGCTAAGGCTTCGTCCCTCCCCCCCCCACTTCCCAATTTATTAAACATGTGCTTCCCGTGGTACCAGATAGGTAAGGGAGAGAAAAATAAAGAAAATCGGCCTCCTCTCTACGTGTCTTTCTAGTGGCTTCAGAAATGTTGAATTTTTTTTATCGGTCGCGAACCTGGCCGTCGAGCGATGCCCTCCCTGCGTTGGAAATTGCATCGATAAATGAAAAAAACAAAAAAAAAAACGTCGTAAAAAAAAAAAAGGAAAGCCGATAGTAGTCGTATATAACCTGGAGAGCTGCGGTTGTCGAATGCTACCTTAGGGCTCCTGTTTCACCTAAAAAGGGCAGTCGCTAGGATGGTTGTTGCCAGGACCCAAGAGCTCTCCAATGGCTCTGCCACTGAGACCACAGAGAATAAATACGCAGTAGACGCTAATGGCCAAGTGTTTAAGGTGCCAGAGTTCACTATCAAAGATGTACTTGGCGCGATCCCCGCTGAGTGCTATCACAAAAACTTGGGGCTTGGGTTGGCATACGTTGTTAGAGACATCGTTTGCCTTGTGTCGATTGGGTATTTAACGCATCAATGGTTTTATCCATATTTATTTAACGGCGCTGCAGACCAATGGACCGTGCAGATGGCCAAATTCGCCTTTTGGTTCACTTACGCGTACGTGCAGAGTCTCTTTTGCACCGGTCTCTGGGTCTTGGCCCACGAGTGTGGCCATCAGGCCTTCTCAGACTACGGGTCGATTAACGATTTCGTCGGTTGGTTAGTTCACTCGTATTTGTTGGTGCCATACTTTTCGTGGAAGTATTCGCATTCGAAGCATCACAAGGCTACAAATCACATGACAAGAGACATGGTGTTTGTACCACCAGATCAGCATGAATTCCGTAAGAGGAGGGGCATCCTGGGAGATCTTCTACACCACTCGGAGGATTCCCCACTTCGGACTCTTTACGAATTGCTAGTGCAACAGATGGGCGGATGGTGGGCCTACTTGGCCATTAACGTGACCGGACAGGAGTATCCTGGTGTCGCCAAGTGGAAATGGAACCACTTCTACCCCTACACGCCTCTCTTCGAACGCAGGGATGCCCTTTACGTTTTCCTAAGCGATTTGGGGCTGGTCACCCAGCTGTTGGTGCTCAAAGTCTGGTATGACCGTTTTGGGGGCTGGTCGTTGTTCATCAACTGGTTTGTTCCCTATTTGTGGTGTAATCACTGGCTAGTCTTCATCACCTATTTGCAACACACGGACCCTACCTTGCCCCACTACGATCCCCAGGAGTGGACCTTTGCGAAAGGCGCTGCTGCTACGGTCGACAGACAGTTTGGGCTAGTTGGCCCGTACATATTTCACGATATCATCGAGACTCATGTGGCGCACCATTTTTGCTCACGGATTCCATTCTACAACGCAAGGGCGGCTACAGATGCGATTAAGAAAGTCATGGGAGACGCTTATCGTTCCAGTGATGAAAACATGTGGGTTTCTCTGTGGAAGAGCGCTCGTTCCTGCCAATGGGTCGAGGGCAAAGACGGTGTTCTCATGTTTAGAAGTTTGGGTGCTAAGGGAGAGGCCGATTCGAAGAAATCTATGTGAAGAAGCTGAAATAATTGTATATTTGAATTTCATTAGATCTGTGAATCGAGTTAGCTAGTCAGAGCCGTCGGTGCTATCCCCATTTCGACCGCAGTCGGGCCCGATTCAATAAGAAGGATCAGGTAAGTAAAGTCGGTTGTTTTTTTCAAGAATATTGCAAATACGAGGCGGCCATTGACGTAGCATGCTTCATTACCTACTTCGGTACAGCTGGAGTATTATTACTCATTCCGCTCTGGTCTAGATGGCATCTAATTCCACCTCTGTAGTTGTCGGCAGCGCCTCAAGTAGGACTCCTTTTTATTTTAATTTTTTACTTTTTAACTGCTCCTGTCAGAATCTAATCAAGATGATTATGCAGGCGACTTAATGATGCCCCAAACGAAATGCAAGGCCCCCCAACCCCCCCATCCAGTGGTATGACGAATTTTTTCTACCTAAGCAATTGCCTAGCAACTACTTAGGTCAAAATATATTAAATAGGGTCATGTGATAAACGTCAAGAAGTGGATGCACATCATCATATATTATTAGGTCGAATTGAACTCCAATTCCGTAATGTCAGCACACCGAATTCGTAAGACCTCTGGTCCATGCATACGATCCTAATATAATCACCAAAAGGCAGAATGATATTGAGACCGACGCTGCAAAGTATATCAGCATTGCAACAAATGGAAGGTTGTAGCCTTCGTTGATAAAAGTACTCAAAGTACTCAAGCTACCACAAAATCCCTCTGTTAGAGCGCGTGTTACATAACACGAATTCTTCGAATATGCCACCGGTAAAATCTCATGATAGTTCTTTCTACCACGTAAAACCAGTTGAAATACTGCAACTAGAACGGTTGCAACCTCATTTGCGACAAAAGTACCTGTGGGGAAGTTCTTCACTATGCTGTTCAACCAATTGGAAAGTTCGTACCGGGCGAAACCACCAAATATACCGAATAGAGCGTGTAAAGTCCACACTCCTCGGGAGTAGTTTTCGTAGACACACGTTAACACAATGATCAAAGCAATCAGGGGAATTGCCAAAAGGACAAACCCCCACTGCAGAATGCGCAGAGTCCTGATAACCCAAGGTTGCGGCCCAGCGCCTGAAACTGATTCCCCACCTTCTTTCCCATTTTTAGTTTTTTCCTCTGTTAACGGCACGACAACCGATTTGGCCAAACCCCTGCCGAATAGATACGCACCCATGGAGGTGAAAAGCTGCGTCAGTACAACCGCCAGAAATTCCATAATCCCGTATGCTCTGTTGGGCAGCTTTGTGCTATCCTTTATATCTGAGGGAGCTAAGCTTGTCGCCTGTTGGAAAGTCTCCAGTATAAAAGTTGAGTAGGAAGAATATGCACCACAGAAGCCGGTCGTTAACACGGTGAATAATGACTTCAAATCATCTTTGGCAAACCACTGTGCAATTTTTAGCTCTTGCAACATGCCCATAATTATGCAGGAAGGTATGTGGCACCAAATAATGCTTCCGGGTTGAATATAAGCTGGGCTGTAGGTAGCTAAGGCCGTCGTACCTTCTCGGGCATAATTTGCCATGATCGTGGCCGTCATGAAGGAAAGCCGAAATGCAATCTCAGCAGCCGCTTGACTTGAGACAAACTTCATTGAGACCGTATCTCGCTCCCGTGCAGGTGCTCCACCGGGTGGGATACGTAACGTACGCTTAGATTAGTGGCTGTCTGTCCTCAGTGGAGAGCTTTCAACGCTCGAGCACCGAAAATAGAAGAATGAACCGAGGATCTCCGCTTCGCTAGAAGAAGTTGCTTGATCTCATTCAAGCTGGATAGATACATGCGGCGACCGGGTTAAGAAGATAACGCTCTTACAGAGAACCTTGTTTATAGAACTTTTTGCATAACAGACGTGTGTTGCATAGGTGCGTTGGGCGACACACGCGTCTTCTACATTGTGTGAAAATGGCGCATGCAAGTAATTTTTACATTTGGTTATCAACCGCGAAATGCGCGCCGCCGGGAAGTAAAAATGAGGGTACCTAGCTACCTGTGCAGAATAGCGACAACGGTCTTACTACGTGCGAATCGAGCACCATACTTGGCCCGTCTTGCTCTTGCTCTTGCTCTTCCTGCCGGACCATGGCGGCACTGCGACCCCACGGCGCTGATCGTTCGCAAATAGATTCTAAGAATGTATATACATAGGTAACATAAACATCAAAACAAATTTTTTTGGTCATAACATGTGTGCATGGGGCGCGGGCACCCACCGCTTCGCGTTAGTGATATGCATATCCGCACGCCTTGCCCACGTGCTCGTTCAGCCACACATCGACGTTGCGGAACCGCAGCCCGCAGTGCTTGCAGCGGCCGGGCACCACGGAGCGGTCCCGCTTCTTGGTCCCCGGAGGGTACTCGAAATGCAACGCCTTGAGGTGGTTCTTGAAAGTATCGCAGCGGCTGAACACGCCCGTTTGATGGCAGTTCGAGGTTTCGAACCCCAGCGGCTTGGACTTGTAAGGGTATACCTCCATGTCGAGCTGTATCAGTGAGGAGTTGAACGGGCACTTGAACGTACCTTTGATCTGGTGCAGCGAGCGGAGCTGGTCACGCTCGTCGAGGTGCGGCTGTTGCGACTGTTCGTCTCCGCTGTCGCTGGAGAGGATCGACGCAGCGCCCGCGGCCGCGGGGCCGCCGTGCGCGTTGATCTCGACGATTTCGTCCTTCCAGTGGCGCTTCTTGTGCCTGACGAGGTCGTTGTTGCGCGCGAACCCGCGCTGACACACGGGGCACTTGTGCGGTCTGTTCTCGGGCGTCAGGTGCGTGGACTTGTGGGTAGAAAGGTTAGCGTAGAAGTTGTGGCAGATGGGGCACTCCTTCTTCTTGCGGGGCTTGTGGATACCCGCGGCAGCTGCGCTGCTGTTGCCGCTGGCGGCGCTGGCGGCACTGCCAGCGCTGGACAGCAGCGGAGATAGCGAGGGCGAGCCCAGGTCGCCAGGCGACAGCGAGCCGAGCCGCGACGAGGAGGATTTTGGGCCCGCGACCGCGACCGCGGCCGCGGCCGCGGTCGCCGCGGCGG